>VXBT01005393.1:278406-438938 GCA_013400235.1 Oriolus oriolus | reverse complement strand
TTTTTTTTTTTTTTTTTTTGTGGTGAGTTGCTGTTTCACTTTTGTGCGGGCAGAAAAGAGGTTTTGTGCTGACAATGTTGATTAATCAGTATGGCCACATGTTGGGATATTTTTAGAGGGAAAAAATCTCCAAGCTTTGAAACAGTTTATACATGGAAAATGAACAAATGAAAGCATTGCAACTCTAATTAATACTTAGCTGACCATTCTTGAAGACAAGTAATTATTCAGTGTAAAGGACAGATGAAATTAAAATTATTTTGAAATTTTCCTCAGCACTTATAAAACTTCTTTGGTTCTGGCTCTTTTAAAATGGTTCTGGTAAAGCAGACTGGAAAGTGAAGGAATATATGCAGACCGTGTAATTATCTGTGAAAAGAGAGAACAGTGAGACTGCTATTTCCACGGACTGATTTCTTAAGAAACCTTCCTTAGGAGAAATTGGAAATGAGTTTTCAGGATTCAATCAAGTTAAAAATTATAAGCAAACACAATGAAGATCCCAGAATGCAAAACCTATTTAGGCAAGTAGCCCCATAAATGCTAGACAGAAAGGGCAAGTGAGAATTTTTAACTCTTCTAAAACATAAAGTTTATCTCCAGTTCAAGTGAGACTACATAATATTTACAGGGGAATTACATTTAGGTTTGGCTATTGCAGATCCACCAAAACTGTGGACCACTGACTTGCACGTGCTGCTGGGACTTCTGTCACTGTTAAACTGGAGTGCTGCATCAAGGGGAATGGTTTGGAAGCAGACAGACAATTACAACTCCTCCAGATAGACTTTTTCCACAGGGATGTTGTGTGGTCCTTTTCTTGTAATACCTCTCACTTTGCTAATCCAAAAGCCACGGCTAAGGGCTGTGTTTCAGCATCAAGTGCAGAACACCTGGAGGACAGCGGGATACTTTCAGTCTTTCTTGCAAATAACACCCAGGAAGGGATTAGGAGACCCCCATCAGTGCAGATGTGCCAGTACTCTTCTTCTACCTTTCTATTTCATTGCATGATTCCCTAGGTGCTAGTGAGAGTATAAACCCCAGGAGGAGAATAAGGGAGTAGGAGAAGGCATGAACTATAATGTGCTAAGATTCTATGCATGTTTTTATCATGGAAAACAATGAGAAAATTCTTGTTGCAAAGGTCCTTCTATGGCAAATGAATGCAATGACAAAAAGTGTAATCTGCAGGGTAGAAGTTTCAGAGCAATCTGGAAAACTCCAGTGATTTAAATCACTCTGAGCTTATAGCTTTGTCAAAGGGTTTAGAAGGAAAGAAAATATAAAATTTCACAGGTATTTCTAAGAATGCAGAGTTTATGCAGAAGTATAGCAACTGTTTGTGGAACCTAGAGATACTCTTCTATGTTAATTTGTTCAGCCTTTGGAAGGGGACAAAGAGCTGGGGAATTGAAGATGACTTAACTTACCTCTGTACTAAAGAGAGATAAAGACTTTCTCCTTAAAAGCAGATAGACTAGTCTGTATCACAACACTGCGCACTCCTCCTTTATTTTCCTTAGGGAGGTGAGTTCCAATAAGCAGGATATTTCTTTTGCAGCATTCCCATGAGATTTGGGCACGTCAGCATTACCTTTTCAGCACCTTGTTTTTACTGCAGTGCTTCAGTGAAAATGATCCTTACATATGCCAGGATAAATCACAACTTTTTGCATCATAGGCAAGAACAAACCATAATCAGATTTTAACAGCAAAAATCTCTGTAACACACACATCTTCACATCACAAATGTTCAGAACACAGGTTGCAGAAGACAATTCCTAACTGTCTTTTCATCTGGTTTACTTCTCCAGATAGCAATTCCACAGGTGCTTATAAAGGCCCCAAAGACTCTCCATGTTTCTTTAATAATGCTGCAGGCACCGGTTCATATCCACAGGCATAGCGAGCTATCAAACCTTGTGCAGTGCCAAATAAGTGAGAAAAGTGTGTGTAACCTCCACACTAGCATGTCCTGACTTGTTGTTTAATGCTTAATTAATGATGTTTAGTCACATAACCTGAATTGCCACTTCAGAGACTGTTGCGGGGTTTTGAAACCCTGACACAGTTATCAGTGATCCATCGAGAATGTAATTCCGTGATGTTAATTTTTTTGTTATTCCAAGTACTAAAGTTATTTGTGGAAGTACATAAAGGGAGTAAATATAACTATGTGCCACAACCTTTTAAAATAAATATTCTTTAAATAAATGAATTTCAAAAAATCACTTCAAAAAATCACCTGATGAGGCTGACAGCTGGTCTGGGGGCCTCAGACCTGAAACCAGTCAGAATTTATCCGTGAGAGTTTTACAGTGAAAATTTTGCAGCTTCAGTGAAACCCACAGAGAAGGCCAAGAAGATAATCAATGAGAGAAGATGTTCTGGACACAAGGAGAGGATGTCCTTGTTATGGGACATTGAGACTGTACCAGGAAGAAGTTGTGGATAACATGTAGCAACTATATTTTTGCTTGTATAGCTAATTGTTTTATTATCTGAATTGTCTTTGTTTGTTAAACAGCCTTGTTATTGTTTGCTAAGCAGCCAATCTCAATAAGCCACAGCCACTGTAAAAAGGTATAAGAATAACAGTAGAGAAAATAAAAAATCTTTCTGTCGCTCTCGACCTTGGATTACGGCAAGTGTGTGCTTTTATGTCCACCTCAACCAAGACACACTAAAGTTATTTGTGGAAGTACATAAAGGGAGTAAATATAACTATGTGCCACAACCTTTTAAAATAAATATTCTTTAAATAAATGAATTTCAAAATCTCACTTATTTATACCAGTGTCCTTTAAAATAAGTGTGGTGAATAATGCAGGAAATCCAAAGGGGAGAGGGTGCCTGGGCACTGTGTGCCAGCATGCTGTTGCAGGGTATATTACATGCCAGGAGTACAGCCACCTGAAATTCGTTAAATATTTCTTGTTGGAGAGTGGAATTTACAAACAAATCTTTTGGTACAACTCACAGGATGTTATTTCACATATATACACACACATGCTCATACCAAAACTTTCTTTTGTGGAGTTACTGAGAATAACTGCTAAGAGAGAGATAAAAGTGGTCTTTACATTCTGCAACTACTGCTTTCTCTCACTGTCCTGCTCTTATTTTTGACATCATTTTTGGTATCCTAGATCAGTTTGTGTCCCTAAGCCTGATTAAGCACTAACATTTCCCTGCAAGGCTTCTATTTTGTGTGTATACCTTTCTGCAGACTTTCCTTCCCTTTCCTTCCTTACTTTGGTAAGCAGTACCCATAGGTAGAGAAGAGAAGTACCAGGTACTGCCACCTGCCCTCTCCAGTCATGTACCAGTGACGAGGTTGATGTATCTGCCCCACACCTTTCTCTTCTGAGCTCAGAGAAGGTCCCTGCAAGAGCTGTTTCCTGGTCCTGGAGATCTGTGACTTTACAGTTTTTACTGCTCCAACACATATCGGAGAAAAGGCCTTAACATTTGTGGTAACATTAAGATGCTCAAGTGAATAAACTAAAGAATTTCCGCAAAAAGGAGTGCAAGTGGTTTTATTCCAGCTTTGGGGGTATCTCTGAACACCCTGAACAGTAGAGCTGACCACTATTTCCTAGTGTCGGCACACAAAAAAAATTGATTGAGGGAAAAAAGACATTCTTTTAAAAATCAACTCCTTTGCAACTTAATAGGACTCTGATCACCCATGTAAAATGAGTCATGTTTTATTGCAATCTTCTCTAACCCTGACCTCCTTCACTCAGACACACCTCATGGAAAGAGAGGTGGAAGCACAATTTCAAGGGCAAGAAGCAGGTAATAATATTAAATGGCCACGGTGGGACTGCAGCAATGGATTGAGCAGATTGGATTTGCCCAGTGCACCAAAATGCCCATTCAGTCCTCACTTCTTTACAGGCTGCCTTTCCAGTCCCTCTGTGCTATATTTCATGGTCAAATTCAGGTGATGACATGGACAATTTAGTGTCTGAGTTCTTTCTAACCCAGGACATGGTGTTGTAATTACACGCTCCGGCGCAGGCCTGCATTCCGAGATAACAAACAACCTTGTAAAAGAGGGGGGAAAAATCCTTTAATAGAGTGCAGTTCCCTTCTCCACGGGCTGAGAGAGCTGAACAGCAAAGGAAATTCCACCGCATCACTGAGTACCTGGAAGCGCCAATCGGAATGGGCCCAAGTCACGCCAGAAATTATTCACCAAGAGCTAATGGCCACTAAAAGCACGGTTTCTTCCTTTGCTCTTAGTGCTTTGCTACAGGCTTGATGCAAATGCAATTTTCATAAGCAGCTCCTTCCCAGATGCGTTACCTCCGACAGCACCACTTCAGTCTCTGGTCTTGCTTGAAACACTCCTCACTGAGCATCAGAGGCTCATTCCATAAAGCAGTTTTCACGTGGGCAAATTATCTCCCAGCACACACTCAATAAATCTACACTCAAATCATCTGCATTTCCATGCTTTGGCCTCAAGACAGTTGTAAAGGACTGCAGGTTAGGAGTGCAAAGTCCTGTGGGATGCAAATTACAGGAAAAAATACCTGTGTATCTGAAGACAGAAGAAACAAGAACGTAGAAGATCATACACAGTTTTTCTTAAAGATATAATTAATGGAGACTTGATGGGGGCAAGATGAGGCTGGTAGGTAGCAATATAATTACATAGCTGCTTGAAAAAGTTGCCATTTTTTGCCGGGATCAGCTTTAACATTCATTAAAAATGTGAGAGTTGTTGCCTGGTGTGTTTGTTAAAAAACATGGTAATCACTGCCTCAGCCACAGGTTAGATCTCTTTTTGGGTCCTTCAGCTCTTAGTCCTTTGTCCACGTATGAAACAAAAGACCATTTTCTCTTCTGAACTGGATTGTTGAAGTTTATCTTTCTGCCATTGCCTTTTAACAGTCCTTGGGTATTTGTATCCTTTAATTTGAGCCTCTCTCTACTTGCCTTTTTTTTTTTTTCCTTATAATCTGTTTATACGTATGAATGCATTCACAGCAAACATCCCAAAAATCAAGAGACAGTGTGCATGTATGGAGAAGACACTTCCTTTTCCCTTTTAGTTTTTCAAGCTCTGTCATGAACAGATGTTATTTTATCTTCAGGCCAACTGGAACAACAGCTCTAAGAGGTATGAACCTTATCATTCATCTCAGCACGGTGTTAATTCAGGGTTGATCTACACATAGGCTGGAACTAAAAAAAGACCAGTCCTATAAATCATACCTGCAGTTCAAGTGTGTAGACAAATATTTTGGAGGCTCATCCACATGCTAACCTGATTTTGTTAGTAAATCACGACCAGAATGGGTAACAGACGAACCCCTACGTCAGCTCCAGTGTTTCCTGTGCAAATCTGATGGAGATTTGTTTAACAGAGAAAGGTCACTCTGGATGTAAAAACACAGCATTGTCACACCAGGATTTGCAGTAAGCTCAGATTTTAACCCAAGTTGCTATTTTGCTTCCAGTTTGGATGCCCTCCAACACCTGGAGATAACAGTTTTGATGTCACTAAAGTTAACCTTTTCATTCCTCATCACAGGCATCCATTACTGATTCACTGTGCATCACTCCCTTGCCACATACAAACAGGCACAGGAAACGCAATGCCTTACATTTCTCCTTGTTTTTCTCCATGAAGAAACTCACCAGAACTCTGGGCCCTTCTGAGACAGGTCCTCAAACCCTGAGCTGGAAGGGTTGCTCTGGTACTCCAAAAGATGCATCTTCCTGGAGCCACCTCTTCTCCTCCCCAGGCAGCTCCCAGAGAGAGATAAAGAACTTGGACATTTCTCACACTCTTCCCATGAATATGTCTCCCTTTCTGCTGTACAGAGAATAATGGGAGAGGAAGAATGTATTTGGGGTGCAGGGAGGATCAAGGTAGTTTTTGGCAGAGACTGGAGGAGGGAAAAAAAGGGGAGTGATTGTTCATCAGTGGATCTGAAACAAGGCAGCAGAGCATATGGATGGCTCTGCTGAGGGAGAGGATGAAAGAAGCAAGACCAGACAAGAAAGAAAGGAGTTTGGGAATGCATGGCCAGGAAGGTGAGGACACTGGGGTGGGGATGAAAAGAAAATTAATTTCCAGATAAAGATAGAGTAGAGAGGGAATGAAGATGAAGCAGGGAAAGAATTAAACTTTTGATGGCAAAATGCTGGCCCTAGCAGAGAACTGGCACTGCAGCAGTGGTGATTAATTACAGTGCCTTTTTTCATCACAGACTTGTTCCTTTTGGAATACAACAATACATGGTTTCATTATATGCAGGCTCTGAGAACAAATGTAAAAAAATGCTCCTCATCCACATTACTGCAAATATGGCTTTAGCACTCTATGCAAGACCTGCCTTGTGTTTTATGGGTGCTGAGCCTCAAAACCTGGCTCGATACATAGCAGGATGTTTTTTAAAGGCCAGCAGAGTGAAGCTGCGAGTGATGTAAACAACAATGTTTACAATATTTATTATGTGATTGAGCACGTTGCATAAACACACCCAAGCTCTGAGCACAAGCAGTCACTGACATATTTACACTGTGGCTCTGGAGCCCAAATGCAAATGTGTACAATAAAGCAGCAGACTGAGGCTTTCAGGCACAAGGGAACAATCAAGGACCTCGTGATGAAACAAAATTGGAAGCCATTACATCTTCTGGATTCTGATAGGAGATTTTTTAAAAGAATATTTTAGGGCTAAATGCTACTTTGAAAGACATCATAAAAATTTGTTTTCAAATGAAAGAGGGGGGGAAAAAAAGGATCCTTCCCTTTTGAAATGACAAACATTCCTAGGAACTGCACTTCACTACAGAAGTTTCCAATGACAGCAAATAATATTGCATTGGCAAGCTCTCAAGGGGCAGGCTGCATTGCACATCCAGAACTGCTATCTGACGGTGATTTCACAGGGGTAATGAGCATCTCTTATGCCAAGTCATTATCTTAAGCCTCTGATAACAAAACTGAGATGACTGAATATGAAATGCATGCTGAACAGTAGGGATAAAGTTAAAGAATTCAGCTGGACAATGACCTTGCAATTCAGCTGGCAGAGGATTTTGATAAATGTGACTGTTTTTTCATTTGTTTCGAAGAGCTCATTGATACAAGGTTTCTAACACAGCTACACACATGCACAGAGTACCATAGCAATGTACATATAGCTACCAGATGCTGGAATAAAAAATGCACTAATGAAGCTGCCTAACTTCAAGAGCCAGCTGAAGCTTAAGATGTGTGTAGAGACCAGGAGTGAAGTAGATATTGATATACCAAAAGTTTTCAGCATTGCTGTAGATCCTCATGAGATATGATTGCTACAAAAAAAATTGGTTTGCTACCAACTTGTGGCATTACATGTTACAGTGTATAAAGAAGCATTCTGGATGAACAAGAATTTAAAAAAAAAAAAAAAGAGACATGATAGACTTTTACCAAAGTTGTGTTGATTCACATAGGTTGACTTTTCACTTAGGCTGAAGAGGATGGGTAACATCTTCACCTAGGACCATTTATGTGAAGATGCTCCCACAAAGAGAAAGCACTTAACGAGTAAGATATTGATTTGTAACAGCAAGCAATACCTTTGCTAACTGTCTGAAAAAAACAAGCTCATTTCTGGATGAGGAGAGAAATAAGGGTCACTGATCCAAAAACAAGAAAAAGCAAGTATTATCAAGCTCTGTCTTTATCTTCCCTCTTCCATAGGCCCTTTTTGCTTCTTCTCAGACTTTGTGTCCTTGCCTCATCCAGCTAAATAACCTGAGGCAAAAGTAAAGAGAAAGAAGTTCTTGCCTTTCTTCTTTCTCTATATCAGAAAACTTCCTCATCTTGAATTGCAACCACAGCAATCTCTTTATTTACTGGTCTAGCCTCCCATAAACTTCTCCCCACTAAAAACAACATCACTAAAGTTCCAGGTCCACAGGTTTGACTACTAACCAGTGACATGCAGCCTAAGTCTTGTGAAAGGCCCTCCCATTCCTGCCAAATGTTCTCTATTTCAGCTGTGGGTATGTGACGTGCAGGCTAATCCCAAATCATGAGCCTCGCTCCATCAAGTAACCCATTTCTAATCCCTCGTGACTCTCACAGACACTGTAAATCTCCCACACCCAGCATCTATTTCTTGGCTGTAAGAAAAGCCAGCACCAACCCCCGTCTAACACGCCCACGCTGAGAGAGTAATGCAGCCGGTGCAACAGCTTAAGGGTCTGTGTGCTCAACGCAGAGGAGAGGAACAAAGTCAAGTACAAGAAGTAATTTCTACACCGCTGTGTCCACCCAGAGCCACCACACCCCACTCCTCTTCTTCCTTGGTATGTTCCCACATTTCCTCAGTGCCTGCTAGTTCCTGAAATGCAAGATGTCCTCTTTAAGTGCACTCAGACTTTCTTTCTCTGACTTTGCAATTTTTTAACTAATCTTAAAATAAATGGCCTTAACATCTTTTTCTAGATTCATCAGTGTTTATTACTCCATAAGAAGTTCTGTCAGATTGAGACTCGTTACTCCCTTGTCCCAGGGGCAAAAACATTCCTTGAAATAAAAAACCAAAACAACCGCAGTGAAATTTTTCTCTCAAGAAACCTTCAGTGAATGTCCTGTCTCAGCAAGCGGGTAGAGAGTAGCCCAAGAGCAATATCAACAGGCCCTTCTGCAATTTTACAGGGCCACTGTGTTGAGCAGCACATTTCCATGTGCCATAAACCTTCCCCTTTCCTCCCATGTCTTACCCTGCATTCACTATGCAGTGACATGAGAGTGGACAGGCATTTGCCTCTGCACTAATCCAAATAAAAATCACAAAGCAGTGAGATCGTCAGGAAGAGGCCAAAGTGGAGCTGCCATACAAGTGGAGATGCAAGGGTGATCCCAGCCCATGCAGGGTCATGGAGATGGAGGGCAGTGCCAGGGGGCTGATAGCCATTGCTGTTGAGACCCCTAAGCAAGGCAAGATGATGGATCCTGTCCGGGGTCCATCTGGGGAGCTCAGTGTGGAACAGCTGGAGAAGGGGGACAGAGATGAGACTGGATATGAGGCTACAGCACAGGTCCATCAGTTCCTGACCTGAAACAGGGTGCAGGGCCCATGGAAGGTGTTAGTTGGTGGAGTGACCTTGCTGCTCAGGACTGACAAGGCACAAGTCTTATGAGGAGCATAAGAGGGAGCTGGGGTGTTCAGCCTGCAGAGAAGGAGACTCAGAGGGGACCTTATCTTTCTCTACAACTCCCTGAAATAAGGTTGCTGCAGCAAGGTGGGAGTCAGTCTCTTCTCCCAAGGATGGGACAAAAGGAAATGTCCTCAAGTTGCACCAGGGGAGGTTTAGGTTGGATATTAGGAAAAATTTCATCATGGAAAGAGTTATCAAGAACTGGAAGAGGCTGTCCAGGGAAGTGGTTGAGTTGCCATCCCTGAAGGTATTGAAAAGACGTAGATGTGACAATTAGGGACGTGGTTTATTGGTGGACTTGGCAGTGCTGGGTTGCACTTGATGGTCTCAAAGATCTCTTCCAAGCTAAATGATTCTGTGATTCTATAATCAGTGCATTAAGGACACTGACAAATACATCTTGATAACTTAAACCGAATAACTTTTAAAATGAAGTCCATAGGGGAGCTCCCCAACAGTGAGCTCTAGTCCCCAGGCTGCAGTTTTTGCACTTCCCACACAAAGCATCAATGAATTATTGCAGAACCAGCACACAACCTCAGTAATAATAATAACAATGATGTGTAGTCTCTTGTGTGTTGGACAGAAAGAGGCTTGGGACTCCTCAGCAGAGGCTTGTGGAACCCAGATACTGCCAGTGGAGGGGAGAGATGATCCCCTGCCCTGCCAGGACACCACAAAGATGAACAAAGACTATTCCTGTACAATTTTTGTTGGGTTTTCTTTCCTTTTTAAAATAAAAAATTCTTATGTGAGCTGAACTATTCAATTCCCTGCAAGAAGATCTGTCAACTTGCTTCGGTTTTCTGGGGCTTTAATGAACCTGATGCTTTAATGAACCTGATACCTGCAGGTATCTTAACTTGTGGTATCTTCTGCATCTTGAGCCTGGTATACTACACAGCTTGTAATTTTGGTGTGCAACCACAGTGAAACATCTGGGCTGCAAAGCAACAGTCTCTGCTCTCACCAAGAAAGGAATTGTCCTGCATTAAGAGGAATGTTACTCCTTTCATTTTCTCTCTCACTGATGTCTCTAAGAAATTTCCCTGGACAAGCTCTCCTGCATCTCTTCTTCTCTGCAGTGTTAAAAGGCAAGGGACTAACCCTGACTTATCTCCAGTCCTACCAGGGACCAGCCTTTCTGTGGATTCACACCTCCCTCCATCTGCAATCCCGCTCCTGTGGGATCTCTACTCACCCTTTGTCTGAAAAAGGACACACATCCTTCATCTGAACTTCTCACCAAATGGGCTGCAGGCCAAGGCACCACCCCACAAAGGGCAGGCAGGTAACGCATCACTTTTTTGTCACAGAAATCCTAAGCAACATTTATTTTTGCTTAGTTTCTCTCTCTGCGTATTTTGCTCTACATAACTTTGCTATATATATATTTGGTTTTTTTTTTTTTTTTACTTTCACACAGTCTTAATAAATCAAATTTTTTCTCTTTTGCACAACATGATGAAATTTTCCCCAGGAAAGACTGTGTTCTGAGAATGCATTTGTTCTGCACTTTGTCTTCCCCTTAAGGAACTTATTAACATGGATCACTTTTTTCATTTCTTTTTTTTTCTTTCCTTTTCTTTCTCTACTGTCTCATTGCAATTTGCATATTTGTTTTGTAATACTGCTTTGTGAGCTGATTTGCTCATTTAAGGGTGATTCCATATTTTAACTTAGATTCTCCTTACTTCCCCTTAGCTGCCTTGTTTATGGCACATATGTTTCTCATAAAAAATCATACTGGCAGTGCTTTGTTAGGGTTGGTTCTAGCTGGTTCCTGTGTGTTGGGAAATGGAAAAATAAAGGTGAAGAACCAGGCTTGTGGTGGAAGAAGATATGGTGTTTGGAGAAGCATTTTCCCACCATCCTCACTGTTATGTACCCAGCCAGTTACCCTGCTGCCAACACTTTTTGAGTCCAAATTTGTCAAATTGTCAAATTTTGTGTCCAAAGTTGAAAACCTGGCAAGCCTGCTCGGGGCGGTCAGAAAGATGGAGGTGTGGTGGGTAGGGCCAGCCTCTTCCATTAGTTTCTGCCACCGGTCATGCAAGATGAAAGACCCTGGTGTTTAGGACACAGTTTGATGTATCTGCAGGGAAAACTGAAATTCAAGCAGAGGGAGGCACTTCCAGAGACAGCCAGGCGCAGGTCTGTGTATTGGAAACAGAAAACAGGTGTCAGATGAAATTGATTCCTTGATGTCCCTCTCTTGCCTGTGTATTCTTCCCATCTGAGCTCCATTCGCATTAGGATGGGGCTGTGTAATCTGTCTTCCATATGTTCTAAGGGGAAACTGTCTCTTCAATGGCAAAACCATATCAATTGTTCCCTGCCAGACCCCTCCCCGTGGCTTGTGATGAATGGGCCCAGCATGCAGCCTGCTCTGGGAGAGATGCACTTTGCTCACTGGAGATTGCAGCCTTTCCCCAAACCTTTCAGCAAGGTTTAACAAGTTCATATTTCTTAACCAGGCCTTGCTCACAGAACTCTGTCAGAAGTGGATAAATCAGGCTGGAGAGCTACAAAGAGGCATTATCTTGTCACGTGGGCTAAGTTCCTGGTAGGTACTTGGGATCCTGACTACAACTCCCACTGCAATCAACAGCAGAGAGCCAGTAAGCACTTTTGGACTCTGGGCCTTAGTGATCAAAGTAGATTTTTATGCATATTAGGATTTTGCTGTTGCATTTTTATGCTGCCTGTTGACTTCAATAGCAATTCAGTGGTTGCGGAGTGGTCCCATGCTTTAGGGAGCAGAAAACTCTTTTTAATCATCAATATTTCTAGTGAAATCACTATTGTGCCTTTATATATTTTTGATTGAGGATGTTACTCCGTTTTCTACTTAAAAATATGTCTTTAAAGATGAATGATTTGAGGTATCACAGTTTGCATCCTACAAAAAGTTCAGCAAAATCAGAAATCTTGTACCTTGTGGAACTGTAGACAGCACTTGCCACACTAACAGGAAAGTGGTATGTCAGGTCCAAGCTGCTGAGCAGCATCCCTGGCAGAGTGCAATCAGACCGCACTGTGCTCATTGTGTGAATGTCTATAACATAATCTGGCTGGCCCTAATCCACAGTGAAGGCAAGAATGTTTGTGAAAGTAAGGGTGAACACAGGGGGCACAGAGGGGGACAGAAGGGTCATATGCTCCTTTTCACAGGAGAATCATGACCTTGCATCTTCTAACAAGCAGTTTTTCTTCTCTACCTGGATTGCTTTCCCTTGTTGTTCTCCCCACCTCACTGAAACCCTTTTCTCTTCCGTTACTCCTTGTTCCAGTGTTATGCCATGCTCACTCACCGCTTCTGAGAGTTTTACACCTGCTGCTGACTGCCCAGGTCCCATCAGAGGACCCTGTGTGCCCCCTCCCATCAGAGCCCTTGTGGGATCAGAACCTTAAATAAACCAGGTGAAGCAGTTGCATCAGGAACGGCTCACAGAAAGTCAGATCCAGAAGCCAGGGTAATGATTCAGCAGCCCAGCTGCCTCCTTACTCTCTCGAAGCAGTGCAGGCAAGCTTAACGCAGAAAAAGCTGAGGTGGACGCTCTGTGTTCATCTCCATCGCTGTGACGTGAAGCTGCAGCTGCCAACAGGAGCATCTGAAGGTCTCTGCTTTCAGCATTTATGGGGCCAGGTGCAAATATTCTAAAGGAAGGCAGTGGGGGGCAAAAGGAGCAGGGCTGTTGTTGCTGCAGGCCATTAACACCTCCTGGAGCTGGGCACATACTCCAGGTCATCTAACATGGGTCTGGCTGGGCTGCACAATCCCCCCATTCCTCCCAGCTCCAGATCCTCCCATGGTCCATGTGCAGAGTGTGTAACGTACAGTAAATTTGACATGCCTGCCTACCCACTCCTTAGGGAACAAGGGGCGCTGACTACACCCATAAAATTATTAGTTTAAAACTGAGGAAGTAGGGGGGGAAGATAGGGAGTTGGTTTTAGTCCGTTTTCTTCTTTTTAAGTAGGAATGCTGAACCTGTGGGATTCGCTGTACGGCTGAGGTCAACAGTTTGTTGCTGCTCAGAAGGGGATTAGGGGTTTATACGGATAATGAGAGCATATACAGTTTTATGAGACAGACTCGGCAAAACTGCTTTGAGACAAGATCTAAGTCCTTCTCATGTTTCAGGGCATAAGCTAAACATTAAGTGATAGAGGCTGGAAAGAAAAATGCCATATTCAGTAACCACCTACTTCATCACTCCTTTCTGCCTCCTCTGATAAGGCAGACACCAAAAAGTGACCGTGGACTGCAGATCGCTGCTCCCTCCCAGTCCACATCAGGGCTGTTCCTAAGGTAGGACAGAATCAAGGGACCTGAGTTTTCCAGCACAGCAGTGCTTGTGCACCTACCCACCCAAACAGGGGCAAGCAAGTATTCATCCCTACCCAGGCACAAATGCAGGTCTCCTGAAAAATAGGCACAGCATTTCCCCATTTTTTTACAGCAGGATGCTGTTCAGTTTGTGGCACGTTAATTACTATTTACGGGGCTGCTATAAAAATTAGTTACCTTTTTATAACAAAAGGCCCACAGCCAATATTTTATAGACAACACACAAAGAAATTTGGAATTGATGATTTACAGATCAGGAAATAACACTTAATCAGCTTCCCTACCTTCCCAAGCGCGACAGTGCAGTTTTACGCCACCTTGCTGTTTTCAACTCATTATTTATTGATGTTGATTGCTTGACATTTCACGACAGGATATGCTTGTTCTGAGAGGTGCACTCTGGGATTTATCCCGACGTGGCAGAGAGGTGTGTGTTATATTATTTTGCCCGCAAGTCAGCTGTATCATGTGTCCCAGCACACAGAGTGGTCCCTAGCGCTTATGTCACACAACATAAAACCTGCTTTCACGGAGGGTGACCCGCTTTCTCTGCACCACACACGAAGGGAGCTCAAGAATGCGAAGCAAATACCTCATTTACACCATCCCCACGGCATGGAACACACTGCCAAAACACCACTCCTGCTCACCACCACTTACTTCTGTAACATCTTTCATCGGGTGGTCTGAAAGCTCTCTACCCCCATGAATCAATTGGCTGCACACCGTCACTGTGATGGGGAAAGACAGGGGATGGCTGTAGGTAATTTATAGATAAGTAAATGGAGGCACTTCTTATGATCATATTCCATATTAAGTGCTACAAATCACAGTCAGTTGATTAATGTCTGCAAACCCCTTGGAGTGCCTCGTGCTCCGTGCATCACTGCTGAAACACTGCTATAGCAGTTTGTGCCAGTGTCGAGTAAGGGATACTCTGATGTGCTGCCAGAAGCAGCAGGAGAAGGTGAGAAGCCTGCTCAGTGTCACACCTGATGGCTCTGTGGAGCTGTCAATTACAGCATGCAGGAGGGAGGATGCGTTGCCAGGGTTCTGCCCTCACCACTTTGCAACCCTCCCTTGCTGGAGGAGACATGGAAGAAGAAGGATTAAATAAAAGCCTGCAGTCTCCAACACTGCAGAGTGCCACCTGCTTGGAACATGGGGTTACAGTGTGATCATCCACACCTAGAGCTCAGCGCTCCTGACACAGGCAGTTTTACCTTGGGAGCTTCCAAACCACTGCTGTCAGCATCTCTTGGGGAATAGTAATTGGGAAAGCACACATGTAGCCCAAGTTAAATCAAGATAAAAACGGAAAGGTGCTCTTACTAGTTATGGACTCTCTTGCAGGCTTTCATTAGGTTTCGAAGCCACATGCTGTCCTCTGGAAAGAGGGTGATTACACTTGAGATAGGCACAGAGTTACATTCATACACACTGACAAACCAAAGGGTGGGACCACTACTCATTCCTTTTCCTGAAACTGATTTTTAAGGTAATTCAACTTCATGGCAAGCCAAAAGGTAAAGATCCCGAGGACAGTTTATTGATGTACTTTGCTAGTTATGTTTTTGAAGGGGAAGTTGTTAAAATTTGAAAAATTTTACTTCAGTGACTTTTCATTTTACTAACTGGGTTAGGATACTTTTTTCCTATTTGTTCCCTTCTTTATATTTTTATTTAAAATTATACACAAAGCTATTTAGTATTTGTTCACAAGCATTGCTTTAAGACAAATGAGTCAACACACATTTTTATCAAACAGTATGAAATATGTTCCAGCAGTATTTGTGTTACATCTGGCTGAACTGGGAAAAAAGCATCTGCAAACATGCCAGCAAACCCCCCTCCTATGATGCAGTCCCGCAGTCTGTTGAACCTTTCCAGTCATTTTCCATCATCTAGTTGTACAGCAACTTTTCATTTCTTTAAATGCTTAACCCAGGGCACACACATGCACAGGCATTTGTTACAGATTTAGTCTGAAAGTGTTTGGCACCTATTTAAACTGTGCTTCACATGCTTGCACAAAGTAATACTCAGAGTTCATCTTGAAAAGGAGACAATATGGACAAAGCAAACAAAATATATCATACTCTGCAAATCCATAAATGCACCTGAGCTCAAACAGAACTCAGAAGACAAAACTTCCAGGACCTGTAAGTCATGAAAACAAAATGTCTGGCCCACTGAGCCTGGATTTTTTTGAGAGCTTTGCAGTGAATGACATCTTGATTTTTAAAAAATGTCATTTATGTCGTTCAGAAAGATTTTCAGTGACACTGAGGTCAGAGCACAAGCCCAAAAACCTGGTGATGCTTTATAAGCGGACAGAAAAATAAAGCTAATGAGAAATTTAAATTAGCAATTAATATATCTGTAACATTTAGTGGATAAGAGGAGGTGGTCTGCAAGGCTTTATGAGGAAGGATAAACCATTGTGTTACACAGAGGCATGGAAAGTTTCTGGTGTCCCCATTTCAAAAGACCACTGGAAAACCTAAGAGCATCCACATGGCATCTGTACTGATACAACGAATCTGTCTGAACTCACTAATGTTACAGACCTCGAGAAGAGAGCAGCAATTCACAGGTGAGGTATTCCAATATCTTGTAAAATGTCTGTTCCAATTTGCCTTACTGAAAAAAGCTACAGTAAATGTAGTTTATCAAAATAAAGTAAAGAGACGATTCAATTCCCAGCCTCAGAAAAGCAAAGACCATTCAGACATCTAATCAGTTCTCATGGTTACCACAAGACAGAGTAACAAATCACAGAAATATCAAGATTGGAAGAGACCTTGGAGATAATCTGGTCCAACCCTCCACCCAGAAGCACCATAACCACCTCTGAACCATATCCCCAAGTGTCACATCCAGACAGCTCTTAAATGCTTCCGAAGGTGGTGACTCCACCACCTCCCTGGGCAACTCATTCCAATGCCTACTGGCTCTTTCAGTGAATTTTTTTTCCTAGTATTTAACCTGAACCTCCCTTGGCACAATTTAAGGCCATTCTGTCTCATCCTTTCACTTGAGACGTGGCAGGAGACCTTGAAATTCATCCCTACGTGTTTTTATTAATACATGTATATGAAGATAGGAAGAGATAGAGACTTCCAACATTGTTCTTGGTAATTTCCAGTGACTATCTTTATTATCAAAATACGTGTCTATTTTCAATTTGGATTTGTCTGGCTTTATCTTTCTGTCATCAGTACTAATTAAGTCTTCCTATGACGAAGGAAAACTCCTAAAGCATTTATTGTTTGTTTTCTTTCCATGGAAGCATTTCCACAGTGTATCACACTCATCTCTGACTACGGTATTCAAGGGAAGAGAGCAATCGAACCTCAAAGTTTCTCTACTTTTCCTGTAACTGAAGTTTCCATAGCACCCAGACAATTGTTAAAACTCTTCTCTGCTTTCTTGTCAATTTTGAAAATATTTAAAATTAGGGAAGCTGGAATTGAATGAATTATCCTAATCCCATTTTCACCAGTGCTCCTTACAGAGACGAAGTCTCTGTTCTTCCATGCACTTCCACACCCACTTAAAGACTGTGTGAGCTCTTTCTGCCATCTGCACCAGGTGGACAGATGGAGAGATCACGTGTCAAAGGTGGAACTTCATATCTGAGCTGTGTCTGGCTGGGATGTAGTTAAATTTCTTCATGGAATTGGGGGTCAGTGAGTGACTGCGGGGTTGCTTGTGTGGGGTCCACCCACAGCAATATTTGATCATACATTTTGTGATGAAAAGAAATGAAAACACTTGTTTTGAAATGCTATTGATATGCAACTGCTGGCTGTGTGAAACCTTAAATTCTTATCCCAAATCAAGGTCTCCGCAACATTGTGCTGATAAATATGGTGTCACCCCTGTTAATTGCATTGACTAAACCACTGAAGAGTTTCTTGTATAACTGATCTATACACTTAAAACCTTCCCTGTTAAATTCGACCTCCCTCCCTGACAGGGGGGAATTAATCATTCAAGAGCTTCAAACAATGTATATCTGGGAGAAGATGTCTGATATTAATTAACCCAGCAAATGAAAAAATCCAGCAAATGTAACTTGAATTTAAGCTAAGGGGAACACATAATATTTAATGAGCTTTGAAATGAGCATGAGCTGTGGAAGATTCTCAGCTCCCAAAGTCTTTAGGTTACCGCTGTGTTTCTTCCAAAAATATATGACATGGATCAGAGCCGGAGCACCTGAACAATTCAACCTGCTCAAGGACTGCCTTGGATGGTTCTGTCTCCTGGGTATGGGGTAAACTGGTAGCAGCTGCTTACTCTAGATGAGTAAGCCAGAATGATCCCTCAATCATCTAGTGAGCACCCTGAACCTCAGGACACACACTTCCGTCTCGCTGAGATCTCGGCTGATGTGGGAGAATCAAATGGTATTCATGGAAGAAGTGACCTGGGAAAAAGACTGAATCATTTCCTTTTGTGGTGGAAGTCTGTTCCCAGCCTCCATCTTTACATGGGGCCATTTAAACTCAAGAAACAGACAAGAAGAATGAAAGGGATGCATAAACTGGACAGCTGAACTATAGGAAATGTTATACCTACAAGGCCTGCCCAGCCCAGTTCTGTATGATTTCCTACTCCTGGAATAATGTTTGTGATTTCTTTGTTCAGGGAATGATGGGCATCTTTAGCCTAGCTGAGGCTCAAGTTATCCAGCTCTGTGCAGAAGTTAAGGCTGACATTCTCTGGCTAGTGCTGTGCATTGTAATGTTCAGTATTATGTTCATTGTTATGTTATGGTTTTAAAGCTGATGAATCAACTGAAAGAAGACTAGACGAAGAAACACGTCTGGTCCATTCTGCCACAGCGATGAGATGACACTAGCAATCCCTCCAAGGCTTCAAAGATTATAGGGAGAAAGTATCATTACTAAAGGTGACTTATGTGGGCCTGAGTAAAAGCAAGGGGATATATTGAAGCAAATGAAAGGTATTTCCCATCCTGCCAGGAAGGTGTGTCAAGTAGCAATCTACACCTCTGTGGGGAGAGTAGGAACTCCACTGCTGTGTCTTGCTAACTGGCAAAAGACTGGAAATCCCCTGAGAACTTTCTCCTCAGAGTACTGCCATCAGGACTCTTGCCCTATCCAAAGTCTATCCTCCCTGCTGCTTGCCATGGTGGCAGGAACACCCCTTCCCTGAGACCATGCTCTGTTTGCTCCCAGCCAGTGAGTGGGGTCCCTCTTCAGTCACCCTTGCACATGTGCACTTCATTGTACTAAAGCTATGTAACAGTGCTGGCTTGATTTATGAGGGCTGCATTTCTTCCAGTGATCCCTGCTGGTAAAGGACTCACTACTTCCCTTTTATGTGTCTGTGTCAGAGGGCAACTGGCAACCAGCTGTTGGAAACTGATGTAAAAAAAAACCCCAACACAACAAAACCCTTTATTATCATCATGATATTATTTCAAGTCCCAGTAGTTGCCTATAGTCTCTGTAAGGAGGGCAATGGAGACTGTGGCTGCAGGCTGACTTTATCACTGCTGTGAAGAAATTAAAATGAAATCACTGAATTTCCAGCTTGGACAAGTCACTGAGTTTAGTGAACCAAAATACATCCCCACTACAAAGTAACACTGATTCAAACTGAGGATGTGTTTTCTCAGTAGCCTTTATACTCAAAGACCATACGATATACATATTTCCTCCTCCTAGGTGTCTGCTAATAAGGGGATATCAAAAGCTCAGGAACAACAATTATAATAATAGCATCTTTTTGTTAAGGGAATCTCCCCTCTTATATCAAATCCAGTCAATCTATTGTGCTGTCGTACATTGTACAGATACAGCAGGGCTGGAGAGAGGAGGGTGGTGCTCCACAAGCACTCTGCCTTCTTCCCTTGCCAGGCAAACACAAGGGTCCTGACAATCCTTAGCTGGCTCTATAGTCTCTGCTCTCTTTGTGTGCACCCACCACAGGGGTGGCTTCCCAGTCAAAAGAGTCTCAATTTCCAGCTGTGCCAGGATTACTGGGGTGACTGGCCCAGGATGCACAGCGAGACACCAGCAAATGCTCCAAGCATTACAAAAATGTAGTTGAGAGAAGTGGCCAAAATTATCAGTTTGAATGTTCTGGTGTTGTATGAATTGTGCAGAAATGTGTATTTACAAAGCCACACACGGTGTTTACAGAACACGCTTCAGTCCACTTTGCAAAGTGAAAAGCATTTATAGTTGCAGCATCCATGCTCATATGTCAGTCCCTTCCCCAAGACCTGCTGAACATTAAGGATGAGATCAACCAAATCTGAGGGAGAGATGAATGGCTCTGAGCTAAGTTCCTTAAAATTTTACATAAATGGACAGCTGAAGAATGGAGAAAGGGACATACTAGTGTTTTCGGTAATGGAAAGGCATAGAAAGGAGCTGGGAATATTGTGGTCAGATGGAGAGAATAGGGGAAGGTCTAGGAGAAGCCAGGAGGACTGGAGGTACTGCCAAGGGAGATGGCTTTGGGCAACAGCAGAATAAGAGAAGAACCTTAGGAATGTAAGATACCAATCCACAGAGAACCAGGCTTGGGGAGTCAGATGGCTTATGGATCCAACTAGAACTCTGAAAAATCAGTTTGCTAAAAAAAAAAAATTTAAAAATCTATTTTATCTGATACTCTGATACCCTTTACCTCTCAGTGATGTGCACCAGCTCTCAGTATGCACACAACTGTTCTTGAGAAGTGCTGTGTCACTGTAACACTGGAGATAAAACAAACAGGACAACTGAAGTGACAGAATCAAATTGAGATAGGCTGGCAGGAATCACCTGGGTCCCTGGCAGATGCAGGCAGAACCAGGGGATCTCACAAGCCCCTTTAGACCCCGGCAAGGTAAATCACACAGGAGCTGAACACACACTCTGTTGTCTTTCTCCTGCTGCTATCTTCCCCCTGGAGGGAGGTGTCCCAAGCCAAAGAGAAAGCCAAGCTCCTTCGTGCTGCCCAGCACCCTGTGCCTCCCAAGCAGTTCCCATCCCTCCCCCGTCACCTCCTCCTGCCTCCACACATGCCAGGTGACAGCCTGTCTCAGGAAGGTATTTATTTTTGCATTATTGGTTAGCTTTGTTTTACCTCCTAAGTAAACCTTCCAGTATTTATAGCCTCGCCTCCGCACTTGTAGTATATATTAGCCTTTTATGCCTTCTCTGTCACCTGTTGAAATGAGAACTCGGGGTCTTCGGGCCTCTGCGGCCCTTCCCTTACATTAACTTAAATCACACCAGATGTGGGCCCTTACTGCAGAGGAAGACTAATTGATTTCGCCAGTCACAATATGCCTATTGTTTTTTAACACAAATAAACACTGTGGTGTGGGGGGTTTGGGGTTCATTTTTTTTTTGTTGTTTTTCCTTTTTTTTTTCCTTTGCCACGAGTGCCAAAGGTTATTCAATTAAAGGACGCCAGAAAGTGTGACTAATAATCCACGGGCAGGGTACTTCTACAGTAAAAAAAAAAANNNAAAAAAAAAAAAAAAAAAAAAAGAAAGAAAAAAAGAGAAAAAAAAAATAATCTCCACGCTACCCTGAGAACAGCGGCCTCACCAGGGCTGGCCATAACTGTGATGGATGGCTGGTGTGTGTAAGACGTTATTATTTGTTATGTGAGTGGGGGGACATGGCAGGCACATTGGGCAGTACACCTGCTGGGCTCCAAGAAGCAAGAACAGCTGTGTGCATTGATTTAGACGCTTGCTACTTGGGGCTCCAGGAACGAATCAAGCGACAGCTCATAAAAAAAGAGGGTTTTATGATTTTTTCCCCCTTCTTTCTGCAAACAAACGGCCACATCATATGTTTTCCTAACGCTGCTATAACTCAAAATTAAATCCCAGCCCAAGGTGTCAGGCTGGTACCATGTCAGAATTGTAACGGCTTATTTTAAAGGTCGTTATGGATGCACCAGGGAAACACTGGGGGTTTCTGCACAAAGGTGCCATTTCGTTTTGCTGGAGCTCAGGCACTTAAGGGCAATTAGCTCCACTGTTAAAAAATGAGCTGAGAGTGTTTTAACTGGTGATTTTACGCTAATAACAACTACTAATTCATATTGTTAAAAAAGAAAGTGCAGGCTGCCAAAGCAGTGTACTGTATGGCCCCAAAGCTTCCCCTTGTCCCAGGTCCTGCTCCCAGCAGAAGGTGTGTCACATGCTGAGCTGCATGACACAGGGTCAGCAAACCTCTTCCAGAGCACAGGAGACCAAAGCCTGAGCACACACCCTGCAGCAGGGACACCCAGGACTCTTTTCTCCACCCTGCACACTTCCGTGGTGCTACAGAGCTGCAGATACTGCTGGATCCTATCACTCAGCACCGGGAAAATGCCACTGTCCTTCCAGAGCATCCTACAAAGCTGCAGTCCAGGCTTTACTAGTCCCTGCTCACCGGTTTTCGTGCACCAGGGTGCCTGAGAGAGCACAGCAACTGTGCCCTCGGGGGCACATCTGCAGTCCCATGAGCAGCTGGGGGCAGATAAGGTGCCACGAAGAAGATCTCAGCTGCTGCCTTTCGAGAAGCCAGCTCCAAGCACTGATCTCTTGGCTGTGCTGGCACTGCTTGGAAGAAAGGATGAGACCTCACCGTAAAAGGTGCATCTGAACTGAGCACATACAGCTCTGACGCACAGAGGAATAAGATCTGTATGAGCACTCTTTACACAGGGGCTATGCAGGACAAAAACATACTTTAAGCGCTGCCCTAACATCCATTCCTCCAAGTGGGTGCAGAAGAAGTCATCAGAGAGGAGCAGTTCCCGTTCCTTGCCTTTCAGATGTTCTTTTTCCCTCCTTAAATCTGTTACTGATGCAAAAGATCCCAGCCCTAAAATCACAGATTTTACTCGCTGCATTATGCTTGTGATAAAGAACTAACATTTGGCCACTTGTGCAAAAGCATGTACAACAAATAGGCATAAACACTTAAACAGGAGAGTCTTATAGGAAGACAAGACCACTTGGCTGGTTTATCAAAGAAAATGCAATTGGTTTTGCTTTTCTTAAAGAGGAAAGGAGATGATCAGCTTTCCAAATTGGGAGAAAGTTGATCTATTTCTACTAACTGACAAACGATATGATGCAATCCATAAAAATTATAAAAATGAAATTAATCTGAACACTGTAATGTTATCCAGTCTTTTAGACTTTCAGACTTGCCTTTCACTTATGAGAATAACAACAGTGAAAAAGAAGAAAGCTCTTTGCAAACATGAACTCACACTATGGGAGCTATTTGTGAAGCTTCTTCTCTGACCTGATTCGCAGCTTTGACATAACAGCCAGCAGACAGAAAATTTAAAAAAGAATAGGAATAGAATAGAAAGCACTCTAACAAATGGAAATTTTTATCACTTTCAGAATGAGATTCTGAAAACAAAACTATTATATCCCTTCCTTCCATAGACATGGATGTGTAAGCCACAGCTGACACAGGGCAGCAAAAAGCTTCAGAGACCTTTGCAAGGAGCAGACAAACCTTTGCTTCTCTTCCTTGTTCCAACTTGACATAGTCTTAAGTCTTTTAGCTGTACTACTTCCACAGTCAGCAGACATTCTTGGGAGCCCTGGCTCTTCTCTGTCTTCTTCATCCTGACAGCAGACAGATCTCAGGCTCCCCACACCTTTTGCTGAAAGCATAAAATACTGAGCTGCTCACAGTAACACCAAAAAAAAAAAAAAGCCGGGGGAAATTTCAGTTTCCCATATGAAAGATTGGATGAAATAAATTCTGAGTCCACAGACTGGATGGAGAAAATTCTTGCCTGTGAGGCCAGAGCTGAGGTCCATCTAGCCCTCAGCAAAGCTGACTTTGTAGCTGATCGTGGCAGTGGCAACAGGATATGCAGATCTGAGCAAAGACACAAACCTAACCACTACCTGTGGTCCTCAGGACACACCATCATTGAATTAAGGATGATAATGAGTACAGCCCTTACTAGCCCTGTTAGTCCATTTTATGGACTCACTACCCACAAGTTTGCCTAAATCCTGATTTCTGTCTGTCCCTACAACCTCCTGCAGCAACACACGCCAGAAGTTTGCATGCATTGTGTTAAAAATGTATGTACTTTCATTTGTTTCAAAACTGTGTGCTACCAGTTTCATCATATGTCCCCACCCCACAGTTTTTAGAGTAACAGCTCTCAATTCACCTTGTATGATTTTTGGGGGATGCTGATCAACAGAAAATATCACAACAGTTTTCATGGAAATACAAAAATACACCAGTTTACCTTCTAGGAACAGATTTGAAACATTGGTCAGTGGTCAGGGGATGGGATGGGCGGGAATGGCATCGTTTGGGTGACAAGTGTAACTCAACATAACGAACCCATGATTGAAGGTAAAACCTTGGAGGGACATTGAGCCACAAGAGAAGGTGATACATGTCTTAATCTTTGGGCCCCAGAAATCTCTTTTTCCTTCATAGAAACAGAACAATAGTCACTGTGCACAATATATCACTCGCTGTATTGTTAAATAACCAAAACCACTGTGGAGCAAAACCTCAACTGGTTAAAAATGCCATAACTTCACTGTCATCAATAATATAATGACACTTTCCAACATACTTTTGTTTTAATAAAAGAAACAAACAAAAAAAAGCATTTAAGGTGCAGAGACTGCTGTGATTTTGTGTATCTGAGTGTCTTCTCAAAGACTCAAGAGCTGTAATTCTAACTCCCCTAAAAGCAGGAACTAGTCTAAAATATGAAATCATTACCTCAGCCTCTTTTATAATTGATGGACTTCTTTTTGTGCAACTTTTTATGTATAAAAAAATGCTAAGATGATAAATGTTTTATTATTTTTCTTGAAAAGTTCCCCCAGATAGAGAGTACCTATGAAGTGTGATCAGCTCACAGAGTCCTTATTTCTTCTGATGTTCTATGGAAGCCAAGAGCTGTTGTCAAGATACTTAGGGGCATTGTAGAAATTATTTTTAATGTGTGCTAAATAAATATTCTTATGCAGCTGTGGTAATCTGCAAGAACAGAATCCCACTTCTCAATATTCATGCATTAAAATTCTGTATATGTACTGCCTCTTAGATATCTCTGACTTTTAAGGTTGTGGTAAATCCTGGTGAAGAAATGGAATTGCATCAGCAAGAGGAAACAAGGCAACTCAAGAAACTAAAAAAAATCTAAACACACATGAAGTACTTTTTCTTCTACTACCAAGATGAATCAAGGCACAAAAGGTAAAAAAAAGGTGAAAAATTGCTATCTTAGAGACAGGTCTTCTAAGTCCTGAGCTTACCCATTACTGAGACAATGCAACTGTCATTTCCCATATGATTTTGGACATGAGATAAACGTACATGCTTCTGTTAAGCAGAAAAACACTTACAGAAGATGCTTACAACAGCCACAATGTAAATTTTATGCTACATATAAATACAAAATACAGTATAGGCGTTAAACAAAACAGGTACTACCTGCATCTCCTGAAAGACATGCTTCTCTATTGTTAGAAGCAGAAGGTGGTATTGAATGAAGCACCATAGCCCTTTAAAACAGCGTAAGGAAGAGAGTGAAAAATCCCCAGTCCCATAGGAGTAAAGTAAAACATGAGGCAGCATCAGAGGTAAAATTTGTCTGAGAATTGGGGTTAATATTTCCATTTTAGCAAATAGCTCTGTAAAATCTTCAATAGTCTCACTTTTTCTAGGGATAGACATTTTCAAGCAGTAGGAACAAAATTCTTCATAATTTCTTTAATTGTCTGATGTGGAAAAATGACATCACTCGTCAACAATTTTTGCCCAGAAGTAGGCAGGAGGAGTGTTTTATGTCTAAATTGAGAGAGGATGTCTCTAATAACCCTAATGCATTCATTCTTTGCCTCATGAAGAGCACATTATCTTCCCAGCTTCTGATACCTTCTTCTGACACTCTTCAACGAATTCAAGGTTTCTTGGGAGTTCCCAAGTTATGTGCAGAACGCAGCCTGTCTCTTTATAGAATGCAAATTCTGGTGGGGTTGTCATCCACAGGAGAATTTTTTGTTTTACAAACACGTAAAGGTTACCTCCTTCTCTTTTCAGGGTTTTGCATAGGGGCAGGCTGCCAAGGCTTGACATGTTCCAGATGGATACTCAGAACGGCAGTGCGGCTCAGTGGTGCCTTGTTCTGTGATTAGACCTCAACACAGGAGGGTAGGAAACAATGGGGGAAAAGCAGAATATTTCAAGCAAAGTGTCCCAGTTTTGGAAAGGGCCACGGGCTTTTTGTTCATTTGCAAGCACTTTCTCACATTACGAGCTGACGGGTTTCTACTGAAGCCCTTGTCAGTCAATCTCTCTGTGTATTTCTCCCTGGTGCTCCGTTAAAGCCAAATAAAACCTATTTGCCTCTGCTTTCCCTCCTTATTGATGTATGTAGAGTTATCAGCTTCTTGCAGGTGTCTGCTTCTTGCATTTGTAATGACAGTTTAACAAAAAAATCAACCAAACTCGAGGCCACAGAAAAGCATTCACAAGAGGGGTCAAAAGGGTTTCCTCTTCTGCTAGAGGTCTGCTACATTATTAGCAGTGCCGTGCTAGAGATATTTACCTGTTGGTTGCTTTTCAATTGATTCAACATGTGGCTACAGGGAGGTTGGAGCCCTTAGATTAAACCCACTTGAAGTTAAAATCCTGGGATAATTCCAGAGGAGAAAAAAAAGAATGCTCATCCTGCTTTGGCTCCATTGTCACTTTTTCGCTCTGTTTGGCTCCATTGTGAATTTTCACTCTGTTTTTAAGTTTAGCTTCAATTAAAAGAAAACAAGCAAACAACAAATAGAGAACAACAATCCCAAACAATTAGGGTTTTGACATCTAAGGAAGGCAATGTTGGATGAGGTCATCTCATCACAGCCCATAAAGCTATCTCTTCCTCCCTTTGTAATACCCATGTTCCAATCCAAGTTCCTCCTTAGTTTTTTTGTGGCTAAAGTGAACTAAACATCCCAGGCAAAATATGTGTCTGATTTATTGGTTGTCTAGGAGAATTAATGCTACAAATGCAATCATGTCTAATTTCAATTCAATAGGAAAAGCAAAACCCAAAAGAGTAGACCTCCCCGTGAAAGAATTAAGGAACAGATTCAAGGTTTATAAAGCCAGAGGGGAGCAGCCTGAATGTCAATCCTGACCTCCAGGACAGCTCAGGCCAGACCGCTACTCCCCTGAATTGCTTCCTTTTGGAAGTAAGGCACATATCTTTAAGACAAACAGTCAATCTTTTATTTTCAAATTGCCAGTGATAGAGAACCTTGTATAGCCACCACATCTATTCCTTTGATGATTAGCTGTCCCTCTCTGGTAAAAACATACGTGTCTTATTTTTGGTCTGAAGTTCCCATATTTGTGTTTCCTGATATTGGATGCTCTGGTGTTTTTATCTAATAGATAAAAAAACCCAAACCCAAACAAAACAAAAAAAAATTCTCAATGAGGAGAGATATGGAAAGTCATCTTTATAAAATTCTTCAAGAAACTGAGATATTTTGTAGTCTTCTGCTCTGGTGCAAGTTTTCCAGCCTTTTAGCCGTCCTCTAGATTCTCTTCTGAGACTTTTTCTGCTATTCACTGTCCAGCTTGGATTGTGGACGCCAGTGAACAGAGATGTTATGGCCACATTGTCACCAAATACCATACGTGCACTCTATTTTCTCATTTCTAGTTCACCTCTGGAATCCTTTCTGGAGGTCTTCAGGGAACCTCTAGTGGCCTGTGTACCCGCTGTGGTCCCAAGTACCATCCAGAGCACACATAAAGTATATTCTGTCTGTATGGCTTTGTTCTTTTTTTTCTTTAGAAGAATGCCTTTACTTCCTAATATGTTGCTTGCATCTGTTTCACCAGGCAATCTGGTCTGCATCACTGTTTTATCTTCCTGCCGTTTTTTTTTTTTCTCCCACTCCATAATATTTGTGTCATATCCAGTCTCTGTAAGTGGTAACTGCATTTTTTTTCCTTGGACATTGATACTAAGACTAAATAGCTTAATTCTGAAAACTGAACCATGCAGGGCTCCAGACAAAACTCAGTTATTTAACAAAGATTCCAGATTTATAGTATTTCCAATGTACCATTTAATTTTTAAATATTTAACATGAGTTGCATTAATTCTTATTAGGCTAGTTTCTGAGTGAAAACACATAGTGCCATCAAATGAAATTCATTACTAAAAGTTATTTCATTGACATACTAATCTTTATGTTCTGTATTTAGAACCGGATCTCTCCTGTATCTCAGGCTGCTTGGACAAGATCTATTTTACATAAATCCACTTTGAACATACTAATTTTTGATCCGAGATGCTCTGTGTCAGCCTCCACTATTTTACCTACCAGTTTTAGACAGCCATCTGCTTATTTCAGTCACTCTACTTTGCCCTTTACAAACAGTGTTGTCAGAAAGCTTTTACACAGATATGTACATATTTTACATTTTTAAAGATTGCCAGAATTTGCAGCCCCTGTTTTCAAAGTCCAGAATTCTCCCTTTCATCTTTAAGGCTTTTTACTGTGGTCCTTTGGCTGAGGAGGGTTTTTTGCAAAATTTCCATCTTTCATGCAGAGCACAAAGCTTCAACAGTCTGGAACATCTGCACTGGTGCTTAAGGACCAGCATGGTGAGTATACTGGTGAGAGCAGTGACCAGAGACAGAACCACCCCTCTCCTCTTTCCTGCGATGTGCATTTCACATAGATGAATGTATGGGGAGCAAAAACACCAAAAGCAGGGCCTAGGGAAAAAAAACGAACAAGTAGAAATATGGGAAGACAGCAGCCAACAAAGTGTCCAACCATATCTTCAGCCATCCTCCTCCTCTTCTCAGAAATGCAAGAACAAGCAAGGGAGGCAATACAAACAGCGTCGTGAATGGAGTGAAGATACAAATTTGGATGAAGCTCTGTGACTTGTGTGTATTCTACCATCAGTACAGGATAGAAAGACCTTGTCTGAGCTGCACACATTGCTTTTGTGACAAGTGTCTTACCTCCAACACCCATACTTTGTCCTTAAGGGTACTAAAGAACAAATATCCACTGCAGTCAGGAGTTTTAGAAGAATTGGCTGAGGAGTTTTCTGAGCCACTGACATAGCTTTTAAATGAATCTCAGGTTCCTGAGGATGTTGCACAGAAAAAAAAAAAAAGGCAATCTCATGCCAGTAATTATAAATGATCAACAGGAAGGCTCAAGAAACTATAATCCCCGTGAAACTTGGCTTAGCAGCCCAGGGTCTGGGGCAGGTGGAGAAGAAAGATTGGAAGGGATGCTCGCAGAGAGAGATAAGAAGATGTACATTTCCCAGTGGAACATCTAACATCTCCCTGCAGTATTTTGTTTTCTCTTTGACTGAAAAGTGGAAAATATCCTTAGCTAATCATTTCTGGAAGAAATGGGAGACTCAGAGTTCAACATATGGAGAAACCCTTTGGTTCCAACAGTCTACTTTTCATGTGCATGTCTGAAGCTGCCAGACACATGCTTCCTTCACAATAAAGTATTTCATCTGACCGCTGGTCTTCCTTTTCTTTTCCTTCCCTTGGGACTGGGCGGTGGAGGGAACGCTTCATTACAGAGAGGGGATGTTTTGTTTGTCTTGCACTTCTTGTTTGCTCCAATCTGTTGTGTATAATAAGGGCTCTTATTCAACTTGCCCTGGAGAGTATTTACCAAATATCAAATATCACAGTTAATTTGATATGGGACTTCAATCTTAAACCACCTGCTTTGACCCTGTTTTGGCTAAACTGTAACAGGCATTAGTCTCGGTGCAGAAGTGGATATTTTTGGAAGCCACAAGAAAAACGTCAGTTTTCATGTTACACAACATATGGCTTTTCGGAATTGGGTTTTTTTATGTGCTTGTTCTAAAAAGATTCTATTTTTGTGCCTTCATAACCAAAGAACATCTGAACTTTTCCAGTTGAAACTTCCCAGGTGTTTACTTCATGCTGTTCTCATGTTGCAAATAAACAAGTTAAAGTAATGGGACCATAATCCATTTAACACACTTCTGTGCACATCCATATTCTAAAACCTCTTTAAGAAGAAAATAGGAGACTCCAGACTCCTGGGGCTATTAACCTGCATGTTATCAAAGACAATTCATTCCAACATTCAGACCTTGCATAACAGGGATGAAAATGTGGGGAGATATGTTATGAAATCAGCATAGTTTGGGAGGTTTTGCTGCTGCCATTTGGTTGAGGCTGGCCCGACTGCTGTTCTAAGCAGACTGTGACACTTCTTGGCATAGAGTTTCAGACTGGTTAATGGAAAGCTGAGAGCTAGTAGGTCTCACAGATTTAATAATGAATCATGTGCTTGGCTTTGTTTAGTAATTTCTCTCTAGCATGACTGAATATTGGGGAAATTTAAGCATTAATAGTTCAAACTGAAAAAGGTTTTAATACTCCTTGTGTTTGCCTGTAAGTTTTCAATAAACATTTAAATTGCATTGGCATAGTCAGTGCATTAAGCTTCATTCCAATGATCCACCTGTTTCATCTTTTTATCTATGGCAGCGGTCAATATACAGGCTTATTAGGCAAAACTTGCCAAATAGATAAAAAGCAACCTAAAGGAAACTTTTTCCTTTATCTGTTAATTAAGACATGAGCTTACATGTTCAAAGTGCAAGGTACATACCCATTATCAGCTTTGATGTATTTATATATTACATTTGGCACACAATTTTACCTATGAGGCCTGGCATCATAGCTGTTAAGCACTAAGCAATGCCTGTGATGGAACTAACTGCACTGGTAACTTCCATTTCTTTGTTATGTGGATAAAAAGGACTTACGGCTATTAATAAGGATGTCAGATGATTTCTTCTGTCATGCACAGCTTTTTCCCAGCATTGACTGCTTCTCATTCACAGAGAATCCAGTGGAGAGAAGAGTCTCCACTGGACCAGGTTTGTTGGTAGGACCTGGACCCTAAGGGGGACCCATGCTGGAGCATTCTGTTCCTGAAAGGGTGGCGGAAAGCACCCACGCTGGAGTGATGCCTTGAAGTGGCTGCCTGAAAACAGAGGCTAGACAAGATTAACAGAAAAAAAGGAGGTATTTATTTGAAGGGCCTTCAAAGTTACACCTTGGGCAGTCAAGAGGCTACACCCAAGATGGACCCCTGGGTTCTTCACACTTTTGTAAGTTTGGTCTATTCGCATAGCAGGGTTAATTCTCCAGCAACAATCTCAGGCAATGAAGTAATTACCCCAAGTTTTCCCTCTCGTTCAGAGGCTTTAGTTGACATGTTTCAGGGCCTGGGACAACAAGATGTCCTTGAAGTGCAAACCTAGAGAGGGTTTGTGATGTCTAACCAGAACAAGAGAACAGTAGCTAACAGGCTATATGAAGTTTCAGAGTTACATACCAAGCAGTACAGGATCTGAAAAAATATGAAAGTTAAAACATAAGGCATAAGGAGCACTTCTTGAGGAAGAACTCACGCTAGAGAAATTTGTGGAGGACTGTCTCCTATGAAAGGAGCTCCGCACTGGAGCAGGGGTAGAGTGTGAGGAGTCTTCCCCCTGAGGAAGAAGGAGAAGCAGAGAACAATGTGTGATGGACCGACCTGCCCACAGAGGCTGAGAACTTCCCATCACTGGATGAGAAGTTGTGGCTGCCTCATCCATCAAAGTGTTCAAGATCAGGCTGGATGGGGCTCTGAGCAGCCTGGGGGAGTGGAAGCTGTCCCTGCCCACGGCAGTGGGGTTGGAACTAAATGATCTTTAAGGTCCCTTTCAACTCCAACCATTCTGCCATTCTATAACCTCAATCCCTACTCCTCGTTCTCCTGAGCTGCTCTTAGGAAGGAGATGGAGGAAACCAGAAGTAAAACAAATTCCGGGAAGAAGGAAGAGGTGGGGAGAAGGTGTTTCTAAGATTTGGTTTTATTTCTTGTTATCCTACTCTGATTTGATTAGTAGTAAACGAAACTAAATTCCCTAAATGAAGTATGTTTTCCCTGTGATAGTAATTGGCAGTTGGTCTCTTCCTGTCCTTATCTCAGTCCATGAACCTTCCATTTTCTCTCCCCTGTCCAGCTGAAGAGGGAGTGACATAGTGGCTTTGAGGGACCATCTGACATCGAGCTGGAGTCAACCTATCACCCCACCCCAGGGAATCATCTAATGCTTGGCGTTAGAAGGGACTTCAAGATCATCTAGTTCCAACCCCCTTGTCATGGCAGGGACCCCAGTCCTCTCCCCATTCTTGTGACTCCCCTCTGGACTTGCTCCATGTCTTTCCTGAGCTGAGGACCACAGAGCTGGATGCACTACTCCAGTTATGCTCTCACAAGTGCCAAGTAGAGAGGCAGAATCTCCCACCTCAGCCTGCTGGCCACACTGCTTTTGATGTAGCCCAGGACACCTGGGTTTTCATCCATGGTGTTCTCGGGGTGGTTGTTGGAGTGTAGCATCTGGATGTGATACAGTAGATGTGTGGAAGTTTCCCATGGGGTGGGAGGTGCATTTTGCCATGATGCCATAAGGAGGCAGAGGCTGCAGCTTCCACCAGGGATGGGCTCTTCCTCAGGCAGCTGGAACAACCACCCCTTCACAGGCAAAGCCTTTTGTCCCAGCAGAAGCTGAATGTGATGAAAATCTGCCAGGAATTACCCACGTGAAGCCTATAAATAATTGGAAAAAGAAATGTGGAAATGGCAGGAATGTAAAAATCTGGCATCTCCCTTTGTGATTTGCAAAGCAACACCCGGAGTCCAGCTGATAACACAAAGAAGATCCTTAGCTTTGGCTTGCCAGAAACAGAGGCAGGAGCCGGCAACCTGAATTATGTGAAGTCCATCAGGTGCTGGCACTAGTAAAAAGAAGGGAAATTTCAAATAAATAAGGTGAAATGGGAAGACTTCCTTAGAGCACATGTACAAAATTTCATTATTGTTAAACTAGGGAGCCAAGCACAGCTTTTCATTTTCAGCTCCCTGCAAGATTGATTTGACTCGTATGTAGTGAGGGACTTCAGTCTTTTGTAGCCACCTGGAGCAGGGGACCAGCAAAGGCCAAGGTATTTCCCTATCCAGGTGGCCCTCATAAATATCTCGGAGGAATTTATTTTCTTTCATTTACTTTGGCATTGCTTGGGCACTGCTTGATTAAGGGGTGGTGTGTAGGAACTGATATGCCCAGAGATAGACAGCCACATCTGCTAACCATTTGGATTAATTATTACACCTGTACCATAAAACACATGTTAATAAAGGCTTGGTGAACAGGTTCAGGTTGCAGTTTTTAAAAAGACTCAAAGAAAGCACAATGCTAGTCACATACAAGAGTGAGCCAAACCTTTTGCTGATAAGATGCTGCAGGTTCCAACCACATCCAAGGAAGAGGCAATGTCAGATACACATGAAAAATAAATCACACTCAGGAGGAAAGTGAATATCCTGGCAAGCTATGCCTTTGTAGTCTATTGGCTAGAAGGTGAGCGACAGTACACATTCTTTCTTTCCTTCTTTCTTTGCTGTTAGATGTAGAAGGAAAAAAATCATTAATCACTCTGCAGGATACAGCACTTAAATGGGTAAAGTTGCTGAAGGGGTCTGGTTAGCATCAGCCGATTTTTCATTTCCTTTCAGTGGGGACAGTGTGGTGCTCTGGAATCCCTGGAGCCCAAGAGCATGAATGCAGGTATTGAATTTTCAGGAGGAGACAATTAAGACCAAGCATGTGAGATACAATCACATTTAAATTAATTCAGATACCTCAGCTGAAGACCTAAACCCTCTGCCTTCTTCCTTCTTTGGGAAGCATATTTGGGAGGGCTTTAGTGGGCTGGCATTAATCATTAATCATATGAGCCTTGTGTCAGTTATGATGGAACACAATGGAGCTCTGTATTTATTATTTCTTCCCCTGAAAAGGTTTACCATATTCTTTCTGCCTGTGGAAAATCACTTTCCTGAACAACCTCTGCAAACATCTTTTGCCTGTTTTTTACAGTTCTTTATTCTGAGATGGACTGAAGTCAGAACGGAATGAATGTGGGCCCTGAGCCTGGTGACAATTCTTTATTATTTTCCAGATATCTCCTGTCCCAAACTGGCTTCCATCGTGATCTGCAGATGAGCCCAAGAAAGAGCATAGGACCATTATGAGGACACCTCAGTGTCATCTCACCTGCAGTCCTTCTCACTCCAGGCTTCATCTATGGTTGATGCTGGTGTCTACCTGTTATCTTTGATGGGTAGTAATACCCATCACTGCAAATACCACTTTAAAAAGGGCACATTGTGGGCTGCTCTGATGTCCAGCACCACTGGGCAATAGTGCGTGATTAAGGAAATCTTTCCAAAAGGAGGAAGCCAGAGCATGGACCTGTCCCTCAAACTGTTCAAATGATTTTTCACTGAAAACCCAAGAATTCAACACATTTGGTCCTGACCTGTGGCAAATGCTCCAGGTGAACTCTTCCCAAGCTGAGTTTGATACTGAGAGATTGGCAAAAGATTAGCAACTCATGCAAAGAAATCTTGCCACTGGGGATACACAGCTTCAAGAGGAAGATGGGTCTTTTGTGTCATCACAAGCCCACCACCAGACTCTACTAGAATGCCTGCAGCAAGGGCAGTGTGTAAGATGCAATAAGCCTACCTTTGGGAAGGTTCTGCGGAGGCAGTCTGGCCATCCAAAGTGAAGGATGCTCTTTCAAAGAGATTTTTCATTAACCTGGACAAAACTATGAAGTCAAATGTCTGCCTCATCTGCCCAAAGAAATATTTGTAGAAATATGGCAATCTACAGGGGATAGGAGTATGGAATGTGAAATACACTGGGATGTAATTTTAAGAGATAGCCCATGATAAGTCTGATAAGGCTATTTATCTTGACATGTGTGTTTCAGTGTCTGAGGTTTACTTTCCCCTGCAGCCTCAGTTTAAGACTTTGTGGTCTTTACCTGTTTATGCATATACTTCAACACTTTGGAGGATTGGAGTTAAAATTAGCATGTCATTTTCTTTATTTTCAAATCATACTTCTGCACTCTTTTTTCATGCTACCACTGTATCATTAATGAACACTTTTGTGGCTACTCTGTTAATTTCAGTTCTGTCCAGGTAAGAGGTGCCAACTTCTAGCAGCTGCGGTATATGAATTGCAGTGCATGGAAACTACTGGCACATCAACAACGTTCATTTTTCTCTATTGGAATCATCCTTGGAATGTATTCATTTCAAGCTATTGTTTAGATTTACTGTCCAGCTCCACCTTCTGGTAAACTTGAATTAAATCTAACTTTAAGTTTCTTTCTTCTTGCAAACACTGAAAGCAAATTCTTTCCTTTGTAACTATGCTACTGATCAACACTAAAGGATGAATTATACTGACCTGTGTTAACCTTGCCAGTCACTGAATTTTGTACCCCATTGCCTGTTTCAGGGATACATGAAATAAAAGTAGCACTTTCAGGGTAACCTTTAAAGCTTTAAGGGAGATCATCTGCATTCTCAAGTCACTAAAACTTCTGATTTGAGATATCTCTTCATTAATAAGTCCCAGACTCCAAAATTACAGAATTGCTGCCTTAGACTCATACTGCCACAATTCTTTTAATCTTTGGTGCTTTTGAAAAAGAGTGCACAGACGTGTCTAATGAGATATCCATTAATTCTCAAAGAGTTTCTCAAAAAAGATAAGCATGAATGCGTTTATACTCAAAACTGAGCATAACTGAGTTTATTTTTAAATTGCTCATTTATGTCTCTGGTTCTTATCCTTTTTGTAATGTCTATGAAGTAATCAGACAGTTAGATGTCACATACAAGGGACATCCAGTACTACTGATTTATGAAGCACCTAGGAGAGCTGCATTCCTATCTTGGACAGGGCATGGGACTATGAATTTAAAAACCAGTCATTTAATTAATCCATTTATCCAGGCTCCTATCTATGGTGTTTGGATTTTTATGTACACTTCTTGCCTGTGCATTTGCATTTTTCTTCTGAATCCTCACCTTTTTTATTTACGTACTTCTGGTATATAAACTGGATGTCTACTAATAAACTAAGTAAGGCTCGAGGGTTATTCAACAATCATCTCTAATGTTAACTTTTGGCACACACCCTGACACAGCTTTCCCAGACCAGCTAGACCCTCATAGACAAAGCCAAGTCACAGCCTAAGGGGCAGCACAGGCCAGTGAGAATTTCCCACAGGCATTTTGGGCAGTGGTAGGCATACCACTCCCCTTCCCTGCTCGTTTTATTTTTAAGGATTGACATTGTCTATTGCTCTCATTTTCTGTTCCTGAGAACATAGAAGACCAGCAGCCTGGTTCATCTTGTGACCGGGCAGAAGGTGTACCAGGACATACAGCCCTGCTATACATCTCGTACAAACCTCAGCCAAGACCAGGAAGTTTATTTCCACTTACTGCCCAAGAGCAGACCACCTCTGTGTCTGACTGCAGCTTACAACGTGCTAAGAAAGGTCTCTTCCTTATGCCAGCGTGGAGATTGCAAGGTTTCCAATATGCAGAAGGCTGAGGACAGTGTGCATTTCTATTTGTTTTCTCTTGAACCAAATCCTAATCTTCTTCCTGTGTTTCTACTCAAAGAGCATTCAGCTGCACTGTAGCGAATGGAAGTTTGCCTGAGTAAGGACTTAACATTTGTCCTCTTACTGAAAAAAAACCATCCCATTGTTTCTTGCTTGTGTTACCATAGGGCATAAGATGTCTGGTTTTCAACCAATGTCCCATAGGTCTGGGGACAAAAGGAAAACATAGTTCCACCCCTCAAAGTGATCATAAGGCAGAACACAATGGGCAGCTACAGACAGATGAATGAGCACACAGACACAGAGAGACAGTGCTGGTCAGTGTGATGGGCTGCAACCGAACCGTTGTCACCATGGGCATCGCTGGAAGGAAAACAATTGGAAAGAGAACTGAGCCAAGAGTGGCATTTTATTTGCAGAGGAATTTGCATCTCAGCACTTAGTGACAGTCCAGCCAGAACAAAAACCGGAACTGTTGCAACGCTGAGTGAGAAGGGGCACGGAGCCCCTGCTGGGGACGTTCTCCTGGCGGGCTGGCCCTCACGGGACTTGCACAACCTTCCAGTTGCAGTGCGCTGGCACATGCCAGCAACCACAAAAACACTTCCGTCACAGTTTTTCCAGCCAGCAAAGCCTGAAAGAGACTGGTGGAGTAGATTTTGTCTCCTATTACAGGGAACGCCTCCAGGAATGAGGGGCAAAAAAGGAGAAAATGTGGTCATTAGATCTGAAAATATAACATGCAGGCATTATGGTATGGCACTATAGTCTGGCCAAAGATCCAATACCTTCCAAGTAAATGAGAGATGATAGGGAGTATAAGAACTGACTGCAGACTGCTAGAAAGGATAGACCAGTTCCAACCCCAGGCAGCGCTGCAGGCTATGGGCAGAGTGGCTGGGAAGCTGCCTGGAGGTAAAGGATGTGGGGGTGCTGGTCGACAGCAGCTGAACATGAGCCATCTGTGTCCGGGTGTCCAAGAAGGCCAATGGCACCTGGCCAGGATCAGCAATAGTGTGGCCAGCAGGACCAGGGCAGGGATTGTTCCCCTGTACTTGGCACTGGTGAGGCCACACCTCGAGTGCTGTGTCCAGTTCCGGAACATTCATTGCAAGAAGGACATTGTGGTGCTGGAGCGAGTCCAGAGAAGAGCAATGAAAATGCTGGAGGATCTGGAGCACATGTCCTGTGAAGAGTGGCTGAGGGAGTTGGGATTGTTTAGCCTGGAGAAAAGAAGGGTCAAGTGGGGGACCTTATTGCTCTCCACAGCTCCCTGAAAGGATGCTGCAGCCAGGTGGGAGTCGGTCTCTTCTCCCAGCAACCAGCAACAGGGCAAGGGGAAATGGCTTCAAGCTGTGCCAGGAGAGGTTCAGGCTGGACATCAGGAGGAATTTCTTCACAGAAAGGGTTGTCAGGTATTGGAACAGGCTGGCCAGGGAGGTGCTGAAGTCATCATCCTTGAAAGTGTTCAAGAAATGACTGGGCGTAGCACTCAGTGCTGTGGTTTGGTTGATGTGGTGGTGATTGGTCAAAAGTTCTTGGAGGTCCTTTCCAACCTCAATGATTCTATGATTTAATGCAGGAGGTACAGAGGAAGCAGGGGAAGGTTGCAAACAAAAAGTGACATGATCACAGCGGCAGTCTGTGAACACAGAAACGCAAACTGTCGGGGCTGGGATGAGTTTATCTCTGTACACGGAAGCTCAAATCCCCGTCGCACTGTGCAGTGTGTATGTGGTCTGAATGGGATTCATGAGTCACAGGCTCTGCCCAGATGGACTCTGAGAGACCAGAAGAATGGTGATGCTCTCCCGAAGAACTGGAAAATGAGTTTTAGTCAAGCTGAATTCAAGGTATCACTTAACTGTACGTAAAGAAGCACAGCTAACACAAGTGAGATTTTAAATTGGAAGGGAAAGTGATTTTTCTCTAGCAGTGACATGGATTGCTGACATGGAGTGGTTTGTGTGGAGACACTCAATGGATCTGTGCCTCTGCCTGACTAGAAATTTGAGGGATTTTTACATTGAAGGAGGTGTCAAAAAGGATCACACTCATAAGGAAACTTGAGTCTGACTGGGCTCTGGCCAGAGGAAAGAAAAGTTACCTCTGAATTCAATTATCTGCAGGATATCTTTGTCCTAGGGTGTCAAAAAGAGCACAGAATGGTCGGCCAATGCCACCACCAGACTGAAACATCTGAGACATTTCCTCTGCTTTGATACATCCTCTTTCCCTTGAGTGGAAGGAGACTGACCCAAAAATACCCTGAAAGATGATAAAAAGGAAACTTCTTGGCTACAGTTTCTCCTTGCCATTCCCTGTTTCTTGCAGCCTCTTCCTCTGACTTATCTATCCTTTTTTAAAAATTTCAGTCCTAGCAAGCAGTACTAAGAGGCTTCAGACAGGCAAGGATGTGTCAGACATACAGGTGAATCAGAAAGTCAGGGTTGCATCTCCTCTGGTTGCTGGCACATGTTTACTTGAGAAATACAGGTGGAGACCACAGTTTTCTTTTTAAGCTCCCAACACTGTTCTTTTCTCACCAAAAAAATTAGATGTGCTCTGCAAAGTATTCCCTGTTGATCACATTTTAATCTACATCACTTTGGAGGCCAGTAGGAGAGCTGTTTTGCTGATCCACAAATTTATTCTCGTTAAGAGGCACTGGTAATTCAGTGCCTTGGTTTTTGGCCCATAACGACAATAGTTACCAGTCTAAAAAGTACTTCATCTCACTTTTTATTGCCAGTTGAGTTCAAATGTCTTACATGCTATGTGGAGACCCATTACACTTAATAATTTTTAACTCTTTTCTTCAAGCTTAAATGGAAGTTTCCACACATCTAATGAGTAACAGGATACAAAAATTATAACTGTGATTAAAAAAACACAACTTGTAGTCTGTCACAGCATTTTAAATTTCTTTGTGTTTAGATACTCAGTTCAAAATTGTACGTGCTAGACTTCTTAGTGGTTAGGGAAAACAGTGGGGAGTTACTAGTCTGGAGCCAGAGGGTGTCTGACTTTCATTGGAAGCTGGAATATCCAAGGCAGGAGTTGGATAAACCAAAAGTCCTTCAGAATAATTTTTCTGTTTTGCAAAATAAACAAAGGAGGATTCAAATGAAAGCAATGCTGGGACACATTCCCATAGGAATACACAGCACATTCTGGCAGAATCCTGGGGCTCTTTTCTGCTCTGATTTATATCAGCAGGATAAACGCACTTTATTATTTACCAGATGCCAAGGACCAGCAGAATCTACAGGAATAATATGATTCAGTAATCTACAATACATCTATTTCTTGGTTACCTTGTCATTTCCCCAGCTCTGTGCTCTCCTGATCTCTGTGCACAGTGGAGTATAAGGACAAGCTATACAGCTGATAAAGTTGTACTGGAGTAATGGCACCCACAGCTGTAGAATGCTCCACCAATCTAACTGTGCTGAAATGATCAAATCAGTGGCAACATCACATTCAGGCATCTTCTTAGAAATCCTAACCTTAAGCAGAGAGTTGCCTATTTCCTTAAACCCTGATCCAGATTCAGAGGAAGATCTCACCTCCAGTTCCACATCTACCTTGACATCCGCCATAAATGGCTAGCTAAGATCCCCAGGGCAGTTAGGGGGACTTGCTGTTCTTCAGGATATTTTTCAGGTTACAAAATGGGTCTGGATCAGCACAAAGTCCCATTCCTGCTCCCTTTGTTCTCCTTCTTCCAGTCTCTTCAGCTGCATGGCAAACTATTAGGAACTGAGAGCTGAACAGACTCCGCTCATCTTGTGTGACAGCAAGACTCTGTACTGCTCTGAAGCCTCTGGGCAACCTCTTACCAGCATGTGATTTTACTGTCTTCTTCACATATTCCAGTACTTTAAGGCACATAGGGAAGGTACACCGTAGAATGCAATAATGTGTATCCTTTAAAGTAAAAACCACATAATAGATACCTTTTTAAAAAGAGAAGTGGTTTTACTACTCACATGTTACTTCATCTACTTGTAATTATTTTTTGGGGTTAGAATATACCATTTTTGGCTGTTTAAAACAGTTCTTGAAGTAGGATATTTGTTAAAATTCTTTCTGCCAGACACTTTAAGCTATACAACATACTGCTGCCAATAGGTCACTTCCCACAAATGAAAACTATTTGTAATGTCATAGACATCAAACTCCAGGATAGACTCAAGGTCTTCTATTCTCAGCTCATCATTTTACCTGCACAACCAGAGATTTCCAGAAGATTGTCCCAAAAGGGATCTCCAGAGATCATCTTCTCTGTTCCCCTGCCTCACAAAGTATCAACTCCACCTACATCATCCCCAGTAGCTGTTTTTCTCTCTGTGCAGACAGAGCAGTGAAAGGAAATGCCACCTTAATTTCCTCTGGAGCCAAGAGAGTCAGAGATTGGCAACACTGGAAGCTGTTCAGCATATCAGTGAATGGAGAAAGACCTTACTCAAAAGCAGGATTTCCCATACAAAACACAGGAGATCAGAGATTTTGGCAGCTTCATGTTATGACCCGGTCAGTCTGTCTAGCTGTGACTGAAAGACATTCATCTCCTGAGTCCTAGTTCCCTTTCCTGGCTGCTTCAGTCCCAACACTTTCTCACCTACTCCTGTCTTGGTTCTCACCTGATCCCACTGGAGGCTGATTCCCACAACCAGCCCGGCTGTAACATCAGTACTATGGTGTTTAAACACTGTGGGATCAAACTAGCTCAAGAGAGATGTAAAAGGAACAGCAGGAGCACAGAAGTGGGAAGATGTTTATGGCACAGAAAAGGAAGCAGGCCTCCCACAAACACCTTTCCTGACTGCTGTGTCTTAGGTTTAGCTGTTGCCTGGAAAGGCACCATCAGCCTGCTCTTGATTCTTTAGGTGATAGGCATAAACTGCCACTGCTGCAAAAACAGCTGCCCCACTGCCAGCTGCTGAATCCGCTCCCCATCCCATGCCCCTCCTCGTGCAACTCTGTGTGTCTCTGCACCCTCACAAGCGGCCAGGCAAAGATACCGGGGCTAATAGTTGATGGGATACGAGGAAAAGGACAAGGCAGCTCCTGTTCTGTAGGGATGAAGCGGGGCTGGCTCAATGCCTGTTTGTAAAGCGAGTGTGGAATCCCTGCCCCAGGCCTGTTTGAAGGACATCTGCAGCAGAGCCTTATGCACCTGTCACACCTGCCAGGGCAGCCACCAGCCTTTGTGGGCACTCCGATAATTAGATAGCTTCCTTTCCAATGAACACTACTTGTGCTTTTTTTGCCCCACTGTTAATACACCTCTTTAAGTATTTTTAATAGGAGATTTTAATGAGGAGTGTCAGAAAAATGTTTTGTTAGCCAGCACCAGGGGAAACATCCATCTAGTTTATCTTCAGTGTGGCACTGACGGCTCTCATCGCCCACAGCTGATGTTCTAGCTAACTACCCAGATGTGCTGGCCAAGCAGCACTTCAGGATTTATTTTAAAATTCACCTAAAAAGAGGCAAAGAATGGAGAGAAAAAAGCTAGAAGTTGATATGCTAATGTCATCATTGCGTGCCATGCTTGGGGAATTCATGGCAAGTATTTTTGGAGGCAAACTGATCAGGGACCAGGAACTCAGTGGTACTTTGTCTCTGTTACCTCCATGTTAGGGGAATGGCATTGGGAGGGTTGGTATGGAATAACACCAGTCCCCCACTGCTCGCCCGCCTCAGATGTCTTGCACTGCAAACACACCAGCTGTACATTCACTGTGTTTTCTTAGCACTCCCATTGCTTCTGCCTGCAGTAAGGTGCTGTGGCATCCTACAGTCACAGTACGACAGCATTTTTCCAAGATGTGATCTCTCTCAAAGCCAGTTGCTGTTGTTGTTATTATCATCTGCAGGCTAATTTTGCAACACTGACAAGAGCAGAGCTGTTTCCCATGATGGCTCCAGCCCACATTATCTGCTCTAGCACCATCACCTGCTTGTGCTCCAGGGAACTGGATCATCAGGGAGAGTTTTACATCATATCCCTCTTCAGTAATATCTTGGTACCTGCAGTGACTTTTCATCTACTGCTATCTTGTCTGTACTGCACAGAGCCCTAAAGGAACTTCTGGCAGTAGAATGAGGGAGAAGCGTGAGCAGCTGCAAACCTTTACTGGTAGCAGCAAACTGAACTCTGCAGCCATTTCTGTTCACAGCCTGTGATATGAAAGGTCTTGGTGCAAACAAAAACATGGCGGAGGAATGCTGTGTTCACAGAAAAACACATTTTTCTCTGCTTCTGTGAAGGCGCCGTGGCCTGGAAGATGAAATGCTACTGCTGAGTGAAGACCGCCTGCCTGAGCCACAGTCTGGCTGAGAACCCTGCTTGGACTTGGATTTTCCTCGAACCACAACCCTGCATGAATTCTAAGTTATCCAGAGAAAGGAAAGGCATAAATGACGTGTTTGTGGTGAGACAGTCTCCACTTAAATAGAACCGAAGCGACAAGGAGTTTTCTGCAGGACTGGTGAAGAGAAGCCTCATGGGGCAAGGATGGGGAGGATGTGACCTGGGAGGCAGGCTGGGCAGGGCACTTGGGGAAGCAGGAGGCACATCTGCAAACAGTCAGTGCGGCTGTCAGTGCCTTGGAGATGGGGAGATGAGCCATGTCCCTGAGCCAGAGCAGAAATGGCTGTTACACCACCCAGGCCCTGGTCAGGTGGGCAGGAGCGTGTCCTTGGTACTGCCACACCGGGCAATTCAGTGTCAACCCCCTGGACCTGCAGGCAGGAGCTCTGCCAGCCGAACAAACACAAGCCTTCTGTGACTAAGTACACAGAAACCATACTCTCTGCTGGAAATTACTTTCTGCAGTCCTGGGGCCTCTCTCAAAAGCCAAGTCAGCATTTTAGACCCGTCTGGGTACCAGAACTACAGTTCAAATTGCACTGTCACTTGCTGGAGATGTCTAGCAGAACTGTTTGCCACTGGGGAATTAATTTTGTTGCAGTGGAATTGTTTTACAAGTCTGTTACGATTTCACGGAAGTTTTGCTTCAGAGATAAAGCTGAAGGAGATAGATATCCAACACTATCAAAAGACCAGGGTTGCCCTGAATGAAGCCTTGGGGTGTGACCTTGAATCTACTTTGTGTAATGTTTTTATTTGCAGTGTATACGTCAATATTTTTAAAAGATCGTGTTGAAATGAAATGCTTTTATCTAGTTGAAATTTCTGGCATATTATTTCACAGGGGTATCTATATTTCAGAGCCAGAGGAGTGAATCCTGACTTACTAGATTTCTACATTAAAAAATATAAAGGATACTGCATTTTCCACATGTCCCAAAGCTATTATCTCTTTGAGCCAAAACTCTATTTTCTCATACTTTTTCATGAGCACAGTACTAGGGCAAATGTGTAATTCTCTGCAGGAATACCCTTACTGGAAGCATTAATTCAGGAGTGCAACAATCTTCCTAGGGAAGGTGTCTGAATCTCCCCAAATGTTTGACCTCCCTCTGATAGCCTGCAAAAACGCTAATGACTCTAATGCCTCTCGCACTCTGTGCCTAATGACAGCCACTCCTGTTGCCAATTAGACGAGATTAGGGGAGAGATGTCTTGTGCATACTGTACATGACAGCCTATTCCTAGAGCCATATATTGCCTCTAAATTGGCAAATGCTGAATTCAGGATGGAAACGGAAAGCTATTTGTGGGAGGCTTGTCCTGACTCCCCAGCAGGGTGTGAGAATTTGTACTTAGCGCTGATGGTACGGTTATGATGCACTGCTGATGGATGTAAAAGAGACCTGCCAAGTAGAGACTCCAGAGCCATTTCCTAAATAGCAGCAATAAAAATTACTGTTACAGCCTAAATGTGCGCTGTTTTCCTATTTTCCAGGCAACCCCAAGCTACCTAGGGAAGCAAGGACATAATTCGCCCTCAGAGTATCATTATGTGAGTTTTTGTACACTAAGCTTTTTCATACCCACCTCACAAGAAGGAAGACTGAAAGGGAAAACCTGGCAGGAGAGTGAGAAAGAAGAAAGTGGAGAAAGAAGAAAAACAGTGGAGCAGGCTCCCCAGGAGTGGATAATGCGAGAGCACTGTCACGTCAGACCACATTGGATCGCTGCGTGCTCAGAGGTGTCTTATGAGCCTATGAAAAACCTGTACCAGAGTAATCAAACCCAATTCTCACACATTCCATTCCCCTTCTGGAGTCTAGGTGGGTACTGATGTTAAAAGACAAATTTTGGAATAAAGTATAATCTTTTGATTTGCCTTATCTATTTTAAACATGACACTAAATTCTCGCCGGTCAGAAATTTCTATTGAAAATTTATGTTGCACAAAAAATAACTCTTTCTTAGAAGCAGAATTTTCTTTAAAAGCTTTTTTTTCCCCCTGATGTCTGCCCAAATGTTTCAAAAGAAACATTTCAAACCAAAATGTTTCAAACCCTTGGAATATGAGTTACAACAGAGCAGACTCTATTTAAAACTTTGTTGGTATTTATGTTGCTCAACTTTTCTTTTTTTCTTGATGTATTTTTTTTTTCTTCAGTATTTCTTTCTTTTCAAATTCTTCATGGCACTGGAAAATTTACAAGAAAAAAAACCTACAATTTAGCTGCTCTTTTTCAAAGCTGATGAAGTTGCATGTTAGTAGTTTCAGTTTCAATTCTTTTCCTTCTTAAACTAGTTTTTCTAATGGTATGTAGTCCTAAAAAGTCATATGAAGTCAAATTAAAAACTAAAAAGTGAAATAAAAGGATTGACATTCTCAAAGGTATTTGTTTTCAGTGATCAAAATTTTAAAAAGCAAAAAAATTTTCTTTGGGAGAAATAGAAGAAGGTGTACAAACATTAAAAACTATAAAACATTCTGCTGTTATTCACCTGAAGGAGAAGCAATTTTGTATTTGGGGCTTTTATGTGAAATAGTTTTGCTATTTTTGTAACAGCTCTAATTCACGCATATGTTTTTGCAGTAAGAAAAACAAAACAAAAAAAAGGTACACTCAAAGCTACTCTGATTTTCTCCAGCGTGAGTGGTAATCGCCTTCCTGATGCCTATAGCAGATACACTTTTTTATTGTATAAACAGAAAACACATCTACCCTCCACACACACTCACTTCTTTAATAGGAGAGTATTTTTAAAAGAGGAATGTACATAGTACTGTCAGGAGCGTATAAGAATTAAATCTCCTTCAGTTTTATTTTCACATATGCTGAGCGGCAAAGTCACATCACAGAGCAGTCAAATAAAGAAAAAAGAATATATATCTGCTAGCACATTCTCATTTGTATTTTTTTATTTACACACTCTCTAACAGAGTTTTGTGTTTGGCAATGCAATCTAGTTTTAACTTGCACCCTCCTGAAACTATATTCGTCTACAGTCTGTCCCCCTTGTTGGTCACAGGGAAGAATTTTTTTCAGGCAATTTTTAGATCCCCTCTGCCCTCCTGTTGCGATTCAGTTATATCTTATCAGGAGGTTCTGACTGACATTCCCAGCACTGGAATCCTCTACTGGGGAAAATCTCAGGCTCTATATTCCTTCTTCTTTATCTTCAGCTAGATAAAAAATAAAATTATTTGTAAGAAAGACTGCAAGACATATTTGCTCATTTAACTTCTTAATTCTGGTTTCTCATATCATATTAAGATCAAGAATATGTTGATTACAATCTCAAGATTATAGAGAGCCTGATAAAATAAATAAACTAAAGAATATTAATCCCTTCATCCTTCACTTTTTTGCCATCTTTACTAAATTTCATGCTTATCATCCTGAAACATGAAGCCATTCTTGAGAAATTTTTATCTTTTCCTGATACTGTTTTCCTTGTGTCCACACTCGGCTCTTTGCCTATTTCCTGTTTTTTTCTCTTTCCACTATTAGGCTGAAAGTGTTGCACAGGACCTTCACCTAGAGACAGCTTTTACCATCTATAGCTGGGGGTCTCTAGACACTTCCTCGTTAAGTTTTATTGGTGTTCTGGTTTGGAGGAATAACTTTAGCCAGTTGGTATTTCTAGCTGTGTAGACTGGCAATTCATGTCACAACCACAGTTACAATCTCCATCTTAATAATTAATTAAGCAACCTGCTTCTATTTCATCCCCAAAGCTCCCAGGAACATTTTTCACAGTGTAATGTTCAGATTTGTTTCCTGTGGTACACTGAACCAGAAATAAAAGTGACCTGTCATCATAATATGTCTTGTTTATCTCCTGTGTCATGATTTATGGAGAACTGGAAAATGAAGGTTGAAGAAATCAATATTTCTTTTGGAGGACTCCTTTGCCTCCCCACCCCACAGCTGTGAGATCCTGGGGAAAGTCACACAGCAGATCAGATGCTGGTTCATCTGCAGCCAGTAACAGAATATTTTGGGCAAGTGTATATCCCACCAGGTCAGCTGCTAATATTTCGCTCTTGCTTTTCAGCGAGCAGGCAGGCATGAGATACTCTGACTAAGACCCAACTTGCACATTCCCACTAAAGCTTAATTTGGCTGCATTGCAACATCTGTGTTGTGCTGAGTCCAGTATCTCTCTGTGCTTCCAGGGTCAAACCCATCTATCACCACAGGCAGCAGTTTGGAAGACGGCAACTGCTGCTGCCTCTGGCCCCAACTTACTGACAAAAAGAAAAGAAAAAAAGGACTAATTCATATTTTAAAAGGTGTTCAATAGATGAGGCTCCCCTTCTAGGAAGAATCAGGCCAAGTTTCTCCCCAGATATTTCTCCCACACAAGAGGTGCATGCCCTTGAAATTTAATAAAGAGAGCAAATGACACCCCATAATTTTCGTCCCAAGCACTGACAGAAAGGTGACATTACACAATAAGAGTAAATCTCCTGCTCCGCTTATACCAGCCAAGAACCCAGAGACATTTCTGCCATAGCTCCCAAACCAAAATAGCAATTGGTGAAATACAACCTGCATGCTGTTGTTAAAAACAAGTGTGAGTATTGTAGTTAATGCTTGGCAGCAAGCCGGGGAGCCAAAGTTCACCAGAGGGGCCCCGCTGGGGATTCCTGGAGGCACTGCATAAATCTCTGCTCCACTCCCTGTCACTGACACGCTGTGTATGGGAGCACCCCGAAAAATATGCCCCAGGCTCCCGGCAGCAAACACCAAGCACACGTCACAGCCCAGAATAAATAGCATGGATGCACACGTCCCCTGTGTGCATGCACGCACAGAGGGGCTAGGGACAGCTCTTCCTTTGATGCAACAGATAATCAGTTCTTCCTTTGATGCAATAGATAATCTTGATCAGATAATTGTTAACCAGTTACTGAGACTCATTTGGCTCTTGCTGGGGTTTTATGTCTGATAATCGTGGCCTGATCCTTTCAGTCCTCACTGGCTCAGCAGCCACCATGAATCTTCCCCCAGTAATTTGGTTTCTGACTCAACAGCCCAGAGCCACATCTTTTAGGGAATCAGTCAATCTTATTTTAAAAGCTCAGAGCGATGCAGAATTTACCTTCTCTATCCCAAAGCTTAAGTACATCCACTTAAAAAATCCTTATTGAAAAGCCGTGCCTTGTATTAGGTTTGACTGGTTTGGCAGTCAAATCCTGTAATACCTTTCTCTGCTGAAGAGCCCTGTAATATCAGATATCTCCTCTTCACATAAGTAATTATAGAACATGATTGAATTGTTTCTTAAGCTCTTTTACAAGTGAAACAAACAGATCCCCTCTAATCTCTCATAGTAAGCATGTTTTCCAGGCCATGATCCATCCCGGCAGGAATCAAGAGGCAGCTGAAGTCAGAGGACCCACACCAGTCCTCATCTCCTTAGAATCTGATCCCTAAAATGCTAACGTGAATATTTACAAACTAGAAAGTGCTTAGGTATGTAATTAGACACATTCTACTTTCATACTTTTTATTCAGTTCACAGAAAACATTCACTGTGTTGACCAGAAGCGCTCCCATTAAATATAGAATATTCATACACCTATTTGAATACACAGACTACCTGTAAATGCAAAGCTAAGAAAAATTCAGAATATTAATCCAATAGAAAATTCTGACATCTCACCTTTTTATTTTATCCCGGCTTAAAACCTGAAATGTTAACATTCGTCAGAGGGAGAGCTGTATTTTTACTCAAAATGACAGAACACTGTGTTTTCATATCCTTCACTGCAGACATATCACATCACCATTCCCCAAATTAAGCGCTTCTGTGCGGATCAGTGCTGTTGTGATTCTACATTGCCTCATCATGGTAAATTGCCTGGCAGGACTGCAGGCTAGTACCCAAATGAACACGCTCAATGCTCTTCAGAAGGCCCTGCCCCTTGAGGAGACCATGCTCCCTCTCCTCAGCTGGCTCATGTCTTCGGGGCCAGGCAGGAACAAGGCAACAAGAAATCTGTACAGCACTGCGTGAAATGGAGACTTTCTGTGAGCTTAGCTCTGGGAAAAGGTTATCAAGCTAAGTTATAACGCTGGCATTCAGCCTCATGCTGTACCAAGCTGCTCTGAAATATTTTAGGTAAGCAGAGCATAGCAAAATTGTCTGAACCAGGCTGAAGGATGAGTGAAATATTTCGTACTCAGAGAAACTCCTGCTGACTGCTTTTCACACAGATATATACGGACATGGACATTGCATGAGTGTCTACATGCGTTTTGCACATAGAAACAGAGCTGCCACATCAACTCCAGCATAAATATACATCACAAGCAAACACACATCCTGAACACACACATTCAGCATACCCAAAAATCACATGGCCAGCCCAAATATATGCCCAACGTGCCCCCACCAATAGAGGAGATTAGTCTTAGGACAGGATGACTTCCTCGCTTTGAGAGTTTCTCTCTACTTACTATGAAGTATTTAAATATCTGATTTAGACTATTAGCTAAACTTTAATATGGCTAAAATGACACATTATACACACCAGCACGAGGCAAAAACACATAAACATTTAGCTAACCTACTGATGCATGCAAGCACAAAGCATGAGTATATGGTATAGTTATTACAAGCACATACACAGTTATTTACTCTGCAAACAGAAACAGAAACCCTTTTTACCAGCTCCCAAAATTTGATGCAGGTCCTGCTTATCTTCTTCATGCCTCTCCTTAAACTGATCACTGCACAATCAGAAATCTACTTTTACAATGAAAACGTTGCTCTTCTGTCATCAAAGCTGTAAAGATCAGATTAAAAACATGAATCTGACAAGCTAGGGAAAAAAAGGGGAAAGTGGTCAAAAGAAACCAAAATCTATCAGTTTCTCAAAACTTATGAGTTACTTACTCAGTCTTGCTCTGTTATTTTTAACACTGCTGGCAGCACTGCAACAAGCCCATGCACATTAAAAGCACATTCACGAGCAAAACCTAAAAACATAAATACCAGTAGATATTACTGGCACGGACTCGGCGTATGTGTGCATATCTTACCACCGCTGTGCAAACGTGGATGTACAAACTCCATGGATGAGGGCACATTCTGCAGAAGTATGTGTGTGTAACACCTGCAAATACTCAACAGGCATCCTGCACAATAGTCACACCACCACAATTATGCACACACAAACACTGCAAACCCGCATGCCTACAATTTTGGAAGCACAAAACAGTCTGACTTTTTGAGTAGAAGCAACGAAAATATTTTCATTTGTAATTGATACTTTGAAAGTAAATGAAAAATTTTGTTTGGGTTCAAATTAAAATGTCAATTTTTGGCTAGAAAAATAAATGAAACGCTTTTACGTCAAAATAACAATTTAAAATGACAGATTCGCTTTGGTTTCAATTTAAATTGTTGATTTGTTTTGAAAAAAAAATATTTAACGCAGAATGAAAACAAAAATGAGCATTGTGTTTTAATGGGCCAACCCAAGACAAAAATACGGTTTGGAGAAAATGAAAACCGACTGGAGAAGTTGTAATGAAAATTTTTTCCTTCAAGTTTCCTCTTGGGAACCTTTATTTTTTAGACAGTGGTAACACACACGTACAACTCACTTCTTATTCTACATACACATACGATCTGTAAGAATATTTCATGAGGAGACACTCTGAGCACTTTACACACACACAGGCACTCATGGGCACTTCGTGTTTGTGCTTTGGACACGTGTGTGAGCATCAAACACACCTTAGCCCACACTGGACACACACATGTGGTCTCTGTTAAGAAACCCAAGAAATAAAGCCAATTTTAGATCAAGCGAGCTGTGGTCCCCTGGCTCAGGTTCTACTGCAGGTGATTCTATAAACAAAGTTTAGTGCCAATGTGAAAGAACAAATATGCTATAAATAGTTCATGACTTCCAAAAGCCCTTGTCTCATTCCAATCCTTGTTCTAAACCAAACCAGCTCAGATGGGCTGAGAGCACTTCAAACCCACTCCTTGAAATAAAATGCTGGAAATAAAGAAGAGCAGCATGAAGGCAGTAAAACAAAATAGAAAAAGGAGGGAGGGGGCAGCAGGGGCAGGGGGAGAAAGACTTTAATTTATTGGAGAAGAGCGCTGGGAATGTAAAAAGAGCGGGAGTGGAAGGAAGAAAGGGGACATCACCCTGCCTGATTGCAATTGTCATTAAGTTGCAGCAGCGGTATTAAGTTGCAGTGTGGGTGCAAGTGCACGCGGCCCACCTCCAACCCAAACCTCCTCGGCATCTGATTCTTCCCTGCTCTGAGTGATTTAATGCCCTGGCCCATGCGGTTTATTTACTGCCTTTTGCTCCATTTAATTGAACCCAGGGGCCTTCACACCAGTACGGGTCAGTGACGAAGCATTTGTTACCTGTGCCAGGCAGCACACCAGAGGCAGGGGAGAGGGAGGGAATCGGCCACTCAAGCACAAAAAGCAACAGTTGGAGCCTGTGCAGGGGGAACGTGCTCCACTGCGGATTCTGATTAGTTTTATGAAGCAGGAGGTTGCTCTAACATCTGGAGGGAGTTTGCAAGGAACTGAGACAACACGGGCCCGATGCAGCAGACTTCGCATATAATGTGTTTTTACACTCAGCCAGAGGTGTTAGGAGAACTTGAGAAAATCCCCAAATTCTCTGGAGCAGATTAAGCGCCCTAAACACAGTTAAGGAGGCAATTGGTTTAACTATAACCTTTGTAGCTGCTCTGTGTCAAATAACAATTACCATGCATTTAAGAGTAAGGACGCAAGAATATTGAGGTATTTACCTACACAACAAACCGGGGGTTGCAGCAACTAAACAAGGTGAGACAAATTACTATTGGGTTATTAAAGTTAAGATCTAGTGAGATTAAACAAAACTGGAATCACATGTAATGCAGTATTTCCATGTGCTGGCTGAAAATTCTGTCTTCAGTGACAGCGGAAAAGTCTCCACAGAAATGAAGTGGCAACGAATAGAGTGATAGTGGATCTCCAGGAGAGGTCACTGTGTTATGGCAACATATAAAATTTTAAGGTACACACACAGCAGACAGTGCCTAAAAGAAAAAGAACAGTCGGACTGGGAGCACGTAACTCAGGAATAGAAACAAGTAGGTCACAAACGCCGTGCAGGGAGCAAATAAGAATACAGGTACCAGAGACAAGTTGAAGAGCTGTGGTCCATGTAAAAACATGCAATTCATGCAGAAAGAAAAAAGAAAAAAGAAAAGGAAACACACAGTATGGTTCTCAGCACTGCAGTAAAGAAGAAATGCGCTATGTGCTGCCTTTTTTTATTTTTTCCCCCCACAGGGATCCACGCAAACTACATTGCTACTGTTAATGGCTATATAGACTTCTGGCAGCTAAATGGACTGCCAGATATTACAACAGTAGCAATCAGAGACTAAGCAAAGAGGTATTTCAGCAGGCATGGCATACTCAAAAAGCAAAATAGTTTGGTTTTCTTTCAGAAAGGTTGTGGCAATTATCTGTGAAAATGATTATCTCCATCAAATCAAATGGGGACACTGTTAAAATTGCTAAAATTCTTTCAAAGTCGCAGAAATTACTCACTAAGCAATTCCAGAGCAAAGAAATGTCCCAGAGGTGTGATATCTGAACAAAAAGTGGCCCAGATTAAACTGTTCTCTTGGGAGAAATTTCATCCTGGGAAAAAAAAAAGTCCCAGGTGTCAAACAGATAAAATTTTCTTCAGAAACATTAGAGTGGATGGTTTTTTTCCCTGGAAGCCCAGATAAAACTCAAGCACACAAGCAAAATGAGCATTTTTGCCCATTTTTGCCCAGAAAAAAGCCCATTGCGTTTGTCAGTACAACATGAGAGAAGTTTTGCCACTTTTTTCCCTATGTCAGCCAAGATAGGTTTTATGGGACTATTACCCGATGTTATATATGTGAATAGATTATCCTCTTTGTGTTTTATTTTATTCCAAATAAATGTGCCACAATAAAAAAAATTAAAAAGTAATAAAAAAGGAACCATGCTCTGTAGCAGGACTATTTATATAAAAATTGCAGTCTAATTCTATATGACAATACCGAATGTTACATGGGCATGACTGAATAAAACCTAAATATTGCAGTATCTTGGCATGATATCACGCTGAATCAAAACACATGCCAGAAGTGTAAACAATGCCAGTCAAATACTTTGAGAGGATGAAGAATGACATTGGAGTTGCTGGATAAAGGCAGACATTGGAGATGTAAGAAGGCCTAAAATAGACATGGCTTCTGCAAGAGTAAACATCTGTGAACAGGATTCTAAATCACCATTTCATGTCCAACAGACAAAATATAAAATCCTATTTTCGTAATTGGACAAACGCTTATTCCCCAATATCATTCAGTGGTAAAAACTGAGGGGTTTGATTTACAAAAATCAAGTGTGTCTGTGAGCTGCTGCTAGACAGTGGATGAGACTTTGGAAAGGAATGATCTTTGCAGGTTGGACTAGATGATCTTTAAGGTTCCTTTCAGCTCAAACCATTCTATGATTCTATAATGATAAAACCATCATTTTACTGGTCTCAAACTTGCCTGAGATTGTAAGGACACAAAGTGCTTCTCAGGCATATGCCATGCATAAAATCAGTCAGGCTGAAAGCAAGATGAGGAAGAAAACAGCAAAACTCTGAGCCATGTCCCATAAACTGTAAATCTCTGAACTGATGTATGTGTTTGGTTGTGTCACCAAACATCTGGAAAGTTTAAAAAGGAATAAAATCTGCAAAATCAGATTGGTAGCTAGGCAAAGTTATCATCTTACCAGCACAAACTTTTCCAGTTCATCAAGGTCTCAGCTTTAGACTGCAATAGTACAAAGGTACTATAGTTGAAGAAAGTGAACAACACAGAATAAAGATAGTTAGTAGGCAATCTGGCCCTGTACTCATCTCAAAAATAAGAAATGTAGTTATAGTGCGTTTCCTATAAGACATTTTCATTAAGAAAAAAACACATGCTGACAAATACCACTGGGAAAAAATGTAAAATTGGACAAGGACAAGATATTTAATAGTGAATGAACTAGAAAGTTCATTTATATCACACGCTTGATTGTAGGCTTAGATGTTATTTGCAGAGTGCCACACCAGAGCTGCTTTTACCAAGTGAAATGATTTCCACAAAAGGCCGTTTTAAGCTTTATCAAATGGAAGGAGAGCTGATTGTAAAACAGAAGGCTTCAATTGCTTCAGAGAGAAAATCTGAAAGAGAGATCAGGGATTAGAGAGAGTTGCCAGGAAATATTTGATAAGCAGCAGACCTAAGGAACAGTTACGTGTCCATTTTCAAAATCCCTTTCTTTCCTGCTGTGCAGAAACAAGAGCATTACTTGGCTATGTGTGAACCACAGAATCTGAAACATCTGGAGGGTAGTTAGACAAAAGGAAGGACAAAGAACGAAGCATTTATGTATTCTTGTTCCCCCAACAAAATGGATGTTTTTCTACAATGTGTGCTCCATAAGCACTGAGTGTGCTGCAGTGTGGGGAAAGGGGCTGGAGTCTGTCTAAATGTCTCTGCTGAAGACAGACACAGCTTCAGCTGTGTAAAGACCCTTGCATATTTCTGGCAACAGAATGAATAAATTAAAAGTGCCATAGAGAAATATGACTGACTTGGATTCATGGGTTTGCAACAAAGACAAGAGAGATGGAAAACTGGGAGACAGTAGGTACCAGGAAATGCCCATTAAAGCTGTTTTCACTTTGGTTGAAATGGGAAATATCTGTGCAATGAAAGTTCACACCAGTCAGGGCTCCTTGGATGGTGGGTCTCCATAGGCATTCAGCCTGCCCTGGAGCTGGGCATCCTAAAGGGACACTTGGGCTTCCATGGGATGCATAAGGGTTTTGAACATGTTCCCATGGTAAAACAGAGCAGTTAAAGCTGCCATGAGAGTATGAGGGAGCACCAGGTAAATGATTTTTTTAAGTGCTTACCTGGGTTTCCTTTTCCCAGACCTTATCAGGCAGTTCACTGTCATGGTAAAAATTAGGTGATTTGTTTCCTCCTCCTTCACCCCACAGAGCATCTTCCTGTGAGAAATTATGGGGCTTGCCACCCCATTTTTGACCTTTTTGCATCCATTCTTTGATCCTGCTAATCAAGGGGGTGGCAGCTCTAAGCAGGTAGTAGTGAGGAGCAGAGGAAAGGAAATGGATTTTAAGTGGTGAGGTTTAACCCTAGAGGACTCCTGCAGAGAGAAAACTCACAGGAAAGAGCCTCCTCTGTTAGTTTCTCTTGCACCACCTTTGCTGTGGCTCTGTTGCATCAGGACTCTGCTTGTCACTCATTCACCTCTAAGAAAAATCCCGAAGCACAGCACGAGTGATTTGAAGGTGGCCACCAGCACAGCAGGAGCAGCTGACAGATCAGTCAGCACAGAGCTGTAGGAAGGATTAACACTTTGTGAGAGCAATAGGGGCTGATGTTCACCTTGTGCTAAGCTGAGAAAGGCATACAAGCCTCTTCAACAGATCCTTTCCTGTTGAGGCGGGAACAAAGATTCAAACGAAAACAAATGATATCCTGCAAACTGTGACTACAAGCTATGAACAAGGTACAAAGACAGAGGGACAGCAGCTTCTGTCTGAATAGAAATCTTTAGCGTCTATGTTTCTGGGTGTAGGCTCAAAGTGGGGTTTCCTCACATCCCCTAAAAACTGGACCAGTAACTCATTTTTGGCGCTATGTATGTTTGCCCTGAGTCTTTTTCTGATGACAATGTGACAGTAGGAGAACCAGGGAGAGAAACGGTGCCCTGAACACTAGGTTGGACTAATGCTTGCAAACATCTGTCCTGCTTCATTGCTGAGGTGGAGACCTGGGATAGCTATGTCACCAGCTGCTACTGCCAATTTATGTACCATGTCATTGAACCCTGCTTGGAACAAGTCTAATTGACATGCTGCTTAAAACAGTGGTAGCAGCACATTTCCCCCCATTTACGCAGGGCTTTAGGGACAGCAGGAGTGCTCGTCCAACACAGGTGTCTTGTAACTCTCCCAGTGTCACAGCCTGGTGCTAGAATGAGGAGCTGTAAGCCCATTGTTCAGGGGCCTTTCCAGCCAGGGGTAACGGGTCAGTTATTTGTCCTACAGCCAGCGGGGCACAGCGGAAGAGATGAGAGTAGACCCTCATGTCCCATGAAGTGGCTTTTGGGCTTGACATAAGACAGCTGCCAAGTAAAGGCAGCACTTAAAATACTTGGGCATAAAGGGTGAAAGGACAAGTAGTTTCTACTCAGGCTATACAAGATTATTTTTTATTTGATTTTGTCAGCAGCCACCTTGTTGAAGTGCTCTTTTTATCAGCTCAAAGAAAGCAATTCAGCATATCTTCACTATTGAGAATTTCAAATCAGCATCCCTGGGTATGTCCAGCAAGGAATTTTAGCGAGCATGAAAAACAAGAAATTGTATGCATGATATTCCTAAGGTTTAAAATAAAGCAATAAAACCCCCAAACCCCTCTGACAAGACATCTTCAGTTGAACACACTACTACTTTATGAACATTGTAGACTGAGCTATACATAAACTAGAATTGGGGGGACATAAGATTTGACTTTTTTTTTACATACTTCATTTAAGCTGTGTTACAATGATGTTTTCTGTATTTTAAGAAGCCCATGAAGAGATTCAGATGCTGTTTACACAATAGTATATGACCATGAGAGCAAGACAAGGAAATACAGAATACATTCTTTCTCAGCTTTTGTGAATCAAAAGCATCTTGAACAAGTGGCATGGCCATTGAAGGAACCAAAACCATACAGGGGACATCTCTTGTAGCTGCTTGTACAATAAATGAATGGAAGGATCAGCCTTTGAGTCCAACATTCTTGCTTCCTCATGCCTTTCCCTCTGTCATTAGTCAAGGAGACCCAGCAGGAAGGAAGCCTATAGGATTAAGTGTTCATCAGTAAATACAGAAATCAATTTGCACTGGCTTTGGTGGGGAGTTGGAGACTAAACACTGATAGACCAGACCCACACATAGTACATGGTATCAGGATGTGATGCACTGCCACTATGACAGACTTCTGTCGAAGACGGTTCCGTGGATCAGCCAAAACAGAATTTCACTGTAGCACTGTAAACCACATTAGTTATTTTCCTCACATCACATCTCAGAATCAGGTGAGTACTTTAGATGTGATGAAAATTTGCAAGAAAAGTATCAAAAGCGGGAACATCCCTTCTTCCCTGCTTCACAAAATGGTTGGTGTTTTCTTCCAAAATACGGCCTACGCAAAGGGTTACGTCTGAACAGTTACATAAACGGAACTGGAAAAACTGAAACTTGGGCAAAGTTAAATATGTATCTGTCAATTTGTTTGTTGTGATACTTCATAGATGTTAACACCAGAGGGCTGTTACTGCTGAATCTGATGTAATGCAAATCACATCCTCACTCAAAGATTTGTTTCCTTACTTACGTAATATCCTCTATTGAAATGGGTGAAAAATTCTCATTTCCATGGCCTGGAGAAGGCTTTCAGGAAGGAATTACCCAGCAGCCTGGGACTGGTCTGGAAAGTAATTTTAAAATAGACATACATTCTTAATTTGAAGTCTCCAATCCATTACAAATTTAGCTTTTATTGATAAGCTGATTAATCATACTAAAGGTTGAGAAGCTGTTTATTTTATTCAAATTTGCATTTTTATAGCCTCAGTTTCCAGATGCCACATTTTACTATAGCACCATCAGCTAGGTTAAAGGGTCTCAAAATTACATACACCTCTGCCTTTTGTAGACTTCTACTGAAGATTAATTCACCCATTAATGTTCCTTTTCATGGGCTAAAGAAAGTAAGCTCTTTTAGTCTCTCATTGTAATGCGTGTTTTCCAGAATTCTTTCTTTCTTTCTGTTCTTCACACCTTCTTCAATATCCCAACATTATTCTGTGAACCAATATCAAAAACAAGCAGAGCATCTGAGTAGTAACGTTTGGAGTAACCTATACAGAGGTTTCATCACCACCTCAGAACAAAATCATTTGAACTGCTCGTGTTTTCCTTCTTGTCTCCTTCTCTGTAGTCCCTTTGAAAGATCAGAGTGTCTGTACTAATTTTCAAATCCCAAACTTAGTCACTCAGAGGATTCAGGCTGTGATGTTTCTTAAAATGTTACTAGAGGGAAACACCTTAATCTAAATTTGATTTAACATTAAGTGTTGGTCAGTAATTTTACAAAAAAGAGACAAAGGATGTTATAATTAATCCTAAAAGTGAATGGAGCTAATAATAATGTAAAGATTACACAAACATATATTGAACTTAGACATTCTTACATTGTAGTTCATAGATTTTTGAAAATATGTTCCCACTTTAAAATGATTGATTCTGCTTTAGAAATCTGTGGAAGTACAGCTTAGAATACATACAGGAGATTGTTTTGTCAAAAGTGCGAATAAGCCTTTTTGCAAATAAGAAACACATATAGAAATGGTTGAATACAGTCCCACGTTCAATACTAATTCAAGAAACAGGCAGACACAAATGTGAGGTTTTATGTGATTACACATTACACAGTCTCTGCTACTGTCAAATGATATTTGCACTGACATAAAGAAACTCAAAAACATACAATACCGTGAAACAGTAAATTTTCCAGAATTAAGAGGAGAAAATAAAACAGTAACCAAGAAAAAACTTTTCACTTCAGAACGCCTCATCTCCTTCCGCACTGAGAATAAAAAATCCTTTTACGGACTCACAGCAGCTCTCTCCAGGCAAACTACAGGGTGCTTATTTATAACATTCATGTTTCTATAAGGCACTCTGTCTAGTCAAATATTAAAAAAAAAAAAAAAGAAGCAGCATATAAAAATCTTTTTTTGCACTTATTAAAATCTGTAATCATTCCCTTGAGTGACGTGTTTCTGTAATTAGGAAGTTTGAGAGAAACCTTTACAGGCAAATCTGACTGATTTCTTCTTCATTAATTAGGCTAATTCAGGAAAGAAGTGTTTTAGGAACCATCCTGATTGTTAAAGAACGATTGTTTGAAAGATACACTCACCGTGCCTGACTTACAGTCTCAGTTCAAAAAGCACCTCTGAGATCAGCCAGGAAAGTATATGTGCACATACAGGCAAAGCAGAATAATTCTGTTTAAAGGACTAAATTCTAGTAAACCTGGAGAGAAAATACAGATGTCACATCAGTCTGCAAGTGAATCATTAGATGGTACTAATTTGTTGAAGTCAGGAGTCAATGAAGAGGGTGAAGTCATGGGAGAATTGTGCTCCAATGGTTACATCATTGATTATTTCATTTTAATGTCCATGAACCAAAACTATCAGGTTGTCCCAGCATTCATGCAGGGCTCTTTATGGAGTAATCAATAGCCAGTGCCAAGGATGCCACTGGTTTTGAGATCTGTTCTTTGCTAACTTTTACCTGTCGCTCATAATTTCCTACATTTTTTTTTCCAAACAGTGACAGGAACATCAGGATGAGAGGAATTTAAATCCCCTAAAAGTAGGCTGTTGAACAAGCCAGGAAAAAAGGGATTCAGCTCCTAATAGATAACAGTTCCTTAGATATGCTTCCATCTCAAAATACCATTTGTACAGAGAACAAACGTGCTGATGATGTGGTAAGCCATTTGGCCCAAAAGAGGAAATTACACTCAAGTCCAAATTATTGAATCACTTGGATATGGTTTTCATAGTGAAAAGAAAAAAGATATTTTTGCTGCAATTGGCACTGAAGAAAACAGTTTTAGAAAGGCCTGTCCTTGCCAGTTTTTGTAAACAGCTGTGCCGGGTCACCCTCTGAGAGTGAGGAGGGCACTTTGGGGTGGGAAAGAGGAGAAGGCACACGCCAGTATGAGGTTACCAATTGCAAGGATGGCCTTCATCCAACTACATTATGTCAGCCCAGGAGTCCCGATGTTAAGGATTAGTTCTGCTTTGTATGACCTTCTGAGTCTCTAATATCACATCTGACAAAAATCACACAGTGTTACTAGGTCTCTCAGCTCTAACTGGTATTGATCTACGTGAAGGTTTCTGGTACGTGTCAGTTAAGACAAAGTCCCACACAGAAACCGGTTGTGAACCTGAGATGTCCCCACTTACAGTGAAATGTTAACATTTATAGTGAAACACCTGCACTTTTCAGGAACTGCATAGGCCAAGATTTCTCACAGTTGAGGGAAGAACACTTACTAGAGTGTATCTCAAACTACAGCTATTTTACGGGAATGGCTGTGACATGTCACCATCTATGACAATACCCTATCCATTGCAACACCTCCAAAGTAAGGTAGAGTGCAGGGGTTTGTTTTATTTCTTTTCTATGACCCACCATATTGCCTTTAGCAAGTCCACTTCTCTCTCTTGAAATAGCATTCACAAATTTTTTATGGAACACGCTGTACAAAGTATGCTCTTTCATTATGGGGAAAAATTCTTTCAAGCTTGTCACATTGTCATACGATAGCACAGATGTCCTACAGCCATTACTTCATACAAATCATCAGAGCAATGCTAAGCTTCTTAGAAGCTTTTCTATATGTGCATGTTACCTATATGTAAAAAAAAAATAATAATAAGTCTAGAATGGCTGATAAGTCATTTGTTTGATTTATAGACTAAAAGAGGAATGTCCAGAAATGCACATTGGCCACTGTTATGTTATTAAATATTTTTTCTGGTCATTCTGAGCTAATCTGCTGACACGCTGCCAGGAAAACAACATGCTATGCTCCCGGATTGCTCGGGGTTAGGATAACTGATGACATCAGATGGATTTGTAGCAGACTTGAGTTTGAAACTTCGTGATGCGTGAGTGATTCTTAGAGAAATTATCAGTCCTCGCAGATCAACGCAAAGGACAAAAATTAAACAAACCCCTAGGTCATGGGGGTGAAAAGAAGGTAGCCTAACAAATGGCAGGGAGAGTTGACACAGTAGCAGGAGGATGTGCTGTTGACAGCCAGTACTGCCGCTCGCATATTTGCCTGCATGGCGCTTCTTGTGTGGTGGATTCCAGTGGATGTGATTATCTTCACTACTACAGGAGAATGACATTGTTAACTGGCTGTTACCAAAGGCAGTGTGTGTCCATGAACTCCTGCCTTCCCAGGAAGCCCCCTTTTCCACAATGTGCTCAGAGAACCACCAGCAGTCAATCTTCTGTTCTGTCATGTTGAAAGTGTTGGCAGAGAGTGCTCTGATGAATTACAAACTCTAAATTGCCCATGATTTGAAACAGCTCATGATTTAAAATTGTAAGGGGTTGCTCAGATTTAGGGACAATACTGGCTATTGATTGAAAAAACAATTTTCTGTTCTGATTGTGTTGCACAGAATAAGTGAGAGAGAAACTTCTATGAGCACAATGGAGGAAGCAGAAACCACTTATCAGAAATTCAGACAACAACAAAGTTGTCAATCCTTGCTGAAACCTTGAGGTAAACTCCTGGTTTTGCTAGTGAAGTGCTTCCTTGCCTACCCACACCTGCTTTCCCCTTTTCAACAGCATTCTGCTGCCTGACCTGAAAGACTGTGAAATCTGTTGTGCACCTTCCACCATCTATAGGAAGGGAGGCCCAAGGCGCTTTGATGTGTACCTCCTTAATTACCTCACCCTGATCCAGTCCCTAAGCACCCTTTATTTTGTGCACTGAATGAAGCAGGTAACCTACAAAAAAAGTAGAGTCACAATTAAGCTAACAAAGTTAACATTGCAACACACTTCCATAAAAGGTTGAGCTAATCTTGGGCAGGCGACTTTAATCCTATGATTTCTTAACTTTTGAATACATAACTCCTTAGAATTTTCATTCTGTTAATATTTTTAAGCAGTTGGGCATACAGAGGCATATGAACTTCTGCAAGAGGTAGCCATGTGGCCACTTCTCCTGCCAGCATTAACCAGCAGCAGAAGGGAAGAGATGTGCACCTTGCCTGCAGCTCCAACTGTGCCAGTACACTCACCGAATAACCCATTCAAGTGCCATCTCCTGAACCTCTGCCCCTCTCACCCCAGCCTGAACCAAGCTTGCATGTGGCTACATGCCTGAAAACCCACTCAGTAATAATAAAATTGTGTCTATTGTGTCTCCTGCACACATTTGCAGAATTACTTTTCAGAGCATTCCATTCAGGTCTCAGTATTTCCCTGTACTTTATAAGAAAGGCAAGCTAGGCTTGGCCTGCCTATCATACATGTGTAAATACTGCTAGTGTTTGCACTCAGGGCACAAGGGTGCAGCCTGTGTGCATCCATCACATCCTGACTCACACCCAGGGCTATAAAACGCTGCTTGGAAAATTGGTAGTTCTGTGTTTTTTGAAGGATGGGCTTTAGTTTAGAGAGACAGACAGAGCCCTAGGGGTGCGTTCTGGGCATTTCCTGCTGGACTATGCAGCTGTAAAGATCAGTCACATTATAAGCCTCACCAACTTGACAGAACCCCTTTAACTAAATCTGCAAATGAAAGCAGCCCCCGGTGGGAAGGAAGGGCCACTGTGGCTTAATTAAGTGCTAATGAAAAGGCTGGGCCTTTCCAATAGTAGCACAGAACAACTTGAAGTAATACAACAAATTGAGGATCACTCTTGGAACAAAAAGTAGGCTTGAAGCCACCTTTGCAGAAATTATACTTCTCTTCCTTTTAGTGATTCTAGTGCGCCCAAAAAGCCTCCAAAATATGAGATGTAGGGTACAATTTTAGCCGACCATTGCAAATTACCCTCTTATCCTACCCTGCTGTTCAACTCTCTCCACATCAATGTACTAGCCATGCTTACAGAGTTTTCAGACCTAGAAATTATCATCTCCTGTAAAATACGTTGTAAAGTGCAGAAGCCACTTGAAGTCTACCATCTGAATCCCTTTTAACATTGCCTTGAGGGATGGCCTCAATTCAGCCAGTTAATTTCAAGCAATGGTTAGATGTGGTGTGGTCCTCAGTTACAAAGGTTGTGCCTGCCAGTCTCAGGTACTGACCTGCTGAGAGACTGAGAGATCAGTTTCTCTGTCTTTCCACAATAGTCAAGTAACCAGCAGCATTCACTGGTCTGCTGTAGCAAATGAAATGAGGGAGGAAAATAAACCAGTGGTGATATTAACTTCTATGCTGCTGACAAAGGTTCACTACAGGCATAAGACAAACATGTCCATGGATGTTCAGTCCCCAGCAGTAATTTTCCCATGAGCTAGCTCTTCATTAATACTCTCCAAATTTTCCACACTGTGGAACAATCATGGGAGTAGAAGTGGAAAAGTCCATTGTTTGAATAGTCTGTTAGGACCAAAGAAGGCAAACTCCTTTTGCTATGTTCAGCAATTCTGTACTACCTTTAAATGCATCACTGTTTCAAATGACTCAAGAACTGGCTTTCACCATCTCTTGTAGATGGAGTTCCACAGCTAATAAATGTCACTAAAGATTTTTTTTTCCCTTAGTAGACCACCTATGTTTAGGTTTCTTCATTCTTATCTCATTAGTCAAACTGTAATACTTTACCCTCTTTGGTGTTTGATGCTGGAATTACACGTGGATGGCTCACACAGATTTATAGAGTCTAGAAGGGAACTCTGTGATGATTTAGTTTGACTTTTATATAACATAGAAAAAAAATGTCAAGCGATTGCTCCATCTCAGACATTAGTTTTTGGCAGAATCAAAGCATAACTTTTTAAAAGACAATGAGTGCCCATTAAGAGACTTCAAGTGGCAGAGAATTTATGATGTCCCTGGGTAAAGTGCTACAACAGATCATTATTCTTATGGTTACAATTTTAATTCTGAGTGACCTGAACTCTGAGTCACCAACACTTGCTACAACTTTTGCCATTAAAGAATTCTCTATTTTCAACTTGGCTTGAGTAATATGTTAGTTTTCAGTTAGCTTATACCAATTGTGAGTTTTATGCTGTCTGACTATGGTGTTTCAGTCTTCAGAGAAACAGAGATCTCCAGAACTACCCAGAAAATGTCACTCATTATGATTGACAGGAAAAATTATATGCAGGGTTCATTTTCATAAAGAGAGAGAGCTGGAAGGGAAGGGTCTGAGGAATTTTTTCACCAGTTCAGAAAGGAGGAGAGTGCAACCCTTTCCCCCAGAACACTATCATTACTAAGTTAAATTGTTTTTATAGAAACTTACATATGCCTTTTTCAGACTAACACCAACTCTGAGTAAGTAGGATCCTGGCTTTTAAGGATTCCTCCCAAAAGCCTTTTCACAGGCAGAACAGAAGAGAATTTATCCTAAGCACCTAAAAAACTTTGACAATAGTAATAATAATAATCTTTCACTGTGGTTTACACATTTGGCTTTGTTGGACATACATTTCTGTAGCAGCATAAACTGCAACTTGACTTCATTCTTACCTTTGAATTACTGACTCAGCTGTTGATAGAGTCACACTTCATCCTTATCTTGGTATAGATTATCTTCCTCTGTCTTTCTCAGCTACACCAATCGAAAGAGGTGTGGATTCACCCACCACAGGTGACTCCCACAAGCACCACCTGCAGTCTGTGCTGGCCTGGATCACGCTGTGCATTAATGGCCTTGCAGTGGCAGAGTCACCTCCCCGACCCATCCTGTCCCACTATTAGCACCCTATCTCCCACAGGATAGGATGGATATAAGTCAGAGACTGGATGCAACTTTTAACTAAAGCAACAGGACAATCATCTCTAAGTAAGGGGCTTGCATAATCAATCCACTGTTCACAAAGGGAACTGGTCCAAGTATAGAGATTGCTTGTAGCTCACCTCCTAGGCTGATTCAACCTCCATGTTAAGATAAAGTCAGGAGGACATGAATGCAAAACCACAGAATTCAGACCAGAAAGCAATTAGGCCCTTCTGATCTCCTCCATCTCCTACAGAGAACTTTGTTAGATTTCATTGTATGACCTTGTTACCCTTTGGCAGAGTCCAGTGACTCTTGTTTGACTAAGGCATACCAACCAAGAAAGGATTAGTACAAAAGATTACCTGCAAAGGGAGCAAAAGATTTTCTGATATCACAGCAGTACGACATCTGAGTATAACTGAGATGAAACAATGAGCACAAACCACTTTTCCATTTCTAACTGAGCAGGAGAGGGAAAATGCTCCAGTATGGGTCAACAGGACCATTTTCTGTAGTGCAACACTTCCAGCATCATGTAATATCAGGAGCTGTGTACAGCACGCTGCCAGCTACTGACTGCAGCACCTGCCACCTCCCTTGGACATGAGACAAAATCCAAACATGGAGCCACCTCAGTTCTACAGAGATAAGAACTAATGAGTTAGCATTCCATGATGGCACATATCAGGCAACAGAAATGACATATAAGACCCGCAGAAAACCTCATCTGGTAGCTGGGCTGACTAAAATATTAAGCCCAGATTCTTTGCTGCAAGGTGATGTCTACTCTGTGCTGTTTCAGGATTTCTGGAGGTCTTAAAGAGCCATATAAGTGAAATAAAAATAACTTTTCATAAATAAATAGGCTATTGACCAAACTTGCCAAGGCTGCATCTCTGCAAACCTCAGGGGAAGAATTGGCTGCACTGAATCAGCTACACTGAGAAAGGTCCCTCTCTTCATGCCTTCAACACCTACAAATCTTCCAGGGCCTCCTGGGCTGCCCACAAGCTGACAGCATTTCTGCAATTAAAATTAAACAGCATTTCTGGCCTACAGTCAATTTTACAAAAGGAAAGTGGAGGATTTCTCTACAGCTTATAGGAAAGAAGGCTGGCTGAGAGGTTTGGGGAAAGGTAGAGTAGTAGATACAGAGTAGAAGCAGTGTAGCAGAAGAGAGACTGGGTGGATTTACAAAAAGACGTCCTGTGTTGCCCTCCATGCCTAGAATTAGCTGAGCTTTGGCCAGGTGACAAAAATACAAGTCCTTCCACCAAACAAGAAAAAGATTTTTTTTTTTAGCCTTTTTTTTTGGTGTTAAACACCTTGTTAATTTTTCAGCGATTAACAGCCGTTTAGCACATGGAGAGTGTGGTGGGCAGCTTACCTAGGTGAATGAATTAAAGCTAAGAATGCACACTAAGACGAAAATCAAAGCTGTCTGTTTTATTGGAAAGGCATCTGCAAATGAGAAGGGAGGAAATTGGTATCTCATTAAAAATGGGAAAGAGAGAAACAGCAAGAGGCAGGGGGCGACTGGAATCTTGTTAAAATAACAGGAGAGTCTGTCCTAATTACATGTTTCCAATTGCTAACAAGAGGATATTTGTTAGAGGTTCAGAGTGTTTTTCCTCCAACCAAAACAAACAATATTAATGGCATTATTCTGTCTCCTTGGTGCAGTAGCAGTGATGGAATCTTTTGCAAAATAAACACTTCAAGGCTGAAGATCAGCAAAGTTAATGCAAGCAAAAAAAGGTCAATTACTTTTTCCCTTAATGACTAGTTGGAGTTTTGTGGCCTGACCTCTACCCCACTGCACGTGAAGCGGCAGGTGGGGCTTAAAAAGAGGCAGCTCAGCTTAGTAATGAACTAGTCCACAGGGCAGCAGAGGCACCCCTGCCCTGAACTACAAAGCTAAGAGCTCCTTTTAGCCTCACCAGGTGCCTGTGTCTGTGCTGGAAAACAGTGAGACACATCACTCACCTCCGAACTCAAGGATAACCCATCCTGTCTAGCAAACAGAGAAGTGGACTGAATGCCAGCAGCTTGTGACATTTAGTCCCAGTTCTTCCACTGGCTGATTCAATTGCTTTGCAAATGTAGCCTTGCCTCCACTTGCTTCTGTGCAGACTGAAGGTAAAAACACTTTCCCCATTGTTCCAAGACCACAGTAGAAATGAGACGGAAATACAAAGTTCTACCACACTGTGGGAGGAAGCCTAGAGCCTACTATCACTACTGAACAAGCGGCAACTGAGCTTGGCAAAAATACTCCAGAATCTGTCCCTCAGAGAGCCACAGTCTGGTTTGTGAAACCCATTACAGGTCCTCACAGGGCTGAGTTGCATCACTGTGTTCAGAGAAATACGATGTATCTGTCGGGGAAACCATGAAATGCTCTGGTCAAACTGGACAAGACTGCCCATGCAAAAGCAGTGTGGACCTGAGTCAGACAACCTTCTTTCCAATCTCCTTTCTTCCCTTCTCCACCTTTTTTTCTTTTTCACAAGTGATTCCTCTGATAATCCCTCATGCTGGTATTACCAGCAACACACAAGTGTGTCTAAAACCTTGACGACAGTAATTAATGTATTCCATCAGCACCCATGTCTCACAGCCAGCTGTTTTGTTGTGAAATCTGCCAAGCCCTAGAGGCTGAAGACTCTGCCCCCTGCTTTCACTCCATACAAAGTCTGGTGTGACTTTCACTTAACGATTAGTGGCTTTATTCAATCCATCAGCACAAGGCAGGGGTTACACTGCTCTCAGGGGCATCCAACAAAACCTGATCTGATAGAAAGCACTCTGCTAAAGGAGAAGCGCCTTTAGAAGAGTAGCTGCAGGTGGAGGAATGAGACAGGAAGAAGGGGAGGCCTTTTAGGGAGAGAAATACCACTTCTGTTCTGCTCAGTTATTAGAGTACACAATAGGATGCCTGAGAAAGAAAAATCTTGGCTGTCAGAGTAGGCAGATAAGATATGAGCTATTCTTGCAGGGACCACCAGACTGTGCATCTGGGATTCTTGTCTTATTCGGTTCCAAGCATTGTCTAAGAAACCTTCTAAGAAAACTGTTTTGTACTGTCAAGCCCCCATAATTTCCCTGTATGGAAGACTCCATCGTTAATGGCACGAAAAATAGGAACAGAGTGTTTTTATATAACACATGTATTACCAAGCTGCAAGTAGAAAAGGAACTTCTGAACATCTGGAAAGAAAGACTACTCCTGTCCTTCTCTGATTCACAGCAAGAATGTGCATGCAAATGAGTGTTCCATGACTATTGTCTCAATAAGGCAAAGGAAACTCAGGTAAAATGACAGGACTTGAATTTTGCCCTTAAAACAGGTAGGTTTATTCTCTTTCTCAAATCAGTAGTATCTAGGCAGCAGTATCAAAGCATTCTCCACCAGGAACTTTAAACTTCAAATGTAGCAGACAGGAATGTTTCACAAGGAATGTTTCTTTGTTTTCTTTGGACCCATTACCCAGCCAAACCGATCTGGAGGTTCTCAGTCTATGCTGGATGCCTTAGAAGTCCTTCAAAGCTACCACTTATTCCCTGTCCAAGCTGCACTGCAGGCTGCAGTTGTCATTCCTCGTTCCTGCACTCCATGTTGTTTGTTTGCAGTACCCTTCTCTGGCTTAACTCTTGCACCTTGCCTCCTCTTTCTCACAGTAAGTCTGTACTTTATTTCCACATTCACAACTGTGCTCTGAATTCTGTCTCATTCATGAATCAGAAAGGACTCTGTGCGATCAACTCTGACTTACGGGGTGGATGAAGAAGCTGTCCATCCTTCCACTAGAGCTGTCTGTCACTGTACGTAGACCTGCAACCCCTGAAGTGGTTGGCACTACTCAGCCTCCCAGCTCAGGGCAGTGCCATGCTGTCAAATGTTGCCAGATGCAAATGCTTCCTACCTTCATGAGTTTATGTGTTTCCCTGTCCTGTTGTCTTCTCAGAAATATCCTGGACTGTCCATATTTAGGAGCTTTGCTTCTTATCTCACAGGTGGGTTTTGGTTTTGTTTATATTTCCAGGACTCCTCTCTTTTACCCAGACCTTGGGTTCTCTTATTCTCTTTTACTTAACACATGGCAAAGTTAAATTACTTTCATAAAGTCATGGGGGCAAAAGGGAAAGCAATCACTTTCCAATTTCTAGAAGAAAACCGAGCTTGACACTTCACTGGAAAACAATCAGCGATGCTACAATGTGCATGTGAAGCATTTTTCATGGACTTTCCAAAGTTTGCCAAACTCAAATCCCAAGACCTGGACCATGTTGACCAAAGAGGGTGCACCCCATTTGATCCACCACTCTTTTGCAGAAAAAGCACAAATCAGCCTTTACCAATCATCACTTCAGGTGGCAAATATCTTCAGTAACTAGGTGTTGTATTTAAGTATAGGTAAAGACTCCCTCCTGTGGAGTTTACGAACTCTGCAAAACCCTATCAGAATTTGAGACTGCTCTGCAGTGGAAGTGGAAACTATTAAACAACATTCGGGGCAGCCATTATCTTTGGAGTCAAATCCCCAAAAAGATGCAGACAGACAGTTTGAGTCAGTGGTGCCTCACTTGAACTCTATTAGCCTGAAAAAACAGATTCAGCTGCTGCCACATCAGTGGGCAGCTACAGCAAGGTGGCTGTGCATCCCTAAACCATTTTCAGAACAAATAAGGATGGCTGTGACGTTGTCACCACATGCCTGATCTCACACTCTTTGCACTTTCGATGTCATGAGAGGTGTGGGGCCAGCGACAGCTGGGGGCATTGGTGGCTTGTAGGGGAACTTCTGCCTCATGTTCATGCTTATGACAACTGCTTGGACATTCACAAATACCTTCTCTCATTTAACAGAGATGAAGAGCAGAGAGGGCACTCATTAAAGACTCCGTGGATGAAAACCGGGGGTCTGAATGAAGTCTGAGCTTCAAGACAGCTCAAGTTTTCACACTTAAAAGATTCTCAGGTATCTCTATGGATGTGCACATCCTGCTCCAGCACAGCCCACACGGCTCAGTGCCCACCACACAACAAAGCCCTCCCTCTGGCACTGCCAAGAGACTCTTGTTGTCCCCAGGGCAATAAGCCCTGAGGGCCTTGGTGAGTTTTGGAGAAGAAACATGGAATGGCCACAAAGGACTGGATAGTGGCTGAGGGGAGAATCTTTTGAAACAGCCATGGCTGGAAGTAAGGGAGGACATGACTATGGGAAGCCCCAAGGGGTGCTTGGTTGAGGAGAGTTCACAACCTGTAGCACGTGCATTTCAGCAGCCCGAAGGAGCCATCTTCTCTAAATCCTTCCTGATCCACAGCTGGCCACTGAGGCCCTCCAGAGGCAAAGGAGACCTCTGTGCATTACATTTCTCCCAGAAGGCTTGAAGTCAGCTCTCCCATACACTTCCCACCCTGCCAAAAATAATGTAAACAAGGTCCTCCTGTTCAGTCTGCAGCTGAAGAAATCCCTATTTTGAACAACTCTGGCTCTGATGATCCGGTCTGTTTGAACACCTTTATTTTTTCTTTCACTTGTGCTGCATTTAATGGCTGGTAGGTGGTGTGTTCCCCTGTATTTGTGCACAGCCTCGCTTCCACTGGTCAAACTCCCGAGCACGGCTTGAAGGACTGCAGTGCTACATTTAGAGGAGTCCGAGCTGGAAAGCAAAACATGCTGGATACACTAAAAGCCCTGCAGCAGTGCAGCTCCCTCTTGTAGGTAATGTGTGCAGCTCTGTGAAAAGGGAAGGATGCTTTCACTGCTTTCTTCAGCTACCTTCTTTATATGGATGATTACGAGCAGCCAGGGGACAGAAGAGCATCCAGTTGGTAGAAGGCTAAGTTTTAAAACATAGTAATAGCTTTTGCTGCAAAGAATTGTTTTAGTGTGATTTAGGATTAACTTCATATTCCAAAATGCCTTCATTTTATTGTAATTTTTTTTTTTTCAGTATTCCCTGATTAAAAAGCATCTAAACACATCATGTGATGGGAAACCTTTTTCACTTGCATAACCAAGAAACATACAATGAGATTGTGGTCAAACTTTCTGAAACATTTTACCTCCAGAGCTAAGACCACGCACTGAAATGTGAGATTATAATAAAAGTCCAAACTTAACCTTGATGATAGCTTCTGTTGTTTTGAAAGCTATAATATAGGGTAACGACTTGTACCAGCCCAGCAAATGGAGGATTTCTTTTGTCCCTGACATATACAAAAGATTCCTTTGGGCTAGCAAAACATCTTTGGGTTCCTTAACTGAATCACCAAAAGAAAAGAAAAAAAAGGGGAATAAAATTACAAGAGAAAAAGACTTATTGACTCCATCTAGTTCAACAAGCTCCCAAAATAACAAGAAAATTCTGCCAAACCTCTGATGCCACAAGGTTCATTCATTCCCTGATCTGATCTGGTGTTTTTCATTCCACACTGGGATAGAAAATTTCACTAACTCCTCCTGGAGCTGCATGAATTGTTGTGTATTGTCTGCCCTTTCTGCGCTGGGAACACCTCTGGTCATAGAAAAATAAGAGCAACAAAGAATACTTGTGGAAGGGAAAGAAGGAGAAAAGGATGGTTATGTGGGAAAGTCTGAAGACAGGAGAAGCCGAAGGGATACACAAACTGAGAAGGAAAATACGGGGTGAGGAGAAGAGAGGAAGGTGATGAGAGGAATAGAGGTGGCCCTCAGAATGAAAAGGAGATTATGAAGAGGTATTTTATTTTCCCATCCATCTGTTGGAAAAAGAGAAAGCCATACAACAGCACTCCTCATTTCATTGTGTATTTGGTGGAATTCTCCCATCTGGTTTGACATACCAGCTGAATCTACAATCCACCCTGAAGCCTCTACAAATATGTCAATCAAAATGACCTGCTGGGAAAGCTGTGAGAAGGCACTCTTTTGTGTTATCCTCACATGCATGTTAGACCCACACAGAAACCCTGCTGTATCTTAGTTTCAATCACAGGACGTTGGAAAGCTCCTGCAGATGTTATTTTTGCCATGCAAGTAAAGGAATATTGTGATGTGACTAAACCATGAAAGATGAGGAAAAGCCATGAAATGGAGTCTGCTGTGTGAGCTAGCAGAGGGGGATCAGTCACACATGGGCGGCTCTGACACAGGACGAGCTCAGCACCCTTTTACATGACTCATCCTGGAACCACGGAGACAACCAGCTTTGCAAATACTGTTGGAGAGATGATGATGAAATTGCTACAGTCAACCCAGATGTTCCTATAAAGAAGCCCTTCAAGAAATTCCTGAAGCATCAGTGATGGCCAAAGAAAACTTCCCCATTATACCACAGAACAATCTAAACAAGTTTCACCATCCAGCTGCAGGAAGTATCTCAGTGTTCTGATCTTTCTTTTGTGCGTTTCAGATGTTCTTGGACCCACAAAGTCAGTTCACTCATTCAATAACAGGTCTAAATCCTTCACCTCACAGGAAGTTTGAGAAATAACTTCACTGTATTGCAATTTAAGTTTAGATGTAGTTAAATTCTGAGGAAGCTGCCAGACATATGAGGCCTGCTTGTTCTGTCATTGCCAATCTGGGCTCTATCCAGATGCTCACTGTTATATTTGCCTGTCCTAAAGCTGTCTCTTACCAGTGTTCATAGTATGTGCAATAGGTAAATGAGAGCTGTTGGTGTTTGCACATCACTATTCAAATGACAAATACATGGTCTCCCTGCTGGTACTGCAGATACCATGAAACCTCAAGCTATAGAAAAGTAATTTGAGGAATTTGCCCAGTAAAATATTTTTTTCTCACCTCATGACTAAACTTTCAAAGGAGAGACAGAGCCTGAACAAAAACCCTCTGTTTTCTTAACATCATTTCATGCTAGTACCTTTTCATCTCCCTATGTTTCCTCCATCTTTCTATTCTCATCAGACATAGTGGAAGAGAGTCCTGTTTTATTTTTTTTAAGCAAATACTGCCATCAGTTGTAATCCCATGCTGTAAACTGACCTCAAGTGAGAAATTCTGACATTTCTGTGAAAAGGACCAAGTCAGTATTTTCACATTTCTGGTACACAATTGCACAAGTGAAATCAGAATTATTTTGTGAGCATGCTGAGAAGGGAGGGCTGCAGTGGGACACTCACCATGTTATCAAGCAATGATGTAGGTACAGTGGTAGAGTGGGGACTAACAAATATATAACTAATACATAATAAAGAGGCATTATTTGTTACTTCCATAGACAGGTAAACTCAAGAACATAATTTTCTTTACATCCTTCACACTGACTTAGAGAAATGCATAAATGCCCAGTAGCCTTGTTCCCACCGCCTGATTCTGAACATCAGATGTTGATGCCTCCTCATTTGTATTGTACTCCTGAAACCCGGCCTTCTGCAAAAACAAACTGGTATATAGCTCCATTTAGGGCTCTTCTGTGAAGAAAGGCACATTATTTCAGAATAACCAAAACCTTAGCAGAGGATGCCTTAGGAAATATTGCTGCTATTTCCTTCTGACAGGTAGTCACAACTTAAATAAATGTGTCTGGGTGGAAAACTGATACAGCAATGATCACTCCTATATGACCCCTGATAGAATCCTTGGATGCTTCACTGATTAATTCATTTCAGCTTTAACCACTGGCACTGCTGAAGTTAGTTAAGTTTTCAATTGGCCTGCAATTGGATCTTAATCATCCATCTCAAAGGTATGGGGAGACAATTTGAGCCAACCTGATGACTCACTGTCATGCTAAGCAGGTCACACTTGTCCAGAAAGGTTGTGTAAGGGTGGAGGAAGGGAGGGAGTTCTCCAGAATGGTGCTAAACTGATCTGTGCTGATCTCAATCAAGCCTCTGTCCAGCAGTAAATCAGATCCTGTGACACAAGTAATCAAAATAGAAATCTGGTGTCTTTGTGAGATGAAGACTGTTCCTTTCTTTAGATGGCAGACTGGTAAAGTGATGCCTCACGTAAACTGAGGTGGAAATAGTTTCAGTAAGGCTTACTGTATCAAACAGATTTTCTGTTCATAGTGAGAACATTGAAAGTACCACTGGAATTGATTTTGCTGTCAGGTTCTGATAGAAGGAAAGCCATCTCTCTCATGCATCTTCTTAGAAAACCTTAGAAAAAGAGCTCTGTTTTAGAAGAAATAAAGAAGAAGTTGAAGAAAGTTCACTGGGGTCCAGTTTGTGCTTTCTGTATTTATACTGGAGGTTTGAGCATTGGTTAATAGGTTTTTAAAATCTGAATAAATTAAACAGCCTCTTGACTTCTCCTCCTAGGGGATGTTTCATCTCCTTCAGGAGCCTTCCTTGCTATCTTGCTTCCCAAAATTCCGCTCTCCATTCCCTATCAGATAACCAAGTGGAGTTTTAAATAGGGGAAGTGTGGGGCCAGCTACATAGCCTCATACAGGAGAGCTGCTTTCCCTTTTCTCCTTTCCTGTCACATGATCAGATGCAGAGAATGCCAGAATGCCACCATCCAACATCATGTGAGGGGCACAAATGCATAATGGGGAATAACATTCAGTCATGTGCTCATCTCCCTCCTTGTCACTTGATGGAAGGAAGGGCTGTGGGGACTTCGGAAAAGGTGATAGCAATGAAAAAACAAACAAAAAAATTAATCCAGCCTGCAGAACACTCCTGCTCCAGCCACCTCCAAACACAGTTTCAAGTGACACTTCTTTCCACTAAGGGGCAGCTGGGAGGCTGTCCTAGCAGAGAATGCCTTGGCTGTGTCTTCTGTCTTCATCATCCTATGGCTGAGCTATACCAAGGTCACAGACTTTGTGAAGAAGCCTTTAACCCACAGGAAATGCTGGTTACAAATAGAGGGGAACAGGCTATCGTCCCATCCATACAGGTTGGTGAGCCATGATCCTGATGAGTCTGGTGAGTCTGATCCCCCTGTGCTCTGCACATCCAAAGATGTGCAAAATGTGAATCAGGATATAGGAAGTGAGGATAAATATCTTCTTTACCATCTGCTCCTCCACCATGCTTTTTTGATACACTCCTCTCAAATATAAACATGTCGCAGAATATTCTTCTTAAATTTTAAAATAATAAAAAATTACAATAAAAGGGTTTCTGCCCTTGAAGCAACCATGCTGTCTTCCAGCAGCAGCTTCTTCCACTCCTGTCTCCACTGTTCAGGATCACTTCCTTCACCCATGTGTCCTCTGAGCCATCGCTGGTACTGTCTATGGTATGCCTACTTGGATCCCCATGTCTTCTGTGTAAGAAAAGATGGTATCTCCATTTACTTTTTTGGGGGCAATGACAGGTCCTATCTGAACAAGGTGCAAGGAGCCTCACATGCAGTGAGTAGTAGGGCTGATGCTAATAAAGGAGAGAGTACATACAACTTGTATCAGTTAACATCCTTCTTCTGCCTCCACTCTTTGTCCCCATCATAATTTTATTTGGAAGGGGATTATTTTGTGTCCTTTTTATGACATTTAGCACAGAGAGATCTTCATCCCATCACAGAGGCCTCTGAGTTTATAACCACAATGATGATAGTGGTATATATTGAATGAAATCTCTTCTGCTGTTCCTGTTACTTTGCATGTTCCTAGATGAGCAAGGGGAGATGTTTGGGAGCCTCTGTTTTAGTAGAAGATGATGCAAGGATGATTGTTCCTTCAATGCTTTCTTATCTACACCATTTACCACTTCAGTTCAGCACATTTTTGAATTGCATTTCCCCATCAGATCATTGCTTCTTTGAATTCACAGGTGTCTGTCCTGTCAGTCAAGTTCCCTGTGAATTACCTTCCTCTTCATGTCATGGTGCTTCCCTTCTAACCAAAAATTGATCATAGGGGCAGGCTGACAGCTGCAATCCAGCTACTGAGCTACACTCAGAGCTGAGAGGCATCAGGCAAGGAACTCCCCAGATAGCATTTGCTTTAGTGAGGAGAATTCAATGTATCATTGGTTGATGTTTCACAGAATGAACCACATCAGTTTAACAAAACATCATCATCAGTTTCAGGGGTTTAGCTTGGGCAAGATATTAAATAAATATATAACTGTTCACTATTTCTAAATCACTTTTTTTTAAAGGAGAATTTTTGGTTGTTATTTTTTTTCTACGAGAACATCCAAAGGAGGGCCACAAAGATGGTGCAGGGCCTTGAGGGGAAGCCTTGTGAGGAGTAGCTGAGGCCAATTGGTCTGTTCAGCCTGGAGAAGAGGAAACTGAGGGGAGACCCCACTGCAGCCTGCAACTTCCTTGTGAGGAGAAAAAGAGGGGCAGGCACTGATCTCTGCTCTGTGGTGACCCATGATAGAACCTGAGAGAATGACCTGGAGTTGTGTCAGGGAAGGTTTGGGCTGGATATTAGGAAAATGTTCTTCACTCAGAGGGTGGTTGGGTACAGGCTCCCCAGGGCAGTAGTCACAGCACCAAGCCTGACAGAATTCAGTTAAGTGTTTGGACAGCATTCTAAGGCACAGGATGTGATTCCTGGGGTGTCCTGTGCAGGGCCGCGAGTTGGACTCAATGATCCTTGTGGGTCTCTTCCAACTCAGGATATTCTGTAATCTTATGATTTGTGTTTTGATTTGGGAACAGAAATGAATGTTGAAATATTAGAATCTCTCAGAACGTCATGCAATGTAGATAAACTGTGTCCTCTTACAGTTCCTTCTGATGGGAACTGCTCACTAGTAACCAACTGAGAAACTCTGCTGAATTCTTCTGGAGTGGGAGGACAGACACTATGTCTGTTCCTATCACCCATCACAGAGTGGCTTTGAAGCTTTTGGGCCAAGCTGAAATGCCAGTGTGTGAACTGCAGCATCCAAGCACAGAGGTGCTTCCTATCCTTGCACTTCTGCTGAAATAGGTGATGCCTCCAGAAAAGGACCAAAGCACAAATGCCAGGGAAAATGGTATCTTTGGCCATCTCAGCACACAAAGTTCTTGCGCTTGCTCTACTGCTAGACTTGCATTCCAGGAGAGACATATGATCCCCTCACATGAGAGCTATTGCCAAAATATTTCTGTGGCTGGGGTTTGGTTTTGCAACACAGATTTCTTAGCCCTCTCCTCACCTGGCAGTGTGTGCCTTTTTGTTCCCCAACATCTGGCAGAACTCTGTGATATAACTTTGTGTAATATAAGTGTGATTGAACACTAATAAAAGAGGAATTTAAGTTTGTGTTTGTGTGGGCATTCCAGTATTCACCTTTTAATTTCTGCACAAATGTTTGGAATGAGCTAAAATACTTCCAATATTAAAACAAAATATACCTGAAAGTTTTTAATTAATTCACTGACAGTAACAATATCCTTTTTATATTTATAAGCTATTATGACATGCTGAAGTGGCACTGCTAATGATAATTATCTGCATATAAAATTAACTGAACAGTCAGAGTTTATATCAGTGCTGAATCACTTTTCTATAGGCCACCTTGTGAACCACATTTATTCTCCTTAGCTGATCATTCTTCTTAACATATTTTACTGTGATTTTTCACAAAGAAAGTAGAAAAACACCTTGATTTGAATACTAACATATCAGCTGATCAGTCAAAATGACCAAAACCAAAAATGAGATCATATGTTCCAAAAAGCTATGCATTTTATCATTTGATTCCATTATATTTTAAAGATTTGTATTTTTTCAAAGTATTTATAAAGATAACTTCTGGGGAAAAAAAAAAAAAAACGTAAAATGGGCTACTTCAATCTCATAAGCCATTTGCTGTTAATATTTTCAAAGCTGAGATGAGGCCTGTGAGAGCTAATGTAGAGTGTATTGAGAGATCTTAAAGACAGAACAGCAAAGCAAGGTTTCTTTCCTACTGGGACCTTTACCCACAAGCTCACTGAGTCTAAAGTAGTGTCAGTGAGCTGGTCTTCGAGCTGGGACTGAAACTTCAGGCTTCTGGCTTTAAGTTCACCATTTGAACATTATTGAAATAACGCATACAAATAATGAAACCAAAATTAGTGCTGTTCCTGCACCATTCATCCCAGATAATACTTGCAATTAGCAAAAAAAGGGGAGAATTTTAATTATATGGAGATCTGCATTATGAATTTCAGCCCTTGATATCATCAGGGTCTAGAGACAACACTGGAAAAATTCCCTCTCTGTCTCAATGTCTGACCAGAGTGAGTTCTTGAAACACTGTCCTTTGTGAATTGCATGAGGTTGAGATTCTCAAAGAAACAATTATGTCCGGCACTCAAAGGCCTGTGCTCCAGAGAACATGTCTTTGAGCAAAGCAAGGTACATGCAGATACTGAGATATGAAGATCCCTCTCGTGAGTGTTTCCCACCAAGGTGGGAAGATAATCTAGGTGCTGTTTCACCTGGAAATGCCACCAGCACTTGAACAGTACAAGTTCCTGAAAAAAGGGCATCAGTATTCTGAAGAACCCCATGAGTGAAAGAGAACAGCACATTGTTATAAACTTTGCTTAATAGCATGAGTATTTAAACCTCTATTTTTTCTGCAGTAAAACTGTTATTATCTGAACTCTCCATTCTTGATTCCAAATATCTGGATTTTATCATACTCACTCATTTTTGAGAAATCACAAAATAACGAAATCCATTTAGGAGACAAGGAATAAAATCCTTCAGGAAAGTTATAGTTCCCTTTAAAAACCTGGAATGAGGCACCGATCTTCAGTGCCAGATTGCAACAATGGCAAAGGAAAAAGTCATCAAGGAAAATGCTGACTTCATATCACACCTGATGGTAACAAACCCAGCTGCATTTTCAAGCAGGGGAACAGTACTTCTCCCTCATCACCTTAAAGTCTGATCTGTTTTAAAGTTCCTGCTAAATTTGACAGTTTAAAGGGACATTTAATGGAATTGCTCCTTGTACCTTGTGTTATGCTTCAGCTCTGGAAGGAAAAACTCTCCAGTTTTGCTGAAGTCCTGCCAGGAGTGCGGCAATGTGCGCTATGCGTGATCATCCATTTGGGACAGGAGCGAGATGGTCACTTGCACAGACCTTTTATAGCCATCTGAAGATCGAATGACCTGCTGTGGTTCTAATCAGGGCTCAGCTCGGCAGGAACTGCCAAAAGGAAAAGGCCAAAGGAGAGAGAGAATTTAAAGCTCACATCATAACAGCAATCAAGCGGGGCCATAGTTACAGGCAAACCACAGAAATGAGCAGGGTAAAAGAATTATCCAACTATCACAGGCACATTAACGCTGGTCACATTCCAAAGCACTCATTACAGCACTCCAGTGTGGCTCTCCGTACAGCTGGTCAAATAATGCTCATCAAATAAACGATTTGACAAATTTTGCAGAGTTTCAAAAATAAATTATCCAAAAAAGTGTGCTTTTTAAATTATTCCCACAGCTGTAGTCTTGCGAGCCTAGAAATATGTTCGAACTCTCCTCTTTCCCTCAGCTTGCTCACGCTCTACATTTTCTTAATTCATGCTCCCCAGTTGCACCTTCTGAGCAACCCTGTAAAAGTCAAACCTCTGGGTGCACATTGCAGCCTTCCCAAGCAACTCGAAAGAGAAGCACAGCATACCTTCTCCAGATCTCCTGTCACCCCTAAGTTTTAATATTAAATCAGCATGTCAGTACACATGACAAAGCCCAGGACCATGCCGGTTTCTCCCAGACAATTTAGGCATCCAGTTGTACTTCACCAGCGCTCCACTGAAGTTAATGGCACCATGTTGGTTTACACTGCACGAGGATCTGCTCCATCATCACAGTAATTCAGGTCAATGCACATTTTAGAAAGGGTCCTGCTTAGTTGCCAGCCTGAGTATGGTTCTCTGTTGTCTGGTACACTGGGATTTGTTAGTAAGTACAATTCTGCAAATTCATATTTTCCCATGATAATCTCATTTGCAAAAAAAAAAAACCAGAAATCAGAGCATATTATTTATTGACTCTAATGGATTTTTATTTTTTTTAATTTTTATTACTGGAGCCAGGAAAATGGCTATTTATACACAAAAATGCATACTGAGTGGCTGTCCCAAACAGTATAAAAGAACAGGTTCAGCAATTCTCTTCTAGTTCTTCTGAGTGGCTTCAAATGATAACCATGTTCACACAGCCAAGGTGGTGCAGTCATCCCTGAATGCTAGACCTAGTTCTTGATTCAGTTCTCCACAGCTCTCTTTGAAGGCCCTTCAGGTGAGAAACATGTAGGCCAAAGTATTTCCTTTTTTCACTATCATTAGGAAGAGAGACACAACAGCAGAAAGAGAGTTTATTCTGTATAAACAGAAAGAATTTATTTTCCTAGTCCTGCTGGACCAACTCATTCAAAAATATAAGCATACATTTAATCAAAAAAAAGAAGTTGGTGTAGAAACTATTCAAAATTATGCAGATAAAATTATTACTTTTTTTATTTTGTTGGCAGATTCAAAGACCATTTGCAAGAGGTCCCAGATACTTGAGAGATCAGGTCCTGCTCTTGCTTCTAGCCAAAGCTCCCTCCTCCTGAACACTGAGATTATTGGTCGATAGAGGGAGGCTTCTGACCATGGGAAGCACGAGCCTGGCCAGGACCGAGGTCAGGCTGCAGAATTTTGCTGTCTGGTGAAAAATAAGTGAATGTTTAGTCTTGCCACTTCTAGAAACCTATCTGTTTGGAAAGGCTTGTTTTTTGTTGGGTTTTTTTGGGGGGTTGTTGGTGGTGGTGGTTTGGTTTTGGGGGGGGGTTGTGGTTGTTGTTGTTGTTGTTTTTAAGTAATAATACTTTTTGTGATGCATTCATTTAGAAAATCAAGCCGAACCTAGCATTTCCCCATAGGAAGGGAAGAGCATAAATGGTTTTTATCACTTACTCACTACAGCCATGATAATGAGGGATATACAAGCATCATGGTTATTAGCAGAACTATATTATATAATATCACATTTAGATTCACAAGGAAATTACCACTAAAAAATGCTGTCCACTAAAAAATATGTATCCCATATATGTGAAACACGGGAATACAAGCTTCTCAAAATTTCTCATTTCTTTTTGACTATTTCTTTTTTCAAACTTGACAAAATTACTGTGGCTAAGAGATGGAAATGGAGAGATGTGTGCTATTTCTTTAAATCCAGAGCAGGGGAAGGTCATACGCAATAGTAAGCCTAGAGAGAAACTTTGGAGATAGATCAATTTTCTTAATCTAATAAAGTTGAGAGGCAGCAGGAGGGTGCTTGTACTGATCCATATCATTCTGTAGTTAGGGGTAGTTCAAACCCTTCACAAATACTCTATCAAAATGGGTGGTAAGCAATGTTGCAGTCTCACTGGGAAATTAAGTTGTAGATTGTTCTTACGATTTGGACAGGAAGAGTAGTGTGTGCGAAAGGAGGCCGTGCTGGTGCGTTTATGCACATAACCAATTTATATTTGTTAGGATCTCGACAAAGATGTGCCAGTTTGCTCCATAAAAGCTCCCAAGCAGTCAAAGAAGCTCAGTAAAGTCAGTGGAAAATGAAGCATAAGGAAAAAAAGTCCAGTAACGGAAACAAGTAAAAATGAAAATGTGTATCTAAAATGGAACCATGATGTCAAAAGCAGAAGTAAAAAAAAATAAAGCATTTTGACTTTTCTAATTCTGTATGTATTGCAAGAGTTCTTAAAAATCGTATGCATTTTACCTTTCTTTCTCTTTCCTCAGTTGTGTATTTTTTCACCTTTATAGGAATGGATTCCAAAACCACTTTTATTACCCAAGAAGGAGCTTTCAGTTGTGTCAGAATATTCAGTCTTTAAAATATGGGAGAGGGAGGGGAAAGGAAAAAAGGTCTAGGAGCGAGAGAGGCCAGAAAGCACCAGACTGTTATTTTCCAGATGCAGGATAACCATCTCTTTCAATTTTTATAGGCCAGACCTGAAACACAAAGGACACGCTTCCATCCTACAGGATTGTAGATTGGGACTGACAGACTTGTAGATCCAAAGGCCGCAGCCCTTTTGGGAGGCTCTCTCATCTTGCTGTCCACATACACGAACCAGTTGTACATGGGGTAATTAAGTCTGCGCTCAAGTGTAGCTGTCATGAAACCTCAGGAGTCTTCCAAGAAGCTGAGGGATGAGGGAGAGCCTGATCCATGGCCTCGATGCAGCATCCTGCAGTGTTTCTGGTGTTTCTCAGTTAAGTGCTAAGTCACTGCTGGGACAACAGCTGCTGCTGCAGCTTCATGGGTGAGGAAAGCTGGGAAAAGCTTTCCTTTCCTAAGTCACCTACAAAAGTCCTAAGGGAAAATCAGAGAACAGGGCTGAAAACACACTTCTCCGGGGCAACAAAGGAACAGGAAAACAAGGCAAAAAACATGTCAAAGATAAATGAAGCAGAGTAGGTGCAAGTACAGATGCTAGAGAAGTCGTTAGGGAAGAAGATGCCACCAAGATCCTAAAAGGGCTGAGAGAGAAGTGAGGAAGAAGTGAAATAAAGAGAAAGAAACTTAGAGACCTATAAGAAGGCAGCATGTCACAGAAAATATGCTGTAAGAGCATCTGAGTGAGTGAATTAAGGGTATTGGACCAGCATTGAAGAGGATGAAAGCAAAAAGAAATCTAACTTCAAAACATCACTACTGCAACCAGTGATGTCATTCAACATAAGGACTGGGCACTGATGAAGGAGAAAGAGGTGGAGAGATAAAAAATTCAGAGAAAGAAATCAGATAGACTAGAGATAGATAGAGAGATAAGAAGAAGATTCATCCACAACAATCATCCAGGATCCTCAGTGCAGCAGCTGTGTCAGTCTTGTCATCAGGGGAAGACTTTGGTCTCAGTGGCAGGGAGCAGGACCATAAAAAGATCACAAGGTCTAAATCAGCATTTCAACAATCAAGCAGAGATTTGAGAGGAAGCAAACAGAGAGAAGAAGGAAGAGGCAAAAAAAGCTGGACGGACTAAGTCAAGGAGAAGGAGAGGCTGTAAGGAGAGCTTGATATTTAGAATCTGCATGTTTCTTCCTTGAATTGATGAGGCAATTCATTTTGGAGAGGTTTATACTGCATGGAAGGCCAAGGGGCTGTAGACGATCTGGCTCTTGCAAGTTCCAATTGAGGCATCGGTGTCAGGTGGCACAGGAAGAGTTAACTTCAAGTCCCACCAAGTGGCTGTACAGCTGCTGAAATGCATCTGTCAACAGAACTATTACTGTCATCAGATCAGCACAATGTCCTTGACCCTGGAGGTCAATTGCGAGGCATTAGCTGCTACACAGACAGAGCTGTCATGCTCCTGTGGGAACTGAAAGGTTACAAGACCAATTGGATCAGCCCCAGACGCAAAACTGTCCCTCCTTATCCAATAGTGACTTAGAGGTGCAGGTGGAGCAGTGTGATAGAGTTCTTCCAGCACCTTTTCCCTTTGGAAAGGACCCCCTTTCAAACAGGCAAGGAGAGGAACTCTGCTTTTTTCCCTTCATAGTCCCCATTTATGCACATCACTAAACCATTGCGTAGTTTGCTAGGTGCAAAGCCTGCACTAGACATTGAATGGCTGAAGGCTGGAAGGGGGTGGGAAGTAGATTTGCCCAAGGGGAATGCCAGGGGTGGCAAGGCTTGGGGGAAATAAGTAGCATGGGACAGAGATTTTAGGACTGCAAGAGTGAAGAGCTGCAGGACAGGACTAAGATGTCTGTGCTTTCAGCTGTAAGGAGATGAACACGGGTTAAAAACTCCTTTTTAAAGTAACTGGTGGCATTCACATTGACTTCAGCAATGTTTTTTATTATTTTGTTTACAGTAAAATCTGCTGTAGACTACTGTAAATCTACTGTAAAATTTTACTGAGTAAAATCTCAGTAAAAGTTCTCAGCTGTAATAGAGGCAGAGGGCTCTTAATGTCACATTTCTCTGAAGGGATGTGAAGTCTTAAAGCTAAGATTTCATTAGTGAACAATTTCATTAAATCTCCTCTGCTGATATATATAGACACATAATCCAGTGCTGTTCAATTTTCAAGCCTGGCAATTTCAACCCAGCTTAACTGAAATATTATCTAAATTGCATTTTTAAACAGGTGATTGGCAGTGAAATGGCAGCATTTCCCTCAATAGTAGAATACAGCAGCATGTAAGGGAGATGAGAGAAGGCAGAGGAAGCAGGGAACAAAGATAGAAAAGGTCAGAGGGAAAGGGAAAATAATCAGTTTATCTTTTTGGATTTTTTGTAGAGTGATGGTAAATTGTTAATCTCACAGCACATTTTTCAGCTTGTGGAGGTGCCTCCTCTAATGCCCTTCCAGCTTACCTCCCCACAAATATTTTTTCTGGTTTTGAGACAACCCACACTAGCAAGACAGGTTTGTGTTACTTAAGCTGGGCACAGCCTCCCACTGTGTGCCAGCCAAGGAGAGGACTCTACCCTTTTGTTCATCTCCAGGTTCTGCAAACCCTGCAGCACTCGTGAAGTCAGCTCAGCCCTCGCAGCAGGTGGAAGCTCCCAGCCCCACAGCAGCTGTGCACAGACTTGATCTTCAGGTTTTCACACACAGTCCTCAACCTCCCCTGCCCAAGCCTTCTTTCCCTGCATTTTTTTTTTTTAATGCAGAAAGCAGTAACCCTTTGGCCCAGCTAGCCCCCTGCTATCAGATTCCAACAGAGGAATTCTGGGCACGAAGCTTCACAGAGCAAACAGGTCTCCCGCCTTCTCTAAATGTCTCCCCCTCCCTCTCTCCCTCCCTCTCTGTTGCTGGGAATCCACTCTTATCCAGTGCAGCGGGGATGATATTTTTGAATTGTGTTTATTTGTTGGCACCCTGGTGTGAAAGCGTTTCCCATCAACTGCATATTAATCTTGTCAGCAGTTTGTGAACATTTTCCTCTCTGCCCTAAGTAGTCCATGACTTTTGGGTCTCTTGCTCTCTTCCGTCCCCACTTCTCATTGTAATGAAAGAGAAATTAATCTTCCTGGGTTTTGCTAAAGTGACTTCAACCATGTCAAAGTGGTGAGACAGGGATTGCTTTAGCCTTAGGAAGAGTGAAGTTAGGAAAGTTGTAAATTGGTTTTTAGAAAAACATAGATGGCGATACAGGCACCTAGTCATTACATGTTCAGATGATCTTTAGAAGTCCCCAGTCATTTGTCCCTGTACTCATTGGAACCTGTGCTAGGTTTTCCTTATCTTGAAAACCCCAGGGACACTACAAACACACAAAACTATATAATCTGAAATTTTTGAGACCATTATCTATATTCATGGATACAGCCTTTTATTCACTATATCCATCAGTACATCGATACTTCCGTTACTTGATTACCCAGACATGCCTGGGAATTTTTTGCAATCCCAGATTAATGACCCCTGTTTCTGGGGTACATCATGATTTTTATTTCAGGGCTGTTTTGGAGAACTGAATTGAGTGTATTTGCACTGAACAGTATTCCTCAGGAAAAGGCACTACTAAAATCTGTCTGACTGAGGATAGGATGCTGGGAATGCATGGAGACATTGCACAGTGGGAATTATGAAAGAGGTAACTGAGAGTGCCCATCACACAGGGATTGAACGTATCCTTCCCCCCCACCCCAATCAGAGAGGAAGGTGGTCTCCCCATCCCACTGGAAAAGTGGAACTAGCAGAAACCCTGTACCTATTTTGCTAGTGAAGATTCAGATGTCCAGATGGGTCCTGGACCCACTACCAGAACACCCAGCTGTATCTAGGATGGATAGTGCCAGCTTGAAATAAGCTCTAGCTGATTAAAAGCAGAACTGCTTGCTTGTACAGCACCCTAGGCTATATTTACCATCTTATTTTCCCAGGACCCTTACTAAATAACCCAACCAAATGCAGAGCTTCAGGCAAAACCTTCTAGTTCCTCTATGGTAAGACACCCAGGTATTTGGAAAACTCAGCACATGTGGTCCCATCCTTCCAGATCTAAAACGCAGATGGGCATAATTCAGAGAAGCCTCTGAACTATGCCCATCTGTGAGCTAACTAAATGTCTTCTGTAGCTGTTTGGCATTCATAAGATGGTAGTAACTCAGCCTTTCCACCTGCATTAGGGTGTGACTTCTGCAGGGACTCAGCCACTGTGCCATTACAATTCATGCTTTCATTACTTCACCAGCAGATCACTGTTATGTACCAGAGAGGGGCTTATACTTGAAATAAATTCTGTAAAGATGGGAGTGGGAAGTATTACTTGCCTTCTAAAGGAGCATCTTCCTGAGACAACGTGTCCCCGCAGCCCCGGGATTTGTACCACACTCCTATTAGGCTTCAGCTTCCTCCTTTTGATCCAAAATAGCTGGAACCAATATGCATAAAACACCCCCTCTTCCCAGGATCCTGTCCCCACTGAAGCTAGGGAAGGCTGAAAAATACAGACCCAGAATCTCTATATCATCATATCATATCATATCATATCATCAATCATATCATATCATATCATATCATATCATATCATATCATATCATAATCTTTTCTTCTTTGTGGTGTCCAAAATTCCCCAGATCTGTCAGCCTTTTTGGCACCCCACATAAATTGTTTATATGATCAGTGTTTCAGGAAAAGGATCAGCTATAGAATAGAAGGCAAAGAATGAGCTTTTATCTGCATGAAGGAAAGTGGACAGTGGCTTGAATTTATAGTGTTGGGCTATCTGAGTAAGAATACTTTGTGATGCTGGCTGACAGATGTTTTGTAAGAATTTGAGAATTTGATATTGCTAAGTACCTTATCAATGCTGTATTCACATTTCTCTTGTCGTTACAAAGCATTTCACAGTAGGCAAACAGATTATCATCCCAATCAGAGACGCCGATGACTTGGCTGAAAAATTAACAACCTGCTTCCTGTGGACTGAAAGTTAACTCTGATTTTTCTTTGACAGCCAGGTTTTTCTACCACACTGTGGAGCTGTCTGCTTCAAGGCAGCTTCTGCCTCCCTTCAAATATCAAGAGAAAGATCATGGTAAGCACTGAAAAGTGCAGCAAGGTGAGTAATCTTGTACTGGTTGAAGACTAGAAATGCAACAGGCAGAGGGCACGTGACCTCCTAGATGCTTTAAATTCAACTAATTCCATAACTCTGCCACTTCCTGCAAGATTTCATTTGCAAGGAAGATTTAATTTGCTTCCTGTCTGAATACTCATCCCCTCGTTCTGCTAACAGAGCTACATCTTTCCATTCTGAGCTCTGATAGTGCCTCTGCTACCAAATTTACATCAGATGCAAGTGCACCACTTCGTTATTTATGTCAGCATCACCCTGCCTGGGACTAATGAGGCTTTGTGTGCCCCAGGGCTACAGCTTTTTCTTTTATTTATGTTAATGAGTCCTGCATAAAAGGTTTTGCCAAAGTCTAAAAACGTGCAAAACTGATGACATAATTGTGGGAGAGTCTACAGGAATACGAAGCAGGATTAGGATACTATCAACAAATCAGAATTTAAGTATTGTTCCACTGGGCAAGGAGTGTTTTCAATTAATTTGTAATTAAATAAGGGAAGCAATTTAGTGAACTCAGAGAGATATTCCAGCAAACGGTTTATCTCATCGGTCTGAACCACACATTCCTCCAGAACAGAATCATTGTTTAGATCTTAGGCATGTTATATGATCTGACCTATAGGAGTAATTCAATAAAACATCAATATTTTCCTTCTATTAACCCTCAGTGTCATGCTGAATGGAGAGAGCTGCCTCTGCCTCCCTTCACAGTCTCCATTAGATCTGTACCCTCTCCAACTGGTTGGACAGGTGTTATCACTAAGCAGCCTGGGGCTTTCAAACACAGTCAAACCAGACACATTCTCCAACCAATTTGCAGCACAGCACTGATGTGAGGAGGAATGGAGATGAAGCAAATGGAGGGACAAACAGGACAGAGAACAATGAAGGGGAAACACACACTGCTTTCACAGTGGAAAACATAGTGTCAGTTGAAGAGATTTCCAACTGACAGGATTTTTTTGCTAATTTTTTTCTCAAAATATTCTTTATAAAATCCTTTTTCTAGTGGTTCCAGAAGTATAAAGTAGTTTAAGAGGACCTGAGAAAAGATGAGCAATTCCAGGTGGAGTTCTATGATTTAATATATTCAGGGAAGGCAGAACAGGGATTTGTTGATTGTTTAAAGGGCTTAGTGTAACAGCTGGGCACATTTTGTGTATGACCAAAAGTAAGAGCACAAATGAATGCTGATGTCCAGACATCTGGTCTTATAGCTATTGTTCTTGGCTTTTTCTTTTTTTTTCGTAGCCAGAATTATTCCATGAAGCAAACTGAGAGGGGGAAGAAAATTATGACATGAGAGAGGAGCCAAGAGAAGAGATTTAGGAGATAATTAAGTGGTAGAGTAAGAAAGAAAAACAAAATGAGGTGCAAAGTGAGCATAAGGAGATACAGCAGGAGATGAAACAGGTACAGAACTGAAGAATAAAAATGTTGGGGACAGGGAATTAGCGAAAAGATTGAATGAAGTACGAGGAGACAAGACAGGCAGAGGATTAAAAAGAGTACCATAATAATCATATGCTCTTAAAGATTTACTGCAACTGCTGCTGAAGAAAGGAAGGCATAGACACCTTTGGCACAGATTTCTTCCTTTCCAGGTCTCCACTCACTTTTCCTTCTCTTACCCCTCTCTGTTTCTAGCCTTCCCTGCTCATGGTCATGTTCATGATAAGACACTTGTTAGGAAAACCCAACTTTAAAAAAAAAGCAAAATTAATTTCTAGACTTTTTTTTCTCATATTGATCATATTGTGAGGGGGTTTTTTGTTTGTTTTGTTTTTTGTTTTTGTTTTTGGAAGCTGCAGTAGTACTAATGTTCAAAGGAAAATGCAGTCCTATCAGAAAGAATGGCATTTGAGCCAGGACTGTTCCTCATTTTCTCGTTGTGAAAATTATCAAAGCTTGGCCAAGTTCAAAGGTCACATTTCGATATGCGCAGGTCAGAGCTGTGCACGTGAAGTCACTGAGGATTTTGTGCATTCCCTGCATGCATAAGAAGTCAAGTATGTTGCTTCCTATAGTTACTGCTCCTATAGTTAATAGTGGTAGGACAGACTCCCCTCAGGATTGTGATGATCTGCTACTGGCAGTCAGAGAAAATGGTGGAGAAGACCTACTGAATGGAAGCATATGTGGAGGGGAGAGGGAAGAGGGAAGGAATAAAAACCTATTGATACAGAGCAGGAAATTGACACAGGAATGCTCAGGACAGGAATCTGAGTAAAAGGGAAGGCTACAGTCAGAAGAAAAGATGAGGAGGCATCTGAAAAGGAAAGACTCAGCTTGGGAGAAGGATGGCGTCACAAGCTATTTGGAAACCTGTCAGATGAAGAGGTGTGGCAGGAGAGAGATCAGTTCTAGTAAGAGTTGTGTGCAAGGTTGTTGCTGTTGAGATGGGTCACGACACATACACACGCTGACAACTTCAGGCAAAAAGCTCATCTTTAATACCACACAGCGTCTTTTACAGTTTCTTAGCTGTTTACACGGCTGTAAAGCACAACAAGCTTAATTCAACCAATCACCACACACCACTGGGTGAACACACGATAATCACGCAGCGTGTTTTTCTACCTCTAATTCAGCCATGCCTCTTTCCCATGGTCCTTCTCTAGCAGAAGTAACAGGCCTGAGCCATGATTTTACAAAGGCAACAAGGCCTTCATTTCATAAGGTTTTACCTGTGTGCAGTACAAGGTAAAGGAATTGGTCTACGTAGAGCCTGAGGCTGGAGAGGGAGCAGAGCACACAGAAGACAGAAAATAGGGTGAACACCAAGGGTGACTGAAGAGTCTGAGAAGCTGGAGTGGTACAGAGCAAGACAGACAGTGAGAAACACAGGTAGGGAGAAACTACTGTGAACTCAGAGTGGCAGAGAAACGCTGATCAGTGAACCAGTCAGTGCCAGTGACACACATCAGAGAAGGGGGTCAGAGACAAGCTGAGCCAAGAAACTGGGGCAGGGATGGGGGAAAAGGGATTGAACTACAATGTGTACCTACGAACAGGAAAAAGGAAGAACTGCAGCAAGGCCCAGGGAACACAGATGGGACACATGGATCACAGCTTGTTTGGAGCTGGCAGAGGCGATCCACTGTGACCACAGTCCCCATGGGAGCAGAGTCCGCATCTCACCACTCCCCTCCTGCCACACATTCTCTCCAAAATCCAATAGTATGTGCTAGTACAAATTGTATGACCTCATCTGTTTTTCATGCTCCTCCACCTACCAAATATCAAACCTCTGCTGTTACCACTTTTTTCAGTCAGCTCAAGTGACAGAGGCTTCTGAAAGTGACCTTAAGTTATCAGTTGTTAAGGATGTCAGTGTGATCCTACATAACTGGTTTATTTTTCCTCGAGCTCACCTTTCCTCTTTGAGGCCTAGGAACATAATTCAGAAAAATATTTTAAGACAATACAATTGAGCTGTTAAGGTCAAAGACTTTTAAGTTGTTTAAAATAAGGACAGCATTATGAGGTATGCATCGGGTCAAAAGTATGAGGTTATGCTACTGTATGAATTTAACCCTCCTTTTCACACAGTTTCTCCTGTGATGCTGTATTAGTTTATATTCCGTATCTAAGGGTGAACTCGATGTCCAGGTTGATTTTAGTACCCTGACACACAGTGTTCAAAATATCTGGAAACTGTTCCAACAAAAAAATAATTGTCTGCGTCCTTCTCCAGCTATGCATCCTGCAAAGAAAATGACTATGACAGGAAACATAAATTTCAGAGGTCCTCTCCTTCTTTAGAAAGCCCTCCTTTCCCACTCCAGCAGCCATGGTTCACTCTGTCCCTCTCAAGCTCCTAGAGGTCGGTCCCTTTAAGCTAAGGAGTGGCCTGGGTTATTTAAATTTAAACACTGCTCGAAAAATCAGGTCATATTTTCTCATTTCCATTTAGCAATGGATCCTCATCTGAGCATGGCTCAAGCTTCTCTGCCCATTCTTGAAACAACCATGTGCTGTTACATCTTATTTAGCTCAGAAATCTGAAAAGAGATTGCTTTCCTTCTGGAGAGACCAGGCAGGACTGGGTTACAGAGCAACACAAAACTTTGGGAACATAAGAATTCCCTTGGTTGTGGTGCTGTGGCTTTGCATTTATAGTCTGCCCAACTACAGGCACGGAACACAGCCACAGACTTGGCTTGTTCATCTTTGTTTTGGTTGCACCAACACCTATAAATGAAACAAAAAACCCAGAAAAGGGTTTCTGATCTTAAAGGCTGCTGAGCCCTTGCCCAGCTGTACAACCTCTGGCTTTCCCTCATATAATTATGGAAGGACCAGAAGCTTGATCCTCAGTCACATATGAACCTTCCCCTCTGCAGAAGGCAAAAAAGTAGTTCTTATGAGGAGCCAAACAATACAGATGATAAGGCCAGAAGAAGCCATTGTGATCATCTGCTCCAGTCTCCTGCATAACACAAGGCACAGGGATTTCTTAAATTATCTAATCTTCGAGTTACAGTGTCTGTTACAGGATAATAAAACATTCAGTTTTGCCTGTTCCATATTAAATACCTGCTGCCTTGTTTCCAGTCTGAACCAGTCTGTCTTGAGTTTTACCCACTGCAGAGTATCAGGAGTTTGTTAGCAGCAGTGAAGAGATCTGGTCCTCAGTTTGCCTCATCTGTCACATTTGAATGACAGGATAACTCCACTGAATGGTGTCATCTCAGCAGTGCAGCTCCAAGAAAGACCATGGACTTGAACACCAGTCATGAATGACCCCCCTGGCTTCTTACTGAGTGTTACAGAGCATTGCTGAGAGAGACCATTTCTTTCAAAGCCCATGGGGATTCATAGCAGGAAAGACACGATGACTTTCAAAACACTGCAAATTGTTTATAATTGAAGTGGTCACTTATAAATAGTTCCCACTTGATGTCATGTGGCCAGCTTAATTAAGTAGTGCGGAGCGTGTGCGGTCATTCACCTCAGATAGAAAAATCTGTATTGGGCCTTCGCCCTAATGTGAATTTCCTGACCTGACAGATGGGGATTGAGTGTCTGTTTATGCCAAGTGGAATTTGCTAACATTATTCCTCTAATTACTAATTATACCAGTGAAAGGGGCTTTACGGCCAGAGTCCTGGATACGTGAAACTCGATCATCAGAGATTTGCAGGAAAGATGGAAGATTGATGGGTGACATCAAACAGCTGACAAGGAGGCCAAGGCAGCCAGACGGACAGCAGCTGCTCCAAGGGGCTTTCGGGGGTGGGAACGGCCAGCTGCTCAGGGAGGACAGGGGTCCGTGGGGGAGCAGCACTAAGGAGAACAGGCCATTTTAAAATTTCGCACCCCCCTGTCATTTCAGATATGAATGGGTCTAATCTCCCTGGGCTTGAGGCTGCCTGGGAGAGCGCGTCCACCAACAGGTGGTAAGGCAAAGGCAGAGCAGCGGGGCTGAAGGCAGTTGCTGCCACAGAGGGGCACCAGCTTCAGCTGCAGCAGAGGGCTCCACAGGACACCGTGAAGAGTGGATCAAAGAAGAGGAGGTGGAGGATGTAGAACAGCTCCTCTGGGCCTCAGTTTTTTTCAGATCCAAGCCTGAATCTCAGTGTGTCCATTTTCTGAGGCCCTAGGAAACTTGTCCCAGTCCGCTACAGAGTGAGGCCAAGGACACTGTGAAAAGATCCCTTGCACAGCAATTTCCTTCTCTGAAAGAGACAGAAGTTGCATAATCTCATCAAGCTGCATTAACACCTGTTCAGAGACCAGACCTAAATCATTCTGGTGCTCTTCAACTCAATGGTGGCATCAGCATGCTGCCTGATTCTCTGAACGATATTTGGGCCAGGCTGGTCTGTGTTTCCCCTGCCCTGCCAGCATCCAGCAGGCTGGTGAGTGGTACTGCACCACAGGGCTTGTACAAGTTCTGTCTCCAGTGATCCTGCCACAGTGTACTTTATGTGGTCTGTAAACCATTGGTTTTCTTAGCATTCTTGGGAATCACAGGGATTGGCTGCCAGAGCTTCCCCTACATGCTCCCTTTGCCTAAACTTAAGATCTCCCCAAGTGCAGCCACCCTGCCTGTGGAGACTCTGGAGACACGGAGACTCCCACGCCAACAGGAGCCGCCTTCTGCTGCAGGAGTTATAGCACCATCTTGAATGACATTCCCTGAGCAGACACAAAAGCCCTGGTGCTCGCACAGCTACTTCTGTCCCCACCATGAAGAGGATTAGTTATCATGCCATGAGCCCACATCACTACACTAGGAAACCAAAGCCCAAATCCTGCCCAAACCCTTTATTATACAAGGCAAGCAGAAGGACCACTGGAAACACATAAACTGGGAGTCTACCGGGAAGTTGAGAGAAAACAGCTTTTGCTGCCCTGGAGCAGTAGGCATCTGGCTGATTTGTATAATGTTAATTAGAAGTCTATTCTTGAAAAGAGACAAGTGAAGGTTGTTTGGTTCTGCATTCCACGAATATGAAGGAAGTATGGAGACAAAGAGTAAACTGTCCTTACAAAAATCGCTTTTTGCTGGATGTGACAGAACACAGCAGCATTAGCATAGGGATGAGTAAATCTGTGATATTAGAAACTTTTCCACTAGTACAGTAAGCTGAATTTCAAAGTGGCACCCATAGTGCACATGTGTATCGAAACATAAATAACCTCTACTGCCATCTAGCCAATAATCGAGGTCTCTACCCCAAGCTCAGGTAACAAGTCTACCTTTCACCAGATTTGTCAGAGTATTTTCATGACTTGGAGTGTTTTCCAGAGCTTTAGGTCATGAGTGTAAGTTTGAAACAACCAAATGATAAGATAGGAAATACTACAGTTTCATGGTTCAGCATGTACACGCATCCCTCTGTTTCTGCTGCAGGTGAAGTGCAACTGGAGAAGTTGCACAGAGGTTAACTCTGTAACACACATATCTGTTCCAGAAGGGTGGAATCCCCACTGATGTTTGCTTTCCTATGCTTGAACTTTTCATCTCATAGATACAAACTACTGAGCATCTGTTAGCTTAGAGAAGTCTTGCTCTTCCACTGCTATCAAGAATCTTGCCTGAGTTTTGCAGCTCCGCCTTTACAAATGCATACTTAACCATATGAATATATGGATATGAAAATATGGATATTTGAAATTACAACTAGCTTTGCTTTGTCTTGTTCTTCCTTTCTTAAATTTATGTTTTAGACCTACTACTGTACAGAAGTGTCTTACGCACCTAGAAAAAAACACTCTAAAAACACCACATCAAATTCTCACACATATCCCAGAAAGCAGCTGGGAAAAACATTCCCAGCTTGATCTTTGTCAGACTGATAAGATGTTCTTTTAAAAGGTCTAATGCAAGTGAGTTCCAGGGCTTCCTGTCTAGGTCAGGAGCCTTGCAAAACTCAATTAAAACATTCTATTACCCCACTGACTTGAGGAAAACAAATGGATGACAGTGTGTGCATAGCATTTCTTCCTTTCAACAATTCTTCCAAATATATAAGTGGAAGTCTAGATACCAACATGGGAGGATGGGCAAATGAATGGCTTAAGGCAGGTCAAGATATCTCAGTTTAAAAAGACACTGAGCATATAGCATAGTCCCAAGTGGTAATATTGCCATGCCCCACTCATAGCGTATTTGCATTAAGAGAATTGGAATTATTTCCTTCCAGCTTCAAATGCCTGCCTTTAGTGCATTCTCACCCTTCACCACACGTCGAGCTGTACAGACTGCTTTGTTCGTGTGTTGGAGCAGTGATGCAGTGGCTCCCAGGGTTCTATCACTCCTTTGTTTACTCCATGCCTTCACATTACTTCTATAGACAAAATCAGGATCAGAAATGTACTCATCCTTTCAGAAGATCACTCTGTCCCTGGCTAGTTGATGAAATATCAATGATGGAACAAATGCAGCCTTGAGAAATGCCTCCCAAAGGCTTAACTGCATCATCAGTAGTCTTTTATCATGAACACTTGGGGGAAAAGAATTGGTTTACGGCACTGTGAAGCTTTCCATGATTTCGCCATGTTCTGAAAAGCAGAAAAAGACAGTGCTTTCTATAGGGAACTCCACTGTTCTTGGCAGGAAAGATGTCCAAGTCTCTGATCTGAACAGCATCCTAGTACATGTAGTGAATCAACTGACTACTGTTTCCTTAAAATCTATTAGAACCACCGGATGAGCAGTGCTGCCAATCGTATCTACTGCATATTGCTAATCCACTCATCCTGGGCAGAAAAGAAGGGCAATCCAGCTCAGTCTGCCCTGGTTTTCCCTATCAGCAGCACTCTGATCAGATGTGAGGATACCTCCAGTGATCCAGGGTGTGTGGGTGAAGGTGTGCAAGGCAGGTACAAAAGCTCAGATCGTTCAAGGTGTCTGGGGAGCTAAGTGCCTACAGATCTGGGCCTCAGCCTCTTGTTCAAAGCATCTAGAACTACTTGAACTCTGATGGCAAGCTCTGAATGAGGTAAGTGTTCAGCTTTAGTAGTCAATAATTTCCTTGCTTCAGAACTTCAGTTTTTCCCACAGCTAACTTACTGCCCCAAAACAACAGAGATACATTTGATCCAGCTTGGAATCTCAAGTACCAAAAAGGAACTAAAAAAAGGGAACATAAAGTGCTGATTGAACCTTTTGTGCAAAAGCTGTTATGATATCCAAAATATAATTCCATCACCTCTGAAATGAAAACCATCTAGGAGTGATTCAGTTTCAGAGTAGTCTTTTATTCCATCCAAACTCACATTTTTGGTGGCATAGCTCTGTCTTTCTAGTGTTGTCTAAACAACATTACACTAGAAGACTTTCAATTTCAGTTAATTAATTTTCCATCCTGGAAAACAATATTTGGTGTTACAAAATAAAGGAAAGAAGTTCAATTAAATATTGCAAATGTTAGCTATTTGTCTAAGTGGAAACCAGATAAGTCACAGTTCACTGATCCACACTGGTAGAAATGGCACTCAAGGTTTACTGGTGGGAGTTTGCAGTAAAAATAACTAATTTGTCAGTGTTTCCTTTAAATTATTATTGTTTAGTCATCAGAGGATTTTGTGGGATGATGAAGAAAAGCAAAGATAATTCAAGGCAAGTGAAAAAATATGTTTTTACCCAAAAAAAAGCTTTCTGTTGGCATTTAACTTATATTTTAAAGAAAACTAAGAAATCTGCTTTCTTTCATTTTGCTCACAGTTCTAATTTGACATACCCAGTGACAGTCGCAATGACTTTACAACATTTACATGCTCCAGGTCTAAGCGTGTAGTTGAGAATTAGAGTTTAGACACCACAGCTGGTACATTGGGCCAAACTGCTGAGCTCAACTGTTTATCTCAAATCTCTCCACATTATTTTCCAGTGCTATTACCTCTCTTAAAAATCACTGGATACAAAGTAAGTATTAAGGATGCATGATCTCAAAGCACTGGCACAAGCAAGTCAGTGCATCTGGAGCATGGCCAGATTTTCGTTATGTACTGTACCTTTTCCGTTAATGGCCCTCCACATTTTGCAGCCCTGCCACAGTAAATGTTTTGCTTTGTCTGAAGTAATGAGATGGAGAGGGATGGAAAAAGGCCTGCTTTTTCATTTTGACTGCTCTTAATGTGAGTTAAGGAATTTGACTGATGGGAATTAGTGCTAACACACTTTGCTAACTAAGAAAAGTGCTAATTAGAAATCCTTTTGAACTCAATCTCTGCAATGATATAATATAAAAACTTGTCACATTTTATTTGCTTAAAGCTTACTGAATTCATATGAATGGTTGGTCATGGCAGAAGCTGTACAATGTTGATGATAAAGCATTACCAAATCTTCTCTGTAATTTTTATTTATTATACAACATCTGTCAGTAGTCAGATCAGCAGGTGTCAGCATCTGATAGGGATGAAAATACCGTTTATCTTTCCTAAAAATAATTAATTTGATCTTTAAATAAATAGTTTTCTGAGAATTAAATCACTCTGACAGAGCCTTGGTTTTGCTGTTATTTGCAGAAAAAAAAAGACAGCACAAACTATTTCAACTTCCCATATTGTTAAGACTTGTTAAAATCTTGCACAAAGGATATATATGGACTTTGGTGGGGCAGAAAACTGTCTTATTTTGTGGTTACTTCACAAAAGTGCACAGTGTCCTTCCAAAGAAGCCGAAGAATACTACTCCCTTACCTTTACTTCCACAAAGGTAAGCCACATTTCATAATACTTTCCAACCCTCGCTGTCTTGGTAGAAGAGTGCAAGATGAGGCCCTGGCAGCCAGAGACTGCCAACAGCCTGCTCATCCCCATCACCTGGTTCTCACCATGCTTTCCCTAGTAACTGGGACTACAACAGTTGCAGGGGACACTATACAGGTTCAAGGCTAAATCCTGATGCCCTCAGGAATAAGTAAATTCTGGAATTATCTGGAGTTTCTATAGGAGGGCTCACAAATTTTAGGCTTTGAACTCATCTCATCAGCTATCACAGAAGCCAGCCTTCCCATATTCTTTTATTTCATATAATTGCCTGGGAAATGGTGGTTGCGGGGTGCCAAATAAAGAGCAAGAGAGGAGGCATTCCAGCCCAGCTGATGAGGAAGAGGACCACACCTGCATAAATATGTTCATTGGAGCACTGTGCTCAGAGTACACGGGATGGGGCTCTTGGCAGGTGTAGCTCAGATCACACGGACCAGCTGTGTCCCAGAAGCAAGGACTGGCAGGAGAAAAGTGCCGGTGAAAGACGAGCTCCTGCTGGGCAACACTGGATTTGATTCTTTATGGTACCACAGTGTGGGGTCCACTTTGAATTTTGGAGATGCAGAGTAAGAAAAGCTTGTGAAGTAGGAATGATGCAGGTGGGGAAGAGAGAAGCACAGGATGCTTTTCTAGTCTGAGGTAAGGAGACAGTAGTTACACTTCAGGTTTATGAAAGAGTAAAGGATTTAGTGGGTGACACCGTAACGCATGATAGTGTTTTGTGATATAGTCCTAGGACTGGGAAGTTTAGTCATGACTATACTATAAAGCAGATTTTAGGCACGAGTATGACTGAGAGCCAAAACAGAGCAGGAAATAGTCCTTACTCCATGTACTTCTTTCCAAAATGTGCTCACTGAACCAGATCTATTGGGGCATGTATATGCTCAGGAATATGGTTTAGAAAGAAATGAGGGGGAAATAAAGTCGAAGCAACAGTTTCAGAATGGTATATAATGTGGCAATTTAGTTATTCTGCCATTAGACATCACCCTCAGAAAATCCAGTTGAAAACTATCCAGCTAAACGTTCACTGAATGAGACTACCAAGGCCAAAGAAGTATGGCCCTAGCCATTTAGTTACTCCAATTCTAGTATAGCTTACACTTACTTTTAAAAATAATCTCTTATTTTTAAAAAAAATTAACACACCATGTCTTTCCACCTCTTTTCATCAATATTTTCATTGCAAACTCTGGCATACAGCTCAAGTCTGTTTACCCTGCATGGTGTTAATGTTTGTTTTTAATGGATTAGAAGCTTTTTTTTCTTTGCACCAATAATGGCATAATGTTTCAAATCCTACTTATTTAAACTTTGCTTTGTTTGGCTGTTGAGAAATGTTAGCAGTGAGTGCTCAGCACTACGGTGTAAGTCACTCTTTCTAGACTGTGGTAGGAGTGAGGACTGCTACAGAAGCAGATCTCCACGAAAGACTTTATAGCCTTAGGGAAACTACTCCTTTTGTGCCAGAAGAAAGCATGCAGTGATGCAGGATTTGAAAATGCAGGAGAATGGAGTGGAGATGGGGTGTTTGGCTTTCTGGAAGAGTGGGAGAATGTTTTCTTTGGATTTCTTTCTTTAGGGAGAAGAATAAAAACTGGATCTGTTTTGGAAAGGGGCAGGAATAAAGCCTGAGATACCTGGATTTGGATTTTTTTTTTTTTGCTGACCAGCAGCACTGAACTACTTCCAAAATTCAGTTACCTAGAGACAGTAGAACTACAATACCAAATGCAGGAATCTTTCTTTAAAGAAACTGTTGCACAACATCCAGCTTGAATTTGGAAGTTATTTTACTGACAGATGATAATGGATTTCATTCTGAGCTTTGCCAGGAATCCTTATACCATTTGCTACAGAGAGGAATAAACATTCTCCTTGCACATGCATGCACATGGGAGAGTGGACTAAGAAAGCATCTTTTCCAAAATTAAATACAGGGCCTTGCAAGTTTTGAGATTTTTTCCCAGTAAAACAAAGTTGGTGGAGACTCTTAAATGTAAACATATTTGTATAAAGAAAGTTTGATCTGTTCTGTATGTTATACTTGTGATAAACAACAGAGGCTCCAAACACTTATAACTCAGCTTGACTGGAAATACTTGAGTGAAGAGAAAAAAACACTGACTGGTCAGGCATCCACTAAATGCAAGAGCTGGAGGGAGAAGGCAATAACTACAACTTGCTTTGCTTTTGGCCATGTTATTCGATGGACCAGCTTAAACAGGTTAGGCCCAGAGTGTGCGTAGACTGGCCCAGCACTGGAGGGCAGGCCCTGCCATGTGGTGGATGGACTGTCTGAATTGCATTGTCTTTACAAGCTGTTCCCCTTCCCTCTAACCATCCCTGCAAGTTCTCACCATTCAGCAAGCATCTAGCAACTCTTACTTTATCAGGAAGACCCATCACCATCTGAGAAGGAGAGGTTATTTTATTGTCTCATGATTAGAACTCAGTCTAATGAAGAACTTATTGACCTCTGGCACTAGAAAAATAAGAGCACCATGTCATATTCAGAAAGGAAATGTGTTAATATATTTACACTTGGCTTAACCTTTATCCCTTTCAGAGCACACGCACTTACAATTTAGTGATGTAGAAATAAGCTTTCTAGATCCTAAAGCCAAAACAGATATTTGGTCCACATCCACAAGGCCAGTGCAGCCCATGTGGGAAGCTTTATGCAAATTACATAAACAAATTTAGAGAATAAGAAATAAATGAAAAAGAATCATTTGGTGGCCAGAGAGGCAACTGTAGGCAAAGACCTCCTACATCCAGCTTGGTATGTGAGAGTTCAGGGAGGCTGTGGTAACACATGCTGTAGCTGTCAAATCTGTGTAACTTGTGAGACGCTTGTGTCCTGGGGGGTTGCAAACTTCAAGTAAAAGCTGTTCCCAGCCCAGATGCTGCAGTGTTAAGGAACTGGAAAGGAAAGCAAAATGAGTTTTATGTTCCTCCCCTTCTTCCTTTCTGAGGTGAAAAAGGACTGAACGGTGTTCTCTTGGGTGGGGGTGGAGGGGGAGGAAGTGTGTTTTTCTTTTTTCTTAATACCTTTCTTCTTCTTCTAAAAATATAAGGAGGATGAAAGGTTGTTTCCTTAGCAGTGCTGAAGGCCAGGTTAGCTGTTCTAGACAACTTTTCTGGCCAGTTTTCTAAAACAGAAACAGCTTTCTGAAGCCATAATTCAGAAAGCCTCCCTGTTTCAGAAACATTTAAATCTTATGAAAGCAGTATAGAGCAATTAAGTGTGCTCTTAAGGACTCAAGAAAAGAGACTCTGCTTACTTCCCAACTAAACCTGAGAAGTTGATGGTTCTTACTGAAAAGATCATTTTTTCCAAATATTTTTCAATCATTTAAAATTAGCACATTTTTAAAACAAAGCAAGCATGATCAAAATTAATTTCCCTCTCAGTTAATCAGGCTCTAATTAATAAGAACCAAAACCTTTACTGGTTCTTTAGTCAACTGTAGTTTCAGAAAATATCAAGTAGAGAAGAAATGACATGTACAACTAGTAATGCCTTTCCACTCCCCACACTTTACTGAAGAACAAGTAAGTGCAAATGTTCTTTAAGGTACCCTAAAAGAAAAGGCAACCAATGTTCCTTCTTCCTGAAGGAGGTAAAGAGTATACCTAATTTTTAAACACTCCTTCTGTACTACTATTAAAAGTGTGGGCATGCGGGCATGTTATTGTGTGTAGCTACTCCACAGTAATTACCATCCATGCTTTCTTACCCTGCTGTATAAACTCAACATACACAGGCTTGTTAACCTGTCTCCTAGGGAGAGGTAAACCATGCTTTAGTTACACAGAGTATTATTCAGAATTATTATACAATTCCAAGGGTACTGTAAATTCATGTCTTAGGTTACTCCACACGTGTATTCACAAGCGGTGTTTTTTAATAAGCCAAAAAATTAAAGGCTGATTTTGTCATTTTTAGGTTGCCACTCTCCCCAAAAATCTCACCATAAACATTCCTGTCATACACAAAGTCATCACAGATAGTCCCATTAACTCTTGCACTAGACCAAATTTCACTACTTGGAAATGTCAAGCTTACATCTGCACATTCCTGTTTTGTGCAGAAGGTATCCCAAATTGCACACTGTCTCTCTGAACCCATAACTTGTCTATTCCTCTAACCAGAGGCTTATTGCCATAGCTGAATTACTATTCCGTTTTGCTAATACAGGTTTTGAGATTGCAGCAACTTCATCTTTTAGCTATCAGAAGGAAGCTAAGGTTTTCAGATGGCTCAGCTGCAAAACATGCAGCTGGGTGTTGTGCAGTCCAGACCATTTGGAGGAAACAAAGGCTGTAGTTTCCCAGTATTTCTGATTTGTCTGTCTGTTGTAGGATTTGACCAAGGGGGTTTCAGTGATCTGGTTCACAGCTTGGCCAACAAGCATCTTTGGCAGCACAACTGAATGGCCAGGGACAAGCAGCCAAATAGGAGATGTCTTCAATTGACTTCACTGATGGATAACCCATTTTAGGACTATATGCTACAACCCTTTGTAACAGAGCATAAACACAATTTCTTCCTCTCCTTTGTCTGTGAGTGGTGGAGATAATTTTAAATGAACTGGTATAAACTCCCAGTGATCATCTGTCCTACTTCAGTTTGACTTGCTATCTGCTACAGCATCCAATAAGAAAGTTAGCTAGATGCGTTTATGAAGGTGGTAAGCAGAAGAACAGAATGATTTCCTTCAAATAATCCTTATGCATCAAGCAAACCCACAGTAGATATAAACAGGCCAGTTCCTGGTTCTCACAGCTACTGTTTGTATTCTCACAGCTGTTGGTTGGCTAACATCAGTCTCTCTGGTTTTTAACCTTCCAATGATCTGAGCATACAGATCCAGGTATGGGCATAATTAAACAGTTATCATCTCCCACCAAAGTCTCCCACCAAAATGGTAATGCACATTTCCAGCCACACCATCAAGATCTGGGTGCACAACCCTCTCTTGTCGCTCTTCCTGGAATTTATATTTATTCCTGAAAACTGAGCCATGAAAAATCGGAAGGGTGGTTCATAATTAGGATGTTTGGCACTGTTATCTGTGCATTCTACCCCAAACCTCTCTATTTTTCTGTCCCATTCCTCCTTTCCATACTCTGTCAACGCACCTCAGCAGGCACAGGCTGTGCATCCAAGACTTTAGTGAAGAACAAGGTTATGGTGGGAATGTCATGCAGCCTGTTTCTGTGAACAAGTGAAGCCTGTTTTTTTTTTCTGGACAATAAAGGAAAAACTCAAAAACAGAGAAAGGGACACCAGCCAAGAGATGGGCTGGGGGGAAATGTTAATGGATGTCGGCAAATCTACTGTGCAGCTTTCCCATGTTACCAACTGCATCACTGTCTACAAACGCAGGGAAAATACCCTTCTGCAAACTAAAAATGATGAAAGACTTGCCTGTTACATCCCCTGTGAAGCTAAATTCCTACTTCTTCACTAAACCCATGTAATAAAAGGTGTTTTGTACAGCACACACACTAGGTCAGTATCATCCCAGAATGAAATCCTAACTAAGGCTTTAAACCTTAGTTTAAACCTACACAGCAGGGTTTTAAGCTCTGACAAAAATAAAATAAAGATTTGGAGACTCCGAGCAACCCTGGTCGGTATAAGGGGGTGGGGGAAGGGCAGCATGTGGTTTGGGGTATTTTCACCAAATGTTAAATCACACAGAATATTTCACTCGTCTCCAGTGTGAGATCACGACATGACTCCTCTGTAATGAATTCTTTATCTTGGCAGCTCTCCTGTTTTCTCCCAACAGTGCCTCCCTCTCCCCTTCTAGTCCCAGAGCCATAACATATGGTAGTATTTGGAGAGCCACTTGGGCCTGGGAGCAGGCCTGGCTGCCCACACCTGCGCACCCCCCACCTCGCCGCTCGGGTCACACTCCACAGCCGCAGCTCGATCCTTTGCCCTCCTCCCCAGGCACGCCAAGAGCTTGCCACGGGTGCTGCCAAGTGGCCCTGGGGATGAGATGTGTCACTTAGTGTCCTGAGGATGTGTCCCTTGGTGCCCTGGGGATGAGATGTGTCCCTTGGTGCCCTGGGGATGAGATGTGTCCCTTGGTGCCCTGGGGATGAGATGTGTCCCTTGGTGCCCTGGGGATGAGATGTGTCCCTTGGTGCCCTGGGGATGAGATGTGTCCCTTGGTGCCCTGGGGATGAGATGTGTCCCTTGGTGCCCTGGGGATGAGATGTGTCCCTTGGTGCCCTGGGGATGAGATGTGTCCCTTGGTGCCCTGGGGATGAGATGTGTCCCTTGGTGCCCTGGGGATGAGATGTGTCCCTTGGTGCCCTGGGGATGAGATGTGTCCCTTGGTGCCCTGGGGATGAGATGTGTCCCTTGGTGCCCTGGGGATGAGATGTGTCCCTTGGTGCCCTGGGGATGAGATGTGTCCCTTGGTGCCCTGGGGATGAGATGTGTCCCTTGGTGCCCTGGGGATGAGATGTGTCCCTTGGTGCCCTGGGGATGAGATGTGTCCCTTGGTGCCCTGGGGATGAGATGTGTCCCTTGGTGCCCTGGGGATGAGATGTGTCCCTTGGTGCCCTGGGGATGAGATGTGTCCCTTGGTGCCCTGGGGATGAGATGTGTCCCTTGGTGCCCTGGGGATGAGATGTGTCCCTTGGTGCCCTGGGGATGAGATGTGTCCCTTGGTGCCCTGGGGATGAGATGTGTCCCTTGGTGCCCTGGGGATGAGACGTGCCACTTGGTGTCCATGTGAGCGTGTGCTGCCCCAACACTCCCCCCGCAGCCTCGGCGAGGCCTCTCCTTCGGGCAGCCGCAATGGGGGTGGCTTGCTGTCTCAAAAATGATGATGGAAAGCGCCCGAAAGCCCCACGAGAATGCCACGGAATCCATCAGGTTGAAAGGCACCACAGAGGGTCGTCTGGTCCAACCTCACCACTTAAGCAGGGTTCCTAGAACCACATGGCACAGAGTTGCATCCAAATGGTTCTTGAGTATCTCCAGTGAGTGAGACTCCACAACCTCTCCGGGCAACCTGTTCCAGCGTTCGGTCACCCGCACAGCAAAGTTCTCACTCATATTCGGGTGCAACTTCCTGTACATCAGTTTCTGCCCATTGCCTCTTGTCCAGCCTCGCTCCATGCTCTGACACCCACCTTTAGATATTTATAGACACTGATGATATCCCCTCCCGAGGCTGAACAAGCCCGGCTCCCCGAGCCTTTCCCCATAGGAGCGACGCTCCAGCGGGCCGCGGACACCGAGCCCGGCCGGGCCCAGCGCTCCCCGGGCCGGCAGGCACCGCCCACGGGCGCGGTCTCCGGGGCGACGCGTGGGGCCGGCGGGGCTGCCGCAGGCGCCGCAGCGCCATGGGCCCCAAGGGGCTCAAGTCCGGCCGGGAGTCGCTGGTGCCTGGGCTGTCGAGCTGGGAGCCCGCGCTGGTGTCCGCCCGCCTCGAGGAGGTGAAGGCAGCTGAGGGGCAGAGCCGGCGGCGCGGTGGGAAGGGGGGACGGGCTGGAGGCGGCTCTCGACGCTCCCCCGCCCCGGAGGTCGCGGCTGCCGGGGGCTCCAGGGGTCCCCAGGGTGGCCCTGGGGAGAGCCGTGAATGGTCCCGATGTGCGGCGGAGGCCCCCCTGCCCCTTTGCCCCCCGCCACCGAGCGTCGCCCTGCGGGTTTCTTTGCTCCTCCTTCTCCTCGGCACTTTCCTTTCTGGGCCCTGGGTGCCAAGTTTCGGCTCGGAGTGAACTTTTTATAAACTGCTGAACAACGAGGTTTGATGGAGGTGCTGACACAGCATTAACCGTAGCGTTGAAAATGTGAGGCTGTAATTTTCCTGCCTGAGTGTGTGCAGCTAAAAGGCACTCTTTTTTTTTCCTTTTTATTTTTTTTTTCTTTTACAGAGTGTGAGGATCTAAAGGCATGTTTAGGTTTTTTCAGGTTCTGTGTAAGCAATGTAATTCTCATAAATCTTGACTTGCAAGAGAAAATTTGGTTTCAAAATAGGGTGGTAGTTTAGCGAACAATAATATTTATCTCGCATGTGTTTATCTAGCACGGCTTCTGCAAGTGAGACAAATTGTTTCCGTGGCTTCCTTGTTTTGTGGATTCCTGTTGTGCCCTATTTAAAAAAAAGAAGCAGTTTTTTGTTTAAGCTGCTGTGAGTTTGTGTTTTGTTGTTTTTTTTCTTTTAATATGCCAGCAGCACTGGTTAAATAGGAGGAACTTTTTAATTCAGGTGGAGGCTTTTAAACTGGCTAATTGCTTTTCCCAAAAATGCCGCAGATGTCCAAAAATCTCTTAAATATTTACTTGCTTTTACTTTTATTTGGCAGTAACCATGTAGTACAAGTTTAGCCAAACAAGACCACTTTTTGAATAGCTTAGGCTGTTGTTTCCCATTTTTCCCTAGAACACAGATTTTTCAGTAGATTTCTAAGGGCTTGAGCCCTTTCTTACTTGCAAATCTTGTCCCTACCCTCGGAAAACCTCCCTGAAGCAGAAGAATGGGGTGAAGGTCAAGTCTACATCACCTACTCTGTTCCTGGTCTTTCTCCCATGCTTACTAGCAAGGTGCCAATTAGTGATCATGTTTTTTTTATGGTGGTGTTTATTGTTGTTGTGGATATTGTGCAGTGAATTCACTGAACAAAGTGCTTTGTATGCTCTGCTGCCTCTACACGTAATTTATTACATTTCTTAAATGCAAACCGTTATATTGAAGTATTTTTAAAGGTAGGAAATAAAATGCTCAAAATTTAGGAAATGTCGAAGTTGGTATTATTCAGGACCACACATTGAGGCAGATGGAAAAAAAATTGTTGAATGTTCACCGAATGGGGCAAGAATTCTTCAGGAAAAAGTATGTGATCACCTAATTAAGGATTATCGTAATGCCTATACCCATGGGGGCTGACTTGAGATTCCTTGTTTCCGTAATTCTGGTATCGTCTAACTGTTTTCTGTTCCAGTTAAGCTAATTTCACTTTCTCTGCCGTACTATTCACAGACAGAGCCTTGGGAACTTGGGAAAAACTGTCTCCTTGCTGCGGTCAGCTTGAACTCAGGCTTCTGAGATGCTGGGCAGCCACTGTAATTTCTTCCTGCAGGAGTGTTCTTACTCAGCTCTTATAGTCATGGGCAAGAGCACACTCGGTGCAAAACTGTCAAATGCCAGCAAATCTCTTCTGAGCATGTGTGAATCAAGATTCATCAAGTGTGGCCAAATGTGGGTGTACTTAATGTAAATAAACATGCTCTGTAAAAGCACATCTTTGACACAAGTACGACTCTGCTGCCAAATTTAATTCCTTCCTCTTGAACACGGAGGGCATTGAATATCTTAACTACTTAATCACATAGAAGTTTTTATTAAAGGATAAACATGATTTTTAAAAATCAAATCTCATTTTGCAAATAGTCTAACCACACTATCCCTCCCTCCACCCACCCTTCCCCAGTAATCATATGACATACAAAGTTTAAACTCATATATATGAAGCTCAGGAACTGAAAGCAGTCTGTAAAAGAGAGTGTTGAACAACTTGAATTGTAGATCTCACCAGACACAGTGCACAAAACTTATTTCTTACTCATCCTCAGTATTGTATATGAAATACCCTATGAATCTGAAATTACTTGGGAGACGACAGGAACTCCTATCGAGTAAACAAATGTCTCTCCTCATAATTCGTATGTAAAGAATTTCTAGGTCTTTTACTTGTATCAATTTGGAAAATATTCTTTCCCTTTAGTGGAGGCAAAGGGCATTTACTAGAACTGGTTTTAAATTGTACCAGATAGACCGAGTGGTGAAATTTCACATTTTAATGTGTTTATGACTTACCTGGTTTTATTAGTTCAATCTATGAAAAAGAGTCATTTTACCAGTGCTGTTAAGGTTTTTATGGACAAGTATGCTAACTGAAATATGATTTAAATGATATTTACTAACCAAATAATTACTTTTACTAAATGCACTGTGAAAGCTGGCAAACATACAACTTAAAAACACATACAGAGGAAATATGGATTTTCCAGAGCCTCATATTATAGTTTATATATATATCTTTCTTGTTTGTAATGTGTTATGCAGAAGAACATGGAGTTGCAAACTGTATTTGCCTTCAGATATTTATCATCTATTTTGATTGGGTTCATTACAGAATTAAATTGCAAAATATAAATTAAGATTCTTAGGCAGTTTTAAACTTTGCTTGTGTTAAGTAGCTAAAGGGGGATATTTGCTGAGTGAAAGGTGAATTCTGGGCAAATACAGTCCTTAATTGAAATAACTGTTATTTGTTCTTATTAACTAGTGTAACTAAGCATAGCAACTGGAAGCCATGTTCTGTGCTGATTTTCCGTCTGTATGATTTCTCTCATTATATTGGCCTTTTAGGGCCTGAAAATTGAAATGAACTTTAATCTTGTGAAACCTCTAAAAATGTTCTGAATAGGATGGCTCCACTTTTGATTGCTATTCATACTACTTCATCTTCAGAGAAAAATTAACATTCTGCTGAGCTTTGGTATTCTCTCACCTGCCCACATTGTACAGCAAAAGCTCAGGCTCTTAAAAACAAAAGCCATTAGTAAATGTGGTTGTGTCAATCAGCAGGTAATGAAAGTGGGTCTGCAGATTTCTAAGAACTGATGTCCTACCTTAAGGCTACAAAACTCCTGATAAACAACCTTTCCCAGTAATGCCAGCTGTATTTACTGGTTTACAAGCTCACTCATTGTTGAAAATAGTGTTAGAGTTGTTACTACTCTGATTGTTCACAAATCACTAATATGTTTGATGCTCAGATGTTTGGAGTTTGAGTTTTCAAATGTTTCTTCTTAGCCCTTAGAGGTAAATTCGAAATTCTTCTGTAATTAAATGAACTTACTGTTTGTTGTCCTAAGGAAGAAAAACAAACAATCAAACAAAACAAACGTACAACCGCAAAAAAACCCAAACCAAACCAACAAACCAAAAAAGCAACCAAACAAAAAACATTAAACCCCACAACATTAAATACCACAAAAATAAAATTACAGATACCCAGATTTTCTGAAAGTGGGAGGAGGTTAAGATGGCTGCTTGATGCTTTTCTTGGCCAAAGAGATCTAGAAACTGGTAGTGCAAAAATAAACAATATACCTGACTTGTTCGACTATCTTCCCTAGAACAGCTGCTCTTTTGTGTCTAGGAAATGAAGCAGAGAAAACAAGATATGTTTAAAAAGGAAGAAAAAAATGTGTGCTACATCTGCTTTTTTTCTTCAATGTGAATTCAAGTTAGCTATTTTCTTAACATACCTATGTTATTCCAGTACTGCTGTAATGAACAAGATATACAGGCTGTGTGTACTGGTTTTTAACAGTTGGAAAAAATCACATTATAGAGGAATACAATGGAGGCTTGAGAGCAAAATCGTGAGAAGATGAGGCACCTTCTGTGTTTTGTGAAAGCAAGGATTTTGGATAACCGAAAAAAAGTTTGCTGCTGACATGGAGCTTTCAGAATTAGGTTGATCTTGCAGATTTGGAGCCTCTCCAGCTGAGGGACATAGAAGTTTCCCACACAGATGGTTATTTCTAACACCGAGAGACTTTCGTACATTTCAGCTCTTGACATGGCCAGGAGTTTTAAAACCAGGAGGACAATGTCATTTGTAACAATGGTTGTCACTGAGAGTTTTCAAGTGAGAGCGAGCTGGCCTGCCCTTAACTGGAGTTTGTTTCAGATTGTTTAAACAATCTGAATTGTTAAAGTTGCCAATGCCACATTTCCAGCTTCAATTTTTTTTTAATTCACATTTGAACCAGCATTTTTGATTCTGTGGGATATCTGCTGCCTGCATTTTGGTCTTCATCATGCAGTTTGTAGTGCTTGTGTTATATTCTCAGTGGCAACCTCCCTATGATTTCCATGATTTTCCAGTAGTTGTTTTTATGGTTTTCTCTATCCTGTTCATTAAGCTAGGAACGTCATTTGAGGTAGCCTTAGGGTCACTAATCTATCCTCTTTCAGATCCTTTCTCGAGCCTTGATACTACAATAACATTTGAAAGAATAAAACTAAGTAGAGGAGCAGTTGTACATTGAGGGAGAAAATATTTTTAAAGTAACCATATACATTTTACTACTTTTCCTTCACATTTTTATGTTGTGATTTTAGGTGGTGAGCTGTAGAAGCAGGGTCTGTTTCTTCTCTGTCCTTTCAGTGCCTTAAACATTAAGGATACTGTTACAGGATCAATAATATAAAGGCAGTATTGCAAAAATACGAGATTTTTAACATCAGAAAAGAGTATAATCAATTAAACACCTTAAACTGTGTATTAATGCTGCACATTGACTACCCTTCTTGACTTCAATTCATGTTCTCAGTGTGCAGCTTTTCTGAAAAATGATCTTTCAGGGCTTCAAAATTGGTCAGTCTAGAAATAGATAACAGGTTATTAATGACTCCGGGAAGCCTAGATCATTATTCCCTGTGAAGGTGCGTGTAGCTACTTCAGGTATTTACTAGCTACTTCTAGCTGCTATTCCCAGGTATTACACTTTTTCTAGAAAAGCCGTTTCTTTTGTTCATTTAGCACTAGGGAGGTATAGGCTGTCTCTAATAATACTTAAATTTTTGCGCAAAAGACCTTGTATCGAGCTGCATATACTTCTGTAGAATTAAGTAAGGTCATAATTTTCACTGCCAGTTCAGTTATCTTGTAGAGGCTCATTCCATGTATTTTATTTTTAATGTATTAGCCAATGGTTTGCCTATACTATAAATATTCTCATAACTGTTCTGTGGAGAAGCTTTATCACCTTGTTTCCTAGAAGCAGAGCATTTTCAGTGGGGAGAAGGTGTGGCCCACTGATGATAATTTCTGACTGGATAACAAAAATCTGGGATTGGATAATTTTGTTTGCAGAAGTCCTAATTTTTTTTAAAACACTCATTTTGCACAAACAGGACCTACCCTGATTTTTTGCTTTGGTGCTTTGTCACAGGCTGCTATAAAGGCGGACACAACAGTGGAAACCAGGAAAATTATCTTCTCTTAGAAAGGCTTATAGTACCTTTGTGAGGGAGAGTCTCATTGCTCAACCGTAACTCTGAAAGTGCCTGGGAATTATTATATGGGCTAGAGGATAAAAACTTGGAGAAGGAATCTGAGGATGGAGAAAGCCTGAAGTGGGATCAGATAATGAAACTGGAGGCAAGCTGAACAAGGAGACAGAGGACAAGAGCTGGGGAACAAGTCACAGGTGGGGGAAAGATTAAGACAAATGGTGTAACTCAGATGAGGAACAAAGAGTGGAAAAGGAAGGAGATATTAACAAGGGACAGTTGCGACCAAGGGGTGGAAAAATCAAGGAGAGGACTGTAAGGAAGACAAGTTGCCCAGACGTTGTTGCAGTGATTAATCAGTGCTAAGCAGGTTTAATTTGTGGGCAGCAAGCTATCAGCATGTTTTAAGGAGGAACTAAAGAAGTCATAAGGCAGAATTTTAGAACTCTCTGATAGGGATTTCTTTGTGTATCTGAAGAACTGCAGGAAGTTGTGGGAGCAAGATCTGTGTTGCTGCTGGACAATGTTTATTGTAGGATCCTGAGTAGAACCTGACATTCCTGATTCTTGCTGCTCTTGTGCTGTCAGCATCTCTCTGTGAGACTTACTGGACCTTATTTCCCTCTCTTGGGGGTCTGCACTGAAGTGGGCAGTGTAGTGATAAGAGTTGCTCCATTAGCTCATGTCACAGGTAGATAGTTGTTCTAAAGACTCCATGTCTGTTGGTGGACACTGGCAACACCAGGATACTGCCACAGGAGAGCATTTCAATCTCAGTTCTGAGAACCTAGAAAATTATGCATTTCCACACAGGCATGGGCATCTAAATGCTTACTGTTCAAAGAATGTTGAAGTTCTACTGTCCAGCTCTAGGCAGGTATACAATGATAGCTTTTATCCAGATTAGCTGCAGCTCCTGTGCATGTTGATAATATTGGAATACTTAGAGATTTTTCACAGTGCTGTGCACCAGTAGCTATCTTGCAGCTTTAGGCAGAAGAAGTTACCCTGCCCTCTCCTTCCCGCAGAGGAAAAAGATGAAAATGAAATTCAGTGTACTTGGTGCAGTCCCCACTACTGCTGCAACTTCTCCATTGAGCAATGTCTGCTGCCCCAGGGCAGCTGGACACTCCTAAATTCCACCATGTTTGCATATGCCTAGAGTATCAGTGATATGCTTGCTCTCCCTAGCCCTCATAATTTTTAAAACTTGGGGTTTATTTTGTGCTGCAATAAACCATCAGGGAAGTTCATGATGTGTGGAGCTGTATGCACCCTTTTCGGTTAGTTATCTGATCTGTAGCTACTTGCAGTTTCACCTAATGACCCAGGTGATCTTTACATCTCTTTTGTTTTCTGAATATTCTGTGGTTAGAAAAATGGGGCATACTCATGTGATGTTATCCTGTTACCTTACGTGTTTGACAAACTGTTTCTTGCCATGCAAGCATGCACTATTTCGAAACTTAGGTCAGCTGTGGCTTTCTCCCATCGCAAGCCATCAATTACTCAAATTGCAGACATCCAGGTAGGCTTTTTATCAGCTAAGAAAAGGAGCAAACGAAGAAGGGTACTGTAAACCTGGAAGAAGATGCTTCTCTTACCATTTGAGTCTTTTTCTTAGAATGGTCTTTTTCCTCACTTTACCATAAGCTCAGCTCAGGTTTTGTTCCTGTTCCACAAGGACTTTGTATGTAATATAAATACATGAAAATATTCAATATCCTAAAGTTACCACCCCATCTTAAATGTCTTGAAATCTTTCCTTGCTAGGATGCACACTGGACTGTGACTCTGCTTAGGCTGGTCCTGATTAATGTGACTGTCCTGGGACTGCCTTGATCTGACTGAATCCCTTTCCATGTTTACCTTTATGCAACTGTATTGGTAACCTTGCAGTTTACGCATGCAGATATGCATTGAAGAAAAAATTTGGTGATTCCTGTACAGCACAGCCATTACAAATGCTCGTAGTTCAGCCACCACTAATACTGATAAAGTGTACTCCAGAGTGAGATGTAGATGTGCTGGAGATAGCGACACATTCTGTGAAGGAAATTCTAGTAGGTTAAAGCAGAAATGTAAAAGAGAGTAACCAGTAAAAGTTGCTTAAATTACATAATTTTTAAGCTTTTGTGGATGTATATCATTAAATAAAGTGTTCCAATTTTCTCGTTCTGCATTTTTTTAGTGCTGAAAACATTTTTTGCATTAAAATAATGTGTATGCTACTGCAAATGTTTGAAAACTGCTAGTATTTTTAATTCATCAATATTGTAGTGAAATACAACTTGCCACCGGTAAGTAATTTTTCTTGATTCAGAATGTTTAGTGAAACCATGCAAGAACCATACTATGCATGAATATACCTTCATAAAACATCATAAAAATAATGCTACAATGTTCCGAACATAGTATCTGGGCATTATCTAATTTACAGGATGATGGAGCTGAAAATTGTTTATTTTTTTCTAAATCAAATAATCACAATAATACATATATTCAAAATTCACTTTTGTTTGCTACCTGAACTGTCAAATCTGCAAATGCCTTTTAAACGTTAGTACATCTTTGTGAGATGCTAATGCAGCATTTGCCTGAATGAAGGTTTGTTAAGGCTGTTAGTAGGCACTTGTGTTTTGCATAGAATAATGCTGCCACCCCATGGCAGAAAGAATTGGGACAAGGTAGTAAGGGCCTTTTCGGGTTGCATGCAATTTCAGTGTGATTAACACAGTGATGTTTAATAGGTCTTAAAGTGACGTGAAACCATCTCTACGAGATTACTCTTTGAAACTGCAGAGATACACTTTTGTTGGTATGAGTTTTAATACCTTAAATATTTTATTTTGGAATGTAGGATGACTGGAAGCCTAGCATCGCTTTCGTTGTTGGGACCAAGACTGAGGATGAAATCCACACCCAGGCCCTGTCTCTTGCTGTGCAGGTGCCACTGCGAAAGCTCTTCAGTGTGGTAACACGTGAAGACATTTTCAGACAGGTATTCCAAGAAAGTAACTTTTAATAGTGAACCAAGCTGTAGATGTCACTTCTAGATCCTGCCTTCTTTATTCTGTGGTAATGATAACCTACTCTATGGAACTTTCAAAATTACACTAATTCATGAACCATTAAGGTTGGAAAAGACCTCCAAGATCATCAAGTCCAACCTTTCACTGAACACCAGCTTATCAACTAAACCACAGCACTTCGTGCCATGTGCAGTCATTTCTTGAACACTTCCAGGGACGGTGACTCTACCACCTCCCTGGCAGCCCATTCTAATGCTTGACAATCCTTTCTGTGAAAAAATTCTTCCTGATGTCCAACATGAACCTCTCCTGGCGCAGCTTGAGGCCTTTTCCTCTCGTCCTGTCACTTGTTGCCTGGGAGGCCGATCCCCATCTTGCTACAACCTCCTTTCAGAGAGTTGTAGAGAGTGATAAGGGCTCTCCTGAGAAAAGGATTTCTCCAGAGTAAAAAGCCCCAGCTCCCTCATCCACTCCTCACAGGACTTACTCTCTATACTTTTTACCAGCTTCATTGCTGTAATTCATAGAAGTTAAAAATGGAAAAAGAAAAGTTTACTGTACAAGCTGCTCTGCTCCCTGAATATGAAGTTTCCTTACAGACTTTTCTTCAAGGTGCTGATCACAAAAACTCTAAGGTACAGGGTTGCTATACAATGACTCTTCATTGTTTTGGACTGTGAGTGTAGTGTTTGCAAAAGGGAATAATGAGTAAAATAATTTGTGTTAACATAAAATCTTCTCACAGCAGAATGCTTTCTTTACTTGCAGATCACAGAATATGGAGGTCAAAAGGGAAAAAAGGCTAAGGATCTGCCTATGTACTATGAGGTAGGTTAAAACATGTATTGCAGAGTCAGTGCTCCTTTACACTGAAGTATGTAGTGTAGAATTTCGGGTTTTGGACCCGTTGTTGGTCAGGACGGTCAGGACTGCTAATGACGAGAGATCTCTGTGGAATTTTGGGTTTAGAGCATGAGGTTTATTTCAAAGGGCGTGAGTGCTGTGGCCCTGCTAGGAGCTGCTATTGCAGCTCACAGCAGGGCAAGGGAGACTGTGGATGTGAGTGAGAGAGAGAGAGTGCATGCAGGTAAGAAATATAAGAGTGAGTGTGTGGGTGAGGGTAAGAAGCATGAGAGAGGTGGAAGGAAAGAGAAAGAAGAAGTGAGTGTAAGAGAGAGAGTAGAAGTGACGTGACCAAGTTTCTCAATTACAATGCCATAAATCATCTTCTGTCTTGAATATTCTGATTTTCGTTAACCAATCTAATACAAGATACAAATCCTATAGCATTTACATACAGCCTATAAGAACTTTTACATTACCATACTGTGTTACACTTTAAACCCTAAAACTACCCTTTAGACCTTTCCTGTCAGGCTGGCAGGGGTCTGCTTTTGACCTTTGGACCAGTGTGAATGCCGAAGGCATTGTTCAATCATAGCGGGGATTGGTCTCTGGGCCATGCCATTGTCTTTCAGTTGTTCAGTAACTAAGGCTTGGTATCTCAAAGCTGGCTTTCATTTCAATCTCGCCTACAATTTCTGTATTCTCAGCATCTTTTGCCAGGCAGTCATATTTATAAGGTTTTCCTACTTCATCTATCCCGACAATGTAGAGCTGTGTGGTTTTGTTATACATTCTTGAGTAAGTGCAAATTTATTGGATCTAGCTGTTAAAAACACTCAACCATCTAGATGCTTAAACTGCTTTGTTTTAGTGGTACCAACAGTATTCTGCTGGATGCTGATTAAGTGATGATCAAAACGTCTTTTCAGGGATATGAGTTTTATTATCGAAGGATATGTTACGTTTTGATGGTGATGTCTCAAATTACAGAAAACCTGTCACACTCTTCTCTCTCAGATGCTCCCAAAAATTTAGACACTTTTACCTTCATTTATATAGGGGAATGCAGTCCCCTGTGTGAAACACTATTCTGTGTGCTAGCACCCATTATAATCTCAGTTTGATGTAACCTGATTCATCAAGTGGGCTGTGTCAGCGGCGTTTGGAATCATGCTTGGTACAAAGAGTACTTCCTCCTACCCTGTTAATGTTTTACTTACAGCTTGTGAGAGGCTATAAAATCCTGTGATTAATTAGAAGATTGTTTAAAATTTTCTCAGGTAGAGTTTTATGGTCCTACAGACCTGGGGCGTAAAGAATTTTGGATCCCTCTAAAAAGATCTTGTTTGCATTTTATTTCTGCAATGACTAATAAACTTTTTATGTGTCCCAGGTTTTGGTGGATTTTATAACAGGTTTTTTTATTTGTGGTCTGTTTTTCAGTAATGCCAGCCTACTATCTGAAAAAGTCCCTTTGGAATTATTTACCACTGACAGGACTGTGAATTTTATGCAATTAACCCTCTTCATTTAGGGCTAGCCTCCCAGGCAAACTCACCCTTATATTACTTGGTATGTAAAACTTCTTCAGTCCTACTTGACAGAAGGATTTTGAAGTCTAGCTGTAAGCAGAAGCTTTGTATGATACCTGTATTTAATTACTAAGAGCAATTTTCCTTGTGAAGTGGACACTTATTAAATTCCAGCTGTCAGTGCTGTGTCTCATTAGCTACTTACTTTACTTCTCAAAGACATTTTTTTCCTCCCCTCCTTTAACACAGAATATAAAATGCCTGTTCTGACCTTTTGCTTGGACTCAGTTTCCGTTCAGGCTGTAGTGAATTAAAAGATCGATCATGTTGCCACAGCATTAAGATCCTGCCTCTCTGGGCAGAGTTTGCTCCTGAGCATTCACATAGATTCCATGTGCAGGCTATGCATTCAAAGCTTTCACTGCTTTCACTGCTTCCACTAGCAAAGATAAACAAATACCACATTGGCACAGAACACAGCGTTGTGAAAAGTTCTTCTGAGAGGAGCATTTCTGTCACTGCCACGTACCGTTCTCTGTGGCAGGATTCAACATGCTGCCATTTCCACAAGTTTCCATATTTATTTTTAGAGACGCTGTGAGATTCCTGACATTTAATGGTCTTTGAACATATGACATGTACATGTGTGTGAATTTGGGACTAATGACGTGCATAGTAATGTGGTTATTATTGGTATTGGTAGTAATATTGTTACCCGTGTCATCGATCTTGCACTTTGCATCCACTGAAATGCAGGGGTTTTAATAAATTTCAGTGCAGCAGTTTGCAGTGCCTAGAAGTCAAGAGCCTTTAACAAATGGCTCATGATATATTGCAAGCTAATTATATATCATATTAAAATAATTCCTGCTGTCTGTTCTAAGTTACTCTCCTTCAGGCTTTCTATCCTTTTACTGTTTTGTATTTCGTATCATTCTTATTGTACAAAGTGAAGAGAATGAGGGAAGGGTTTCTAAATATGTAGCTAAAGGATTTCCAAATCCAGGAGAATTAGGTGTCTAACACCTCTTCTGACTCTTACATGACTTGATGGGGGTAGGAGTCCTGCTTGGTATTCCAGGACTTAATTGAATGATGATAGGCTGATTCTCTCACAAAGATGCTGAGGAATTAATTTTTTCCCTTATATATGAAAGGGAAAGTGTTGTGCTTCCTGTAACATATCAACAGATTTCATAATTTATCATGTGTAGTTTTTCCAACAAGACCTGAAACTAAAAATATATGTATTTTATCAGCAAGGTGTGTATCTTTTACTGCTTACACACCTGTTTGTTGGGTCAGTTTCCTAATAAGGTTAATAACATCATGTGTGATTTTTTACCACTACTAAATATGATAGTGTTGTTAAGATCTGATTATTGAGAGATGCTTCTGCCCAAATTAAAGTGCAGACAAGACCATATGCTGAAGTCAGTGGTACAGATTTTATTTAACAATGAATTAGAAATAGAAAAGAGAGAGGAGAGAGAGTTCAATACAAGATAGTCACCACCCGTGGATCCAGCAGCATCCTGTTAGTCCTTTCTCACTCTGGGCTTTTTGGTGGTAGGGGTCCCGAGGTCATTCAAAACTTTTCATTATCTAGACATTTTAGCAAGTGAAGGAATTAATACTTGCTGGCTACACAGTCCTGTTATGCTATTGGTTAAATGATTGCCTCACCTCTAGTGCTAATAATAGTCTGCATGCTCAGTCTTTCTCTTCTTTTGAGTTGGTGGGTTTCTGAGATCAGTGTTCGCAGGCTTCCCATGCCAGAATTACCGTTTATCCAGTTGGAGCTGATTTTTCTTTAAGAGAACAAAATTGAATTAATCATTATTTTACCCTCCTTTTGTTTATTGTCTATTGAATCCTCCTTTACTACATTAAGGAAATAACATCTCCTTTGTTGTTCTGCAATGATCAGCATTACATTGCGAGTGCATACATTATTCTAATTTTCTTTTTTTAAGTGTTGGTGTGATATTTTCTTTTATTTGCTGTAAATGTGCCCTTGTTCTCCAAGAGTTGGTTAAAGCCAATACTTGTAATCCAAAGAGTTCCTCAGCTACCTGGTTTTAATACTTTGATTATATTGTCCAGGTCTACTGATCTTTGGTATTCCTAGCTTTAGAAGCTGCCTTTTTTGCAACTTTCTATTGGTGCAGTTGGAAATAATTGCTTCTAATGAAATGAGACAACCATATTATCTGTGGGTTTTTTCTGGATATAAAGCAGAATAATCACTGATTAGCCCTAATCTTCTTCCATCTATATTGACTCTTCTGTTGTTTCAATTTAATACCAGACCAATACCATGTTAATGACTTTTTTTTCTCTGATACAGTTAAAAAATAAACTCATCTTTATCTCTGCTGGCGTATATTGTCTCTCTCTGTTTTTTTTTTTCTTTCTTCCTTGAATCTGAAATAGTGAGGATTTTTAAATTCGACTGTCCAGGATCTTGCAATCCCACCTGGTTTATCTGAATTATCTCTGATACTCACATGTGACAAGCAAGCAAACGTTAGATTGCAAATCATATCCTGGAACTGTAAATATTTAAACAGAAGATAATATAAAATTTTGACTACAAATCATTCCACTTTTTGTCATCACTGGCTGAACACAGGACCTGTTTGATTCTCCTGTTCCTGATCTGCACAGCAATTTGTTTTCATATAAAACCTCACTTTATTTTACCCCCTTTCTGACAGAGAAGCAGTATCAGCTCAGAAACCTCAAACCTCTGGATGGATAAAAACAGGAGAAGCTCCAGGCTTACTGTCAAGATACATAACAGCCAACCCTTATCACCAGGCATACTGAGAGATCAACTAGTTGTGCAGTTTTAATAAACAAACCAAAGAGATCCCCAACCTAGATCTCACTATTGCCAAGCATAATATGCATAGTTTTGCCATCAAAATCCAGTTCAGTTGAGTGCTTGCATTTAAATCTTAATCAGTTCGTGTTTTGTACAGCTCATTTAAAGGACTAAAAGGTTATTGGCTAGAAATAGAACCTTACTGTTTTAAAATTATTTATGTCGTACATGTTCTCGGCTTTTTCTTTGGGTTCGTTGTTATCGATGTTGTTGCTTTTCCCCTTAAGATTGTGCTGCCGTAATCCTTGGCTAATTGTATAATGTTCACTGTACTTCTTGCCTTAATAGGCAATAGACTGTACCAGATACAGAAGAATCCTTGCGTTTTCTGGGTGTACATGAAACACATTCCTCTTCCATCACTTCCAACACAAAATATGTTACCAAGCTATTAAGAACTTCTGTAGGGTACTAAAACATAACAATTAACAAGCCCAAATCCAAAAAGTGAAATAAATTTAGACAGGAAGAAGTGGATGTAAAGCAGTTTTCAAGCATTCCTATGAATTTATGCTTTGCTAGAAATGTGTAGAGTGTAGACTTGTGAAGTAGGGGTTGCTGCTGGTAAGATTATTTCAAGTGCTGGTCACATCATGATGTACAGAGGAGGTCCACTTGAGACTGGAACTGAGTGTGTGTTTCCTGGGATAGGTGCTCCTACTATATTATGAATTTTTATATATATTTGTATATTGTATTATATATGATTATATTATTTTATTATATGTAATTATAGCTAGGTAATAGATATATTCAAAATACATCTTTTTAAATGTGTATGCATGCATATAATTTTTCAAAACTACCTTCTATTACTCACCCCAATGGCATGAATTTCATTTTAAAAAATGTTAAGAATAGGTATTCTCTTTCTAAATATCTTTCATGTCCTCTCTTCAGTAGGTCTTAAATACCTTATACCTTTCTATTACTGTATCTCTTTCTATTGTCTATGTCCTTTTTTAAAATTCTCTCATCATTGTGTCTAACAATATCTTCAGAAAAATGAAAAAAGGGAGGGCAGCACCAGGGACAAGGAGTATGCATTTATTTGTGTTCCATTATAGTAAATTTCTAGAGTTGAAAAATGAAAAATGTTGGGTTTAGCTTGATGTGACAGAGAACTTTTGATGCCTCAACACTTATGGGAAGGAATATTTTCACCCAAGTACAAGCTCAGAAGAGTTGTCTGGCACTGGGAGAAGAGCAAACTCAGTAGTAGCCAGGATATGGGGCACTCAAGAAAAAGGTTTCAAACATAATATTAGTCAGGAGTGTTTTTAAGAAAGCCTTTTGCTTTCTTGTGGAAACATATAATTAAAGATATCGTATTTTTGTGGAAGTGTATAGATTTTGACACAACACCATAACAAAGGTTGTGGTCAAGATTAGGCTTTCTCAGAGGAAAAGATAGCCCTATTAAAACCTTCTCACTCTAAATATGAATGTCAATAGAATTATATTCTTAATATAAGTTAGAAAGATTTTGTTTTCGTTCCACAAGAACGAAATTAATTTTAAGAGTTGGTGTAAAATGGAACAGCTCAGGAGCCAAAACTTATCTGGTGTCATTGTTTTCGTGAGAGGGTTTGACACTAAAAACAACTTTGGCAGCCATGCTGAACGATTAGAAGGATAAAAAGATTTAATTTTATTTTTCATTCCAGTACAAAACATATTAAATACTGCACTATTAAATGTCATAATAAAATGAAGCAGTTCTCCAGTCAGCCTTTGTCAAGTGATATTGTGTGGATGCAAGTTAAGAGAATTTTATTGCAGAAGGACTTGGCCCTTACACTGTGGGAATACGCAGGGGTTTAATGTGTACACTTGGGAATTGTTGTTAAATGAATGTGCCTTTTAGGGAGGTACTGGCTTCAGGGGAGATTAAGGGACTTTAAATCCTACTGTGGGCATTATCTACTGATCTGTTTTCAGCTCTTTTCTACCTGTTACCAATCTCCTACCAGTTTGTAGAACAGAATAAAGTACATTTTTTAAATTATCCACTAAATGAGATGGTATATTTACCTGAGATATTTAGTGTCTTGTCTTCTGAGAAGGGTTTAACTACTCTACCTGCTGGTTCCCAGTATTTTGGTCAATCTGCTTTAAAGGATGCTAGGAAAAGAATTTGTTAATTTAGGTTTAGCCTGTCTTTGCATCAGCCTTTGCCATTGTCAGAGCATCTGATGCCACTGCATGATCAAGTGGCCTGTGTAGTCATTTAAGTTATCAAATTGTATGCCTTCCATTTGGATTTATTTATTCCATAAACCAGGTGTTGCTATGAACCAGTCAGTTCTATAAATTGTAGCTGTTCACAATCAGTTTCTTAAGTATCTCCAGTTCAGTATCCCTTTCCAAAAACAATGTGGCATGTTAAGAAGTACTAGCATTTCTAAATGTTAAAACTGGGGAAAAAAGTCTTGAGCTCAAGCAGGAAAACAATCTGTGTTTTCTAATTTTGTTTCCTAAAATCTGAGAAGTCAGGTTCTATTATTTACATGAGGCAGTTGACATGCATATCCTTTATTTTCATGTCAGAGTAGTGAGTCTTGATAGTCCTAATGCTAGGATTTTAGAAACATGCTTTATTATTTAATTACTGATAGTTGTAATTATTTGACCTGAAGCCATTCATAATACTCAAATTGTTGGTGATTTATTTTCTAGGAAAGAGAATTGACACTTTTTGAAATTCATATACCTATTTAAAACCTGTTTTAGAACACTGGTGAGAATTTGGTTTTGCTTCATAAATTACAAGATTTCCTGCATACATGCAAATTGGTATAGAATTTCTGCTTTTTCTGTGCAGGTGTTGTTGAAATATCTGTATACTAGAGGAAACAGCAATTATGTCTGTGAGAATGTCATCCTTGAAGTGGTAGAGGGACTCTCTGAAGTAGCCAAAGGCAATGCTGTCTTCAGAGACAATGCTGTCTGGTTTTTTGTCTTCAGAGTTTTCAGGGGACTGTAACTGGTTCATTAGAGACAATAAAGTGTATGACTTTTTGCTCAAGTACAGCAACTAGTCCCAGAATCCTTTGTCACCAAATAAATAAAAAAAAAAAAGCTCAAAGCCATGTTGCAAAGCTGGACCAACCAAGGTGGAAAGATCCTGCCCAGTTTTGTGGTGCCAGGTCTACAGGGCCATTGGAACTACCTGGCCCGAATGTCCTGACGTGGCTTAGAAAACTCTGTCAAGATGTAGCTGGATGGGTCCTGCCAGCACAAGGATTAATGAGGCAACTTTACTTCTTAAATCGTTTTGTTCCACCTCTGATTGTGTTCTCTTCGTAGCCACATGCAATGTTAGAGAAGCGTGACTAAATCTTTTAGCTTTGTGATGTTCATTGTGTGGATTTAGTTGGCTGAAATTGCTGGAGACAATTTACTTCTCAGAAGCTTAAAATATTCTGTGCCATAATGGAAAGATTTGCTGGGCAGATTCATCCCAGTGAAATGTAAACATTTCAGTATTTGATCATAGCAATATATCTCTTCATCTGAGCACAAATCACAACAGACTGGCCTGTCCTCTTTTTCTAAAAGGGTCTGGGTTCTGTAGGAGTTCTTCAGAAATCACTTAAATGCTGTTTCAAATATTGCCCCCCAACCAGTGTTAAAAGAAAACAGATATATGAAGGGTCACATGAGAAAACCTTCCCTGTGCACAGAACTCCTTCCTGAGATAGCAGTGCTAATGCCTGATCTTTCCAATCACTGGATATTTGTATCCCTTAAAGCAGTTTGGTTTTCATAGCATCTAGTAGTCAGGGAGCCATAGGAGGTGCACATCCCAGATGGTGAGAGCTCCTGTATGAGCTCTCTAATAAAGCCCTCCTTATTTTTATGTAATGTATTTTCTCATTTTTCTCAAATTAGGTTATTTGCCATTTCTATTTTTCTTAAAACATTATTTAAGTACTTGACATAACACTGTACATATGTCTTAGAAAATTCTCACAGAGCATCACTGAGATTAAACCAATTAAAATATCTCCTCAGGTTGCAGATTTTCTGTAGAGAGAGGTTTAGAGAACAGACTTTCTTACAATGGATAATCCTAATAGGTTTCTACTAACCAGATCAAGCTGTGTTGTGTTTTGGCAAAAAAAAGACTCACTCATGTGAGTGACAAGTTATTTTTCTAGAGTAAAGGCAGCCATTTGCTTCTACTTTGAGAAATGTTCTCACAATCGAAAGGAAGATATTTAGCACATGAACAGCATTCATATTTGCTCAGTGTTGCTTCATTTTAGTATGTTTATTTGAAAAGGACTCTGTGGGGTAGAAGGAGTCATAAAATCCACTTTAATTATTTTCATTCTCTGGAATACATCTTCACTGATTAACAAGGATAAGTCATTTGGCTTATCTTAGGTTTTACAGTCTACCTTGTGGATACATAAGTGTTATATGGACCTCTGCTCAGATATGCAACTGATTTATTGATTTATGTGAGTCCTTAAGCTCTCTTTGAACTATGAGTCGTTAATTCACTAGTGCAACATAATGATTAAGCAAGTGATCTTTTGACATCATAGGTGGGAAGAGGTTCTGAGAGTTAAAATGGATGTAGGTGAATGGTCTAATATGAGAAACTTTGAATTGTCTTTCAACACGCTGGAGGTGTCATCTGAAAAAAAAGCTGTTTCAGTTTGCTCAGATCCTTCCTGGTATTCTTTCAAAATGATTGCTTGTGGTATGCTTTAGTCAATGAAATGACATTGGCAGAGTCAGAAATATTTAATAATATGTGTAAAGAAGTCTTCTTTGGAAAAAACAATTATCATAAAGACACATGCAGCTTTTGTCCCCTAGTCTGTCTTGAAAGTTGCTTGTGAAGGACTCATAAGACTGACAGCAGATTGTAAAAAGTCAAGATCACTGTTTTCCCCCTGCTTTTATTACTTTGCTCAGGAAAATACATCTGAATAGTAATTACCAGCTTGGTTGTGTAATCCATGTAGCCTCTTGACTGATGACTATCCTGCTTCAAATTGACTTGAACTTGTGTCAGCAACTAAAGGATTTTACTTATTTGGTTCTTCTAGGAACTATTATGTTTCTTTTAGGAAGTGTTATATGAGTCTGAGGCATTTGTGATGGTCTGGATTTCTTACAGTTTCAAGAACGAGAGGGAAAACAGGGCTTTAGCAAGCTCACTCTGGATATGGGAGAACTATACTGTGAAGTGGGCTGACCACTGTTCATAGCAAGCAATGTTACTCCTTCCAGGTAGTAATAAAGCTGTGAAAGTTTATAATCTAATTTACCTTTCTGAAAGATTTTCTGATAATGGTTTAGCAGCCACAATGGTTCTGTATCTGGAAAAAGAGGCATTTCAAAGAAAGATAGCACAAAGACTCTGGCTTTAAATGTTTCCCTAACTTTTAAGACCTTTCTCCTATCTCAGTGGCGCTGACATCTGTCAGTAGTATAGGGTCACTTACAAGCACTCATGCAGTGTTTGAATGGCTTGAAATACATGCCCTTTGCACCAGACAGCTAAATCTCTGCATGGTTCATACTGCCACCATATAAGATCAAATACTGCATCACCAAAGCCTTTCTGCACTTCACCAGCGTAACCCCTGCTGTGTGAGGAATGCTAAGTTTCCTCTTGCTTTAAAGGAAAAGAGGCCCTACCTAACTAAGTTTGTCCATCCAAGTTTCCATGGTTTCTCACATAAGAAAAAGATCATCACCGGTGGGAAGAAGCATAGCCAATCTGTAACAAATCCACTTCATAGTATCCAAAAAACTTTCTTCTGTATTCCCACCAACTTTTTGTCTTGAGCTTTTTTTATTGTTTTGGTTTTTGGTGGAGGGGGGGTTGTTGGTTTTTTTTTTTACTTGATGCTGCAGATTTTAAGCTGTTTATGCCAGATGCCTGCATAATTCGTAGTACCACAGATGAAGTAAATATGGGTGTGTAATAAATTTAATTTCTTTTATCTACTGTGCATGAATTGATTTATGTTCTGTCTTTAGGATTGGTTTTAATTTCCTCATTTATAAAGGAGATTTTACATTTCTGTATGAAAAGCTATTTCTTTTCTTTGTATTGCCAAATGTCGTGTACTTATTCTGTCTTTGTTTTATTTGTGTGACCTCTTTGCACGGTCATGGAATGTATTTCTGTTAAATAGTTTTGGTTATACTTCTCATGGCTCACATAAGAAAATTCGTTCTTCCTACCCACTCTACTTCATCAAGTCTCTTCATTCCTGCATTCTCTATCTACAAAATAGGAATAATCATGATGCATTGCTTTTGACTGGTAAAATGCTTTGAAATTCTCAGGAAGAATGGGGTTTAAGAATCTAAGCACTTTTTTCTTCTTCCATGAACAATAAATCAGCAACTGCCATCAGTCTGGGTTACTATATATACACTTCTCAGGAATCCTTCCAGAATCCCTCCATTCCCCTCTATTGTGTTTCAAGAAATGTGCAACTCATCTACATTAGGCCATTGAGAAGCATCACTTTCCATAGGCTGTTAACATCAATTCTGAAAAAAACCTGTATGAGAATTTTTCTCTCTGAGGGAAATTACTATGATACTTCTACCAAAGTCTCTTTCCTTCTGAGCACAGATATGTGTGCCTAGCTCTGAGTGACTATTTTTTGTTGGAGTAACTAGTAGTACCTAGTGAGCCCACAGTCTGTGGGAATTTTTAAGTCTTATTCTTAACATATCCTTATTTTCTGCCATGGCTCTGATGTCAGTGGGTCTTTCTGTAAGCCTTCTATGACTGGCTTGTTGAGCTAGTGACTAGTAAGGAGTCTTACTTTGGATATGAAATATGCAAAGGAAAACTCATCTTAGTCTTGATGTATCTTCCTTTGTGTACGTTAAGATCATTAGGTTTATTTGTGTTGGAGGAGCAGTATTGTTTTGGAAGGCTTTTTAAATGCATATGTTTTGGTTTGTCTCCCTGTTAATGCAACTTGGACAAAATCTGAATTTTAAGACATTTCTTTTTCTGCATCTTGCTTTCATTTTTATGAAACAATAATTTGGTGTGTAGTAGTCTGGATTCCAATTTGGCTTTGTGTTATTCAGAGAAGCACTTTTAGTGTCTATGTTTAGGTGAGAAGTGAAAATTTCTAAACTAGGCAAGAATCTATGAAGGCTCATGAAGAAGCCTATGAAGGCTCAAAGCTAATGGTGGTGTTTGCATTAGACAAGACACAGTTCAGTGAGATGCAGTGTGCACCTTCATTGTCTCAGTGTTAGCAAGCAAAATTGACACCATATGTGCCCAACTGTAATTGCTCCATGAGGAGAAAAGAGAAACATGTCAGAACGTTTGAGTAACACCTAATTCAGCCCATGGTTATAAATAAAGCTGGTGGTTGCTTAAAAACAAAAGTAAGAAAATATTATGGTTATATTATTCCTCAACAGTGCTTCCTACATAGGTGAACTTTATTACAGAGACAACACAAGTGAAAAGAAACATATAACAACTTTTTTATGGTATTTTTATGTTATTTTATTTTTTTCGCAGTAAATAAAGTGGTTATGAGGCTCCAAGGAAAACAGCCCAGATGTTAGTGAGTTGTATGAAATTTAGTGGAAACAAGCTGTAAAAAACATAGTCATAAAACAGCCTGTCAATGCCACACATCTGGACAATGCAGCTGTATGTTCCCGCTGCTGTCATCACCCTAAGAAAACTCAATAGCCTTATTTCACCCCAATTAGGCTGCATACCAACAGAATCAGAATTACACAGGGAGGGGGTGTGTTTTCACCAAGACAGACCCTCTCAAATTCCCTTCAATCAGTTTTTATCTTTCATTCAAGGCTAGTCCCTCAGACGCTGGTCACTTTGTAAACAGTTCTCCGAACTATTCCCCTTGATTTGTTATCTGTTACGTGCTTTTTAGTTTATTACTTTATAATATGTAGTTGCTTAATGTTGCTTCTTTGTTTAAAACCTTAAGAAAATTACATTTTCCTGTGAGAACCCTGTGTCTGTTGACTTTCTCATAAATCATACAAGTTTTTTTCCGTTCTAGTTCTATCTCATACTATAGCCGGTATAACTTCATTTGAGGTCTTTGGAACCAAAGAATAATGGTGTGTCTTACTGATACGTTGTTTTTTCTGGAAATGTGGCCATTTTGACTCACACATGATACAATGTGAGATAGCACTTCCTCATTTCAGCATGCAAGTAAATATGTGTCAAGTGCAGTATTCAAACTATGCAAGTAATAGTTTTGCTGGGATTTTTTTTCCTCTACAGGTGGTAGAATTAGCCAAAGGCTTTCTGGACAAGGGTGAAGAAATTCCTGTAACACTAACTGGAAAGCTGTTGAAATTTCAATTGCTTTGTCTCAAACAGAAGGATCTTAAGAGAAGAGAAGAGGAAAAGAAGGTACTATAGTATGCCCTCGGAACATCACATTTTTGAAGACACTTCTATTCTAGTGTTGTTTCCATAAATTCAGCTTTCTTCTCAGATTTGGCTTTCTAGAACTGTAATTAAAGAGAAATGTGATTAGAAATACCTTTTTAAATTGATTAGATTTTGTGGATGAAGCTCTCAATTACTCAAATGCCAGTGAGAAAGTGGAAAATAAAGAAAATAAAAATAATATGCAAGAAATCTTTGCTAGAGCGAGAGCTAGTAATGGCTTAGCTGAGTCTCAGGACCAATAGAAAACAGAGGTAGGAGGAGGCTTCACCTGAATGTATCCCTGCTGAAGTAAAGGTAGGAGACGTTGTTACTTGGGAGGTATCAAGGGTAGACACAGAGCAGACTGTGACGGAGTTATTGTTATGAGTCTCCTCTGTGGGGGAAATTTGGAGAAATTATCTCTTCCAAAATAACTTCAACACTAAGGCAAGATAATAATTACATGAACTATTCCTGGCAGATGTTTGTTGAACCTTTTCTTAAAACTTTCCAGTGCTGTGCCTTTGCTTTTCCATGGTGATCAGTATTATTTCTGAACCATCTCTGTAACAAACCCATTTGGAAAAGGTTTTTGATCTTACCAAACCGACTCTCATTTAAATCTGTTACAGTTTTGCTTCTCATTGTGTATGGGGGCAACATTACCCTCCATTCTACAGAAATCTATTACATATTTAACTAAAGAAACCCAAATATATGCCATGTTTTCTAGTTTTTGATTATGCATGTTCTTCTCCTGTGAACTCTCTCAAAACAATACATGTTTTGAGGTCTGCTTCTCAGAACCCGGTATCACATTTTCCAATGTTCCCAAAATTTGCTTCCATATGTTCTCCAAGGTCATCACTACTAGCTCCAAGATTGCCTCGGACAGATTGCTTATGTGTTCTAGGAGGACTTTCACCAAGCTTGCACAAAATCACAGATCAGACCTCTCATTTGTTTCTAACATCTTTTGGAGTTGTCAGTTGTACATTTCAACAACTTACTGAACAGTTGGTTTTGCTATAGTCCTTTTCCAACAAACGTTCATGAAACTGAAGACCATTATCAGAAAGTCATATAATTGCTGCAGTAAGTTTACCCTGTTAATTGATCAAAAACTATAATATAAAGTGTGATGACACGGAGACCTAAGCAGTTCGTGTATGAAAAAGATGCAAGAAGAAAATGGTTTAATGGGTTTTGTATAGCTGAAAAGTCTGTAAATTTTTTTATCAACAATTTTTTTTGTGGGAGTAGTTGGTGGATGAAGTGTAGCACATAACCACAAGAACATTAAATGCTAGGTGATTACAACAAAATTGTGTTCTGCTCCCACAGAAGTCAATTTATTAGGAAATGATAATGTAAGCCACAGAAATATGTGAAGAATATGAGAAAAGTAATGTGTTTTCAATCGGAAAAGAAAGTGAGAGGCCGAAGCTATAGAATAGATGGTTTATAGTGAATTGAAAAAAAAATTGCTTTTCTCTTAGATAGCAATTGATTCTTGTAAGTAAACTGTAAAACAAAATTTTGAAGTTTAATGGCACTTCAGTATTGGAATGGAGTCTTTAGCTTTGATTTAGCAGGATTGGTCTTGTAACTGTGATTTTATTTCCCTGGTCAATTTGAAGATAGTCAGTGCTGAAGGTTGACGAGTCTCTGGAACTTACAGTTACGTCTCTGTTTTAGCCAAACTGTCTGCAAAAGTTGTCACCTCCTTTGAATTGTATCTATATCAATATGTGACAGGCAAACACGAGAACAGCAGCTGAAGGACAGAGTCAAGAACTGGAGGACTCTTGGCTATGAGGATGCTCTGCAGTACGGAGTGGGCAGAAACTGACTTCTAATTTAGACTTCTATCTCTAAATTGGCTGCCATAAAATTTTTAATCCTTTCCAACTGGCTTGTACAATACAAGTTTTGTTGCCAACAATCTGGGTGTTGAGAACAGGATTTTACTGGCAGATCAGCTCTCAGAAAGCAAACATATCTGTCCTTTTTTTTTTTTTTTGATGGACAGCAGTTAATAGAATGGATCAGCAGAACTAATACAACATGTAAATAACCAAAAATAAGGCATTAGGAAATTTCTGTATTTCCTTAGGGGCAGGAGCTTGTCATAAATTGACAGGTGTATGTATTTAAAATAATATGCAGAAGAGAAGAAGTGTCTCTGAATTAGAAAACTGTTTGAGGTAGTAAAATTCTATAATGTAAAGCTTAAAATAACAAAATTGCAGAAGTTAATGGAATATTAGAAACTCCACAAAAAGCTGCACCTTGTAGGGAAGGAGAAATATGACATTGAAAGGAAAAGGACAGAGTCCTAGAAAGGAGAGGCTTTTACTTTCTGAAGTATTAAGGTCAAGTAGTGTTCTTTGTTAGAATCTTGGCAAGTCCAGAAATATCTCTGCTTATTTAAGAGCTACTTAAAATGATGCAGATGTAATAGATGAAGTTGATTGTGAACTTTGTGGCATGATGATTGTATCACCTGTTTGGTGTGTTCATCAGCTGAGAATTCAAAGAAGTACTATTAAAATTTCTAATTTGAAATGTCAAAAGTGGAACAAATTTGAAAGAAAATAATGAAAGCCTCCAAATCCTTCATTTCGCAGTGCAAGTAGTTTCAAGAATCTGTCGAAGACATTTCTAAATTTTACAGAAAGGAAATTCAAGAAGGAAGGGAAAAGCAGGAAAAGATTTTCTGTTTTGATTTTGAATTTGAATGAAATACAACTTCCACAGCTGGAAAGTCTGCTTTTCAGCTGGATCTAGGGAAAGCAACTATGTAGAGTTAACTGCCCTCTCTTATTTGCATGAAGGGCTTTTCTCATTGGTTTAATAGCCTTTAAAGTGACACCAGCAGGATTGTAACTGCAAGCTAAGTTAATATTTTTATTTTATTTTATTTAGCTTTATAACCCTGAAATGTAATTTTTGCATAGTTTGAATGTACTATTTCTGCTGGGCAAAAATAAGGTGGAGGCTTTCTTGCTCTACAGAACCTAGTTTACCTTAGTATTTTGGGGGGTGTTTTAATTTTAGACCGATTCTCAATTTTCTGGATTTATAGTGTGAGGCTTTGGGATACTTACAAAATCTTTTTTCATCCTGTACTCTTAAATTACTGGGAAGAGCTTTATGTAGGTGTTTTTGTTGGAAAATAATGAGAATGACTGAGTAATATCCTGTGTGAAATGACCACAAGACTCTTGGTTCTAGTTTATATTAGACAGATATTTACATCAAAGAAAAATAGTGCTGGTGCCATTTTACACCATACTCAAGAGTGTTAACAGAGATGTTAAAGATATTAACAGATATTGAATTTTTGCCATATTTCCCCTCAGTCCAAGGATGGTTTCTGGCTGATGCAAGTGCTGTAGCGGAAGCAACTAAAGCACAGGGATTTTTTACTTATCTTTCTACCCATATGCATTTTGTTAGTTTGGTGGGTATAATGTCTACCTACCTCTTGCAGTTCCTTTTTAATGTGAAGTCTTAGCATCATGATTGAGTAAGAATATATAAATAACTGAATTATGTGTTTGAGCAGGAAAAAGAAGGCTGTTCAAGACAGCTCCACCACATGGATATTATAGCAGCTGAGAGGGAAAGGTGTTAAAATTTAAAAATTGAACACCTAAAGTTTTACAACGGTCTGACCTTTGTTCTGCACAAAGGCTACAATGAGAACTTCATTTATTCATCTTGTCAGGCAGAAGAGCAGCAAAAAGAAAAAGAGAAAGAGAATGAAAAAGAAAAAGAAAAAGCTAAACCTCCTGAAAAGACACACGGAAAAGATAGTAAAGGAAAAAAGACAGCAGCACCACCTCCTATTAAAAAGGACACCAAACTGAAACCACGGGGAGAAGTGGGAGTGAAAGAGAAATACATTGGTATGTAAAAAATGCAGATATACTCCTGATAAATCTTTGGAGTACTTTGTTTTGTTCCATGTTGAAAAGTCGAGATCTATTTGGCAATATCAAAGCTTTGCCACTTTGCATTTGAAGAGGGCACTGTGTTCTGCTCAGTGTTAGGATGGATTGTGCAGTCCAAGAAGTAGAATACAGGTAAGACATATGTGGCATGTCAACATCACAATGTTTGGGCATACATAAGACTAAAAGGAAGTAGCTAAACAAATCCCACAGAGAACTTACTGTACACAAAGATTTCAGAATAACTAAATGTGTCAGAATCCAAAGGTGGCTTTCTCCTTATACTATAAATTAAAATAGAGCCCACAGAGTTGTCAACCCCGTCAGTGAAGAAATTTTCCCTAACATCCAACCTAAACTTCCCCTCTTTATATTTGTTTTAATATAGCTGTATACAGAAAAAAAAATAGACCATGCTTTGAATTCAAAGACATTCTATATCTGTTTCTGGCAGCTAACAGTAATTTTATCATTCATCCCTAATACATTATCACCTTTCTGAAATTAAGCATTTCTGCTTTTGAGTAATCTTGAGATTACTTGCATGGATGTCTTTCCTCTTTTGCATATGGACTTGTCACTGATAATTAGAACTGACTGATTGTTATCCACTTGTCATGATTATTAGCATAATCATAATTATAATTTTCAAATGGCAGGCAATCTTCAGCATGTATTCAGTGGAATTTTTGGATCTCTGTAAGTGACTATGCAGACACCTGTCTTTTTTGTTAAAAATTATTAATGTTCAGTAATTGTATGTGCTCATACTTTTTCTTCCTGCAGTAACTGAGACATAAATTTATGTACTTCAGTTTTAGTACTAGGAGTGAAATAATAAGCCAGTTTTCTTCTGGTTTGGATTTGCTTTATGCAGTATATGTGCTGCACTGTGGTGGCTGCTTCCTCAGTCAGTCTCTCTCTAAATTTCTATGCTATTTTATGTTTAGCTAATACTGCAAGCAACAGAGAGCCTGCTGCTCCAGGTAGCAGCATTTGCACAGCCCTGGCTATATATCTGAGCACAGGCAGATGTCAGTGCCAGGCTACTTTTTTTCCTTCCTTGAAGAAATGAGTCCCACAAGCTGAGGAATCAGTAAAGCGCTTAGACATGTGATGTGTTAGTAAGTATAAGAAAGGACCTTAATGCTAAATAGAGTATAAAGTTGTGATTTGCTTTTAGTGCAGGATAGCCTGAGTAACTCTCTGCGTTTCAGCATTGATGGAGAGATACAGGACCTTCAGCAGGCAGTTTCTGTTAATTTAGTATAAATAACTATGATTAATTAAATCACTTGATACCTGGCTTACAACCTGTATTTCTCCATAGGGCATGAAGGGAAACTACACAATTCTAGAGCTTCTAGAGAGTTCATTTTTACTTATATCATGTTTAACCTTTTGCTTTGGTACTGAAACGTCACTATGCGTGTTTCCACGTAACTGATAAGCCCAAATAGAACAGGCACTCAATGAAACTTCTCATCTGCACTTTAAGATGAATTTGGATATGCCCTTGCCAACTAAAAGGACTAGTGTGAGCTGGTATTACCAGCTGAGGAGTATTTTGACAAGAAATACATCTTGTGACCATGAACCTGCTGGGTAGGGAGGAGTCAGCAGTGAGTCAGCTGATACCTGCAGCTAATCCTTTGAAATTATTACAACTTGTGTAATCTTTCATGTAAGACACAATAATTTACTCCGTGTATGCTCCATGTCCAGCTTTATGCAGGATGAAATAGGATAGCTTAAACTACCGTTAGAGCATGTGGATATGTCCTGACACTCAACTCCTTAGAGAGGAGCGTTTACAGAAATGCTGCTACAACACTCTGATTATAATCAGCTTCTGCAGTTTTTCTCCCAGTCCTTCTCCAAACAATTCTTGCTTCTGACTTGTATTCTTCCCTCTGTGTTCTAGGTGGTTTGGTGCAAAAGACTTCAGTCTAATGCACGTAATATTTTTGAATTTACATGTAATTTTCCCAAAAGAACAGTTTCTCTAACCTTAATTTGCATTACCCCATACAGTCATGAAAAAAATAATTTTGTTTAGCTGATTAATGTCCTTGCTTGAATTTGTTTTTGTTGTGTTTTGAACAGATGATGAACCAGATGATGGTGCTCATCATTACTTTATAATTCTGGGTTTCCCCAATCTTCAGTTGTTGCCTGTGTTGGCTGACCTTGGGATTAACATTTCAAGTGTAATTCAAATTTCTTCTGAGAATTACAAGCCACTGCAGATATACTTGGAAGCAACTAAAGTTGAAAGACAAACTTCAATTTCATTTGAAGGTAATCTGGTTATTTAAAAAAAAGTGTAGAAAGGAGATAATTTTATATCCAGGAAATGACTGTTCTGGCTGTGTTTTTCTCTCTCTCTCCATGCCTTGTGTTTGTGCATGCTGCCTATGAGCACCTGTGCTTGCCAGTGCCAAAGTAGTGTTGCCATTGGTTGGCCACCAAACCAAATGGTTTGCCAGTGTGAAAACTGGACAGTAGAAAGAGGGACTGACTAAGCAGGCAGTGTTTGCAGCCACAGTACCCACCAAAGAACAACATTTTATCAAATGCATACTTCTGTGAATTGTTAGGAAGTGCACTGGTAAGAAAACTTGGCTCATTTAGGAATTTCAAGGAGAGTGGACAGTTGGCTACTTTGGGACTGTGGCGCCAGCGACAGGAGAATATGCCACAGAATAACACTATGTAATTGTACTCAGTTTTCTCCAGGCTGTAACACCTTTCGTGAACTGGGATCCTGGTGAGCAGCAAGCTAAATATGTGTCATCAGTCAGTGATGGCTGACTATCCTGGGCTGTAGTGACATAGACAGTAGATCAAGGGAAGTGGTTATTCCCTGTTACTTGGCTGCCATGAGAATAGAGTTGTGGACTCTACAGGATAGATATCTATTCAGTCCAGCCAACAGCCTCTCTATAAGGACTGGCTAAAGGACCTTGGAAGAAAAAGTGGTTGTGATCATGAATGGCCTTTGGGATTTTCAGGCCCCAGAGAGAGGGGGAAAGTCTGGAGCAAGACTCTTGGTGGAAGAGGATGAGGTTAGGATCCACTGAAACAAACCAGACATACATAAGTCCATGGGACCCAATTGGATGCACTCAAGCATACTGAGGGTCTGGCTGTGATGTCACTGCAAGGCCATTGTTAATTACTTCTCAAAAAACATGGCAATTAGAAAAGGTGCCTGAGGACTGGAGGAAAGCATCACTCCCATCTTCAGAAAAGGCAGGAATGACTCAGGAATCTAAAGGCCACTCAGACCCTTCTCAGTCTCTGAGAAGATGATAGAACAGCTAATCCTAGAAACAATTTCCAGACACATGAAGGACAAGAAGTTGGTCAGTTGGCATGGATTTGCCAATGGAAGTAATTCTTAACCAGCCTGATAACATTCTATGACAAAATTACTGTCTTGGGAGATGAGGAGGGAGCCCTGAATATTGCCTACCCTGACTCAGTAAGACCTTTGGCACTGTCTTCTCATAAAGAAGCTGCATAAGCGAACACTGAGTTGGATTGAAAACTGGCTGAATCTCATGGCGCAGAGGGTGTCAGAGGGGACTGGTGGTATGAGTCCTGCTCAACGTCTTCATTAGTGATTAGGATAGCTCCCTCAGCAAGTGGGAACTTTGTGTCTTATGATACAAAACTGGGAGGAATGGCTGAAGCACCATAGAATTGTGCTGCTTTTCAGAGGGACTCAACAGGATGGAGAAATGGGCTGGCAGGGACCTCATAAAATTCAGCGAGGGCAAAGTCCTGCACCAGTTCATGGTGGGGGCTGACTGGCTCGAAAGCAGCTCTGCACAGAAGGACTTAGAGGTGTTGGCACTAAGCCAACATGAGCCAGCACTGTGCCTTTGTAGCAAGTAAGGCTAATGGTATCCAGAGCTGCATCAGGTCAAGGGATTTGAACTTTCTTTTGTACTCAGCACTGGTGGGGCCACACTTGGAGTTCTGTGTCCAGTTCTGAGCTCCTCAGTACGGGAGAGATACGGAGCTACTAGAGAAAGTCCATCAAACAAACGCAAGTATGTTCAAGGGACTGGAGCATCTCTCATATGAGGAGAGGCTGAAAGAGCTGGGAATGTTTATCTTGGAGAAGAAGGAGCCTGGAGGGAACTCATCAATGTGTATAAATGCCTGAAGGGAATGTGCAAAGAAAAGGAAGCTAGGCTTTCTTCAGTGGTGTTCAGTGACAGGACAAGAGACAATAGAAAAAACTGAAACACAGGGTATTACCTGAGGAAAACACTTGTTTGCTGGGAGGGTGACTGAATGCTGTAAACACAGTGAACAGACTGCCCAGAGAGGTTGTGTTTTCATTCTTGGAGGTACTCAAAAGCCATCTGGACATGCTTCTGGGCAGTCTGCTCTTGGTGACCCTCCTTGAGCAGAGGAGTTTTACCAGATGACCCCCACAATGCCCTTTCAGCATCAATGATTCTGTAATTGGAATAGAAGACACTAGCAAGATACAAGTAGGGGTATTTCTTACTTCCAAAGTTGGGTGTCTGATGTTTTCTGAGACTCTGAGGGTGGAAATATTTTAACAGTACTTAGAGAAGACTGATACATGATTTGTGCTTTATGTAACGGGGAGACATTGTACCATGATTTGTCAAATACTTATATATTTTAGATGTAAAAGCAGAGAAAAGAAAGGAAGATGAAGCTAGAAAAGACCTGGAAACATTTTGGAAATACCTGGAGCCAGTTCTGAACAGTGGAAAGCATGGATCAAGTCTCTTTGATGTTGCCAGGTTTCATCACCTAGTTAAGGAAAGTGACTTTCCCCCTGACTGGTCAGACAGCGAAATGCTGGTCAGTGCATTCTGTTTTTACAGTGCATGGCATACTTCAGGGTTTGTAACTTTTAAGAACACTTTAGGAATTTAATCTCAAGTCTTCTCTGAAACAACCACAGTAGTTAGTATATTTGTAATCTTACACAAAAATGTATCCAACAACTTTATTCAGCATTTGTTCACAAGGAGTCCTTTGAATAAAAATGTCTGATTTGGAGTTTCTTAATATCGTGGGCCACAGCAGAGGAGCTTTGAAACAGTTTGAGGTTTTAAATTTATTCAGCGTCTTTGTAGACCCAGTTTGCATCTTGTTAGAGAGTGACATGTGTGTATGAAATAACACAGAAGTTATTGTCTTCTTAACACCAGGCCTACTTACTGCACCTCAGAACACTCACATGAGAAAAAAATTAAGATGAATGCAAGAATACTTTTTGATATATGATGTTGCTTTATCATACTCAGTACTGCTTCTTTTTGTCCAAAACATGGCTCTAACTTATTATAGCCTGCTGAGTCAGGACTATTACCAGGCACTGAAGGAGAAAGTGAATCATTAGAAATTTTTTCCATCCTAGATTCTCACATACAGTGACGTAAAAGAGTCCAGTACTTTTCAATCTACAGTGTCAGCAGTAAAAAATACAAACTGCTAAAGCAAAATAAGGCAACGTGCTATAATTTAACCTACTGTATTTGTAGTCTATTAGGGTCAAAGGCCATTCTAGGGTTAAACTACATTCTTCTAACCCTTATTTATAGTACAGTAGATTCTGTAAACAAACAACTCACAATGGTTTGCAAAGCATTCACTAAAATTGCCTTAATTGTGGAAACATGTAGGCTTGCTACTTATAGTATTACTTATCATTATACTCTTTATATAATCTTACAGTGCAAAGCCTCTTTTGAAAAACAGTTTTTATCTTCCCTGTAATCACATCTTACAGGGGACTTTTTCTACATTTGAATATCCTGCAAACATCTATATTATAGCTGGAATAAAGGAAAAATGATCTGTCACTGAAACAGATTTCAACAGATTGTAGTTATAATTTCATGAGCCCTACAGAAGTAAGAAAGTTTCTAAGTTTTTAAAGAAATGGGTGGGGAACATATAAGTTCTGAGTCGTAGGTGGATAGATAAGTCTGTTCTTGAGGACTTGCTGGAGAATCTCTGAGTCCCAGCTTGCTGCATCTCTGAAGTGCAAGATACACAGAAGGTGAATTCTTGTGACGGAATGTTAGACATTAATATAAAAATGATGGAGTATTGCATACTGCAAGTAGTCTCTCCTCTCAGATTTGAGATCTTTAGAAAGGAAAATAGTTTCAAAACTATTTTCTTAGTTGAAGAGTCACTAATGCTTAGACTTGAAAAACTTTTGACAAGCATCTATGTCCTGAGGAGAGACCAGTCAAACTGAATTACAAAATTGTAATTATACTAAGCTCTGCTTGGATCCCATTGAGTAGCGCCAGGTTTTGTTGTTTATGACTTTGTAAAAAAATCTTGTTTTGTTTGAAAGACTGTGAATTGAAAACACTCCAATACTTTATATAAAACTTTTTTGTGCTCCAGTGATATCTTCTAAGTAATATGTGGATGAAAAGGTGTTATACTAACCCATTCTTCAGAAGAGTATTGAAAACAAAGGTGCCAGTATATTAATGAACATTCTGTTTTCACAAATAGAATTTATTTCCCAAATGTCTCTTCTAGTCTTAAAATGTTATGAAAACTGAGACTAGTATTCCATAACTCATCAGTGATTTGGGGGTTGCCTGTTTTCCAATGTCATAAAGAGGCACTGAGTTGAGGAAAGCAGATCCTTAATACTTCTTAAGGGTTTGTTATTGTTCTTAGTGCTTAATGTCAGTTGTACTTCTTCACTGTGTTTTATTTTAGAAAACTTAAAGTTGAGACATTCATTGTTGTTAGCCATGTAACTTCTTGGTACAAAGAGACTTGCCCTACTTTCACAAAAGTGAAAGAACAACTCAGAAAAGGACTTTTTACAGAAATTGTCTAAAAGTTTTAATAATTCCATCCATTCCACAAAGTCCAGGATGTGCGGGAGAGGAATACATCCATTAAAGCTGCTGAAACTTGAGTGTTTCATGTGGTCTCCAACAGGGTTTTGGTGTTTGTACAAAAACATTTAATATTTAAAATAGCAGTTGCTATTATTCTTTTTATTCCTCCCAAGCTTTGGCAAAAACCACAGTACATGACCTCAAGAACCATGACTCTTTCCTTTTCAGATTTTTGCAGATACAGCACTCTCCCTTTGGACATTTGGGCAGTATGCTGACATTCCTTCACTCACAACTGTGGATTTCAGAGTGCCATTCTTGAGGCTTTCTTTTTTTTCAAAGAGCAACAGAAAGAAAGAAAATAGTATGAGATTATATTAATTACCTGGTTGGGTTTTATTTTTTATCCTTCTAGGGCAGAGAAATGATTGACCTTGCGAATATGCTGCAGGTTGATCACTACTAAAACGTACACACATTAAAAAATATTTAATTTTCCTCTCCCATTCCTTCCCATCCAGAAAAACTTTAAGTTCCATTTGCAAGATAGCAGACTTTGAACAGTAACTGCTGTGACAAGTTGAACTTTATAACAACTAAATCACTTAGGCAATATACAGTCCATACTGTGCTGTGTCAGTGTTAAGACAAATACAATGAAGGAGGCTTTAGAATAACTCGATAAAACATTTTCAATTGGTGAGGAAAAAATCTTTTGGAAAGTTTATAAACAGAAGCAGATCTGCTGGTTAAAGGGCTAATGACTCCTGACACTAAGTTACATGACACTTTTATAAGCAAACTTCATCCTTTGTATCTGATTTTCTCCCATAGCTTGCATTTGGTACTGTGCTGTTTGAACACATTGCTTTTTTGATGTATGACTGCCTGGACTGGAGAAGACAGCATTGCAACTACTTGGAAAACACCAAGTTTATTAATGTGCCTATGTTACCAGAGAGGAAATCAACACAATCACCTGCAGTTGAGGCAAGGATCCTTCTCTTCTCATTGAGAGTAACTAATTATAGGCTAGAATTACCTACCTTTAATTTTGACTCAAAAATTCACTTTAGATCATCACTCTACAAGTAATTTTCAGTGAATGAAATGTGTGGTTTTGTCTTCAGCATTTAAAACCTCAAAAAATGGGAAAAAAATAGGTGAGCATTGGGGAAACAGAAAAAGGTAAATTGGAAGGATCCTACAGACATGAAGTTCCACAGGTGAAAAATTTTCTTAAATAGCATCTGATGATACATTCTTGTGTCTGAAAAATCAATATGCCTGCACAGAGCTTTTATGCAATGTTGCAGATCTGTGGACTGTGAAAAAAAGATTATTGGTTCTATGCAAGATCACTTTATTTTATTCATAGTAGTCAAAAGCTTAAGATGGCAGAAGAAAGTAGCTTATTAGAACATGCACTATATTCTTACTATCTTGTTCCATTTAAAAGGTTAGCACCTAGTCTACAGTGAGTAACCAAAGCTAAATGACATTAATTTCTCCCACCTATTTGTGCAATACTCATTTGGTTTATGTTTTCTGGGTTTTTTTGTCTTAATTTTTTTGTTCATTTAGGAACAACCACCTCTTAGAAAGACACCTACAAAGACGACACCTACGAGGATGACACCTACAAAGAGAAAAGGGAAACCAGAAGAAATTCTGCCACCAGTAATTTTGTCAGAGGGTATGTCACAATATTCTGAGTTGGAAGGGACCCACAAGGATCTCTGAGTCCAATTTAGCCTTGCATAGGACATCCCACCATGTGCCTGAGAGCATTGTCCAAGCGCATCTTGAACTCTGTCAGGCTTGGTGCTGTGACCACTTTCCTGGGCAGCCTGTTCCAGTGCCCAACCACCCTCTGGGGGAAAAACTTTCTCTAATCCCCAACCTAAACCTCCCCTGACTCGAGGTGAGGCTGCCCCAGCTCAGAGCAGAGCAGGACAATCCCCTCCCTTGCCTGGCTGGCGATGCTGTGCCTGATGTTCCCAGGACAGGGTTGGCCCTCCTGGCTGCCAGGGCACTGCTGGCTCAGATTCAACTTTCCATGGACCAGGACCCCTGGGTCCCCTTCTGTGGCGCTACTGTCCAGCATCTCATTCTCCAGTCTATCTGTACATCCAGGGTTGCCTCATCCCAGGCACAGACAAGACTTTCTCTTTTTAAACTTCATGAGGTTGATAATTGCCCAGCCCTCTAATTTGTCAAAGTCTCTCTGCAGAGATCCCCTGCCTTTGAGAGAGTCAACAGCTCCTCCTGGTTTTGTATCATCTGCAAACTTGCAGAACTGACTTGGAATATAAATTGGCATTTCTGAACAAACATATCTTAATGTTTTATCTCCTAATACAGCAGATGAAGACACTTCTATTTTGTCTCTTTCTATGAACATGAGGTATTACAATGACTTGCTGAGTCAGATTCCTGATGAGTACATTTCTGTAGCTTTAATGCTGAGCTGCATGCTGGAACAGGTAGGAATGTTCTCTTTTTGATTTCTCTGGCTAATTTGGCCTAGACCTGATATAATGAATTGGTCAAAGATCAATAAATCCATCTGTTTAAACCTAAAATATGAGACTGTGCATTGAGGCACGGAGCAAGGAGGTTCAGTACAAAGGAGTCAAAACTCCAAACTTTGATTTTCTTTCATATTGTGCACTTATCCTGTATAGATATATATATATATATATACAGTGTTATTCCATAATTAATTTTTGAAGACTACTAATATAATCAAATTAGGAGAAAGGTGTAATTTCTTATCTAGGTCAATAACAAGTTTTCATGTCCTTCAACAATGTTATTGATACTGAACTTTTGCTGGTTTACTCAGTTCAAAGGTCTTAAGTCAAGCCTAACGTAAGAATGTCAATGCTAGTGCTAGACAGATCTGACTTCTGTTGATTTCAGGCACAATCTGTGATTTTGAAGAGACATACAATATGATTGGGAAATCCTCCTTATTTTAGGAGTAAAATTTCAGCGTAGTTTTGGGGCTTTTTACTTTTTGTAACTTAGTCTGAAAATAGACTTGGGTAAGAATACTCGAAGTCCAACACCTAATACACAATCAGTTTTTAATTAGCTGTGTTCCTTAACAATTCTTAGCATTTTGACTTAAATATATATTTCTTTTTATCCTTCCAAAAGCAACTAATAGGAAAAACATTTAATTCTGTTTTCCATAATCTTTGCTTTGTGCAGGAACTAACTTGGAAAATTGTATTTTTGCTACTTGTAAAAAAAAATTGCACTTTTCTTTCCTGACAGAATTTCTGGATGTGTGCTTAGCTTACAGCAGGATTTGCTTGGTAGTTCTGGTAATGTTAAGCAGCAGTTGTACTGTAATGAAAGCTAACATATACTACATTTGCCAGGTTATTGCAAGTGAAGAAGACCTTACACCACCGAGTCTGATATCACCAGATCCTCAGGCAGACGGGCTACGTCGTGCCATTGCAGATCATATAATCTCTGTCCTTCCTTCTCTTTCACTTCCTATGAGTGAAAAAAAGGTTTGTACTTTTGTTCATTTCCTAAAATGACAAATCTCATTATTGGGGTTTAATACATCTTTCTTTTCTTTTTAAACAGGATCTGTATGACTACTTTTCTCCTAAATACAGTGAACAAGAGACTGTCACCCCCCAGTACCCTCTCTTATTTAACTACCATGATGCCCTGGCTCTGCGGTTGCACCTGCTGAAGGTACAGTGCTACCTATCATATATAAATACTTCCAGAGTTCACGGGCAATGAATGCTCAATGCACTAGAAGGGCAAGGGAGTGGTGTTTTTATAAAACAGGACAGCATATTCTAAGTTGTTTTTTTCCACTGAGGCGGACGCACCAACATGTGTTTAGTTTACTTAAGAAGCAATCAGTTACTGACGGAGGACATCTCTCAAACATAGAGCACAAACATACAGATTTCAGTGGTCTATTTGCATTATTAATGAGAATGTTTAGCCTGTGGCATAGATGAGAGATATTACAGAACTGATGATCTGCTGTTAAACACTGATGATACTACGGAAAATGAGTTTCTAACTTGTTCACAGTGATTTGGCATGGAGACTAGACTGAATACTGAAATGTAGAGAAGTGTAAGAAAATACATAGAGGTTGTCAATAAACACAAGAAGTGTATTCAGGTTGGCTAAATAGTTGGAGTACAGTGTGTAACCAATATACTGCCAAATTCTAACAAAGGCAGAAAGGTTCAGAGATGCATAGTTTGGTATTATTGCAAAGTAACAGTTCCCAGACTTTCTGAACCAAAAAAACCTGTGAATGTCTCAAATTTTTCCAAAAACAAGGTGTAGTTTTACCATTAAACTTCAAAAATTCACTGAAGATAATACAAGTGATAATACAGTTCTAGATTTCACAGCTAAGGTGTGTCTGCCTGGCTTCATGGATTACAAATTATCTGGGGAATGCTTTGACAATCACTGATTAAAACTATAGAAACAACTCAAGTTTGACACATTGGATATATTCAAGCAGAAGGAAGGCATGAGTAATCAATGTGAGAGATGTTCTTAGCAGACATATTCTTGATGTATTTTATATACTTGCTGAAGAGGAAATTCAGGATACAGCACAATGTTTGAGGAAAGAGTAGGGGAAAACCATTTGGAATGTCCAGTTGAAGAAAAAGGTACCATAAGTGTGTAATACTAAAAATAGTGAAGCTGAAAGATACCACTAAGTCTGAAAAAATAAATCTTTGAATATATAGGGGTGCCTCTCATCATAGACTGATCAATAAGTTTATGGATTTCATTACCATGAAAAGTAGCACAGACCACCTGAAAGATATGTGGAAAGTACCTGCTGCCAGTCTGAATTAATCAGTATATATTTCTGTGTTTTTAAGTCTAGCTAGCACGGGCAAATAACTTCTAACAAATGTCTGTTATTATGCTGTCAGTCATTCTCTTATGTGTCTAATTTTTTCTGCCTACAATATCTGACACCATGATTCAAAACCACACTGTGAGCACATGTTCAAATTTAAGTTTATGTCCAGCTGACTTAAGCACATGCTAATGTCTTCTGCTGTAGAAAGACTTCTTTATTCAAACATAATTTTTGGAACGTCAGTAGTGTGAAAGTTTACTTTAACTCTGGTTCTTTGATTTTTGTTCCAGGTCCAGGGGAACTTAAATCCAGAAAAGATTGAGCGTGAAATGATGGATAAACTGCCTCTTACAGAACTTATCCATTTCACCCCTCCTTCAACTGAAAACAACACTAAACGATTGGCCAGAGCTCACGAGCTCATGCATTATTGTACTAGTGGTAAAAGGATTTTCATTGATATAATTTCCATTCTTTTTATTTCTGGTTGATGATCCTCTTAAATAGCAGGAATTTTGGGACAAGATTTTTAAGCTGCCAAAAAAACCTTTGCAGAATTTCCCATTTTCACATTCTTGCTTATGTATAATTATAGCCTACTATACAATTTAACCCTAACTTCAGACCCCGTGGTTAATGGGAACGATTGTGTGAGTGTAAATATTGTGTAACTAAGAGCTGGAAGTATCTTAGAACTACTTTATTTATTCATATTTGTAAACATACAAACACTTACTAATTCTGAGGAAAAAGATAGCAGTAAAAATTGCAATTTTGATCCTCTAATATAGAATGCATTTTGAGAGACACTGATGTAAAGTGTGTTTATTTATCAACACCTTTTTGGAGGTAAAGCACATGTATCTTAGGTAGACAATTTTTGTGGAGCAATACATGGCTTTCAGAATGTATTTTGTGTAAGCTGTTGGTGTTAATAATGAAACTACTTTATAACAGTCCCTTAATCAAACCAAGAATACATTCACTTCTCCAACCATAATCACTTCTGCAGTTACCTTTTCTTGGAGTGTGCTTGTCGCCATGACATGCAGTGGGAAACATTCCCAAAGACTACATAAATACCCTTAGGTAGTATCAAAAGTCTGCTCTGGGTTATTGAGAAATATAAACATCCAAATCCCTTTGGTTACATTTATGTCATCATATAAGGCACAGGATTTGAAGGTACTTTCCCAGCTCTTTCATCCTGAAGTCCCTTGTGCTGGATTAATTTACACTTCGCTGTGTTGTTTCTAGTTGTTAGTACTTTCATTTTGGACAGTAAGCCATTAAAGTATTCAGTATTGCTGTAGTCTTCCAGCTGATGGGTATTGAATTCGATGGTCTTCACTGGGCCGTACTATACTGCCAGACTCTCCCAACTGGTAACTTAGCTAGCAAAGCCTTTGCTTTTATCAAAGAGGATGATTAATTTGAACAGAAAATGAGAGATCCAACAGTCTCAAGATATACAACGTGTTTAGGTGCTTAACCACCCTAAAGAGAAAACATTTCAAACTGAAGATATTCTTTATGTGATTTCGGCATTGTACTACCAGTCTTAAACTTCAGTCCTTGGCATGATTATCATTGTTATATGGATACCAATGCATACAAGCATAAATAGGATTTATTATTGCCTTTGCACCTTGCATACTTCTGTCTGAAGAGGAAAAAAATTGATACTTGTTTGAGAAGTTACAGATAATGGAAACATTTCACAAACTGAAGATAACTAGTTGCTAACTGGTCTGATAAAGTCTACTCAGTATTTTAAAGTCAACATCATTTATATAAGGTTAATGAGCCAGAAGGTATTCAGATGTAGGAACCACTTCATTTAAGATGGATTAATAGTTAGGCATATCATTGTGCAATTTGGAAGCATTCAACTTCGAATGCAGTGTAAAATGTAGCCCGCATAAGTTGATCCAGTACCATTAAGGAAATTGCTTTTGGCTTTTGCAGAGTTTCCAAGAACAATACACTTAAATAGTCTTGTATTTATTTTCTGCTGAGCTGTAAGGACATTTTCAGTTAATGATTGTAATTCTTTTTTAGAACTTCTGAGTTGGGCTGAAGTAGAAAGAGCCTTTAGAGTGTTTACTTTTGAAAGCCTGAAGCTGACTGAGCTGAGTGACTCTGGTTTCCTGGAGAGCTCTGGATCTAGGGTTGGAGGTGATTCTGAAGTGTTTTGTATCCCTTGGGATAATCCAGCCATGTTTGCAAGACAGCTGAGACAATTCTTCCTTGTGGAAAATAAGCTTAATGGGAGATCTCCAAGAGGCTCTGGTAAAAAGCTTTCTGTTTACATTACTGCTGAAGAATTTGAATCCACTATTTGTCTTACCGTATCATTTGCTATTGTAGGGGTGTGATTTTTCTTCCTTATACAAGTCAACAAATATTCAAGTATTGTATAGCCTGTGCATTGAGTAACTATGTAGGAATACTAGAATAAAGACAAAAGCTATTTTGTACTACAGCATTAACAATTGTAGATGGTGCAGAGTGAATTTTCTGAAGTTCTACATTTTCTCCTGCAGATTCTAACATAATGCAAAGTGTTTGGCCTGGTTAAAGGAGATGTGTTGGCCAAAAAGCAACATTAAAAACAAGTAATTATTTTTTCAGGAGGCAAGGAAAGTAGAAATTAGGTCAGTTTAAGCAACTGTACCTTTAGGTTCATGATCATAGAATCATGGAACCATTGTTTAGGTTGGTAGGGACCTCTAAAGGTCATCTATCCTGTCACTCCTGCAATAAGTAGGGACATTTTCAACTAGATCAGGTTTCTCAGAGTCCAATCCTGAGAAGCACCTCCAGTGCTTTCAGGGGTGGAGCATCCTCCACCTTTCTGAAAAACCTGTTCCAGTGTTTCACCACCCTCATTATAAAAAATTCTTCCTTGTATCCAGTCTGAATCTATTCTCCTTTCCTTTAAAACCATTACTCCTTATCCTATGACTACAAGTCCTACTAGAAAGTCTCTCCCAAGGCCACAGTAAGAGGAGCTTCCCAGAGCCTTCTCTTCTGCAGGCTGAACTCTCTGAGCCTGTCTTCACAGGAGAGGTTCTCCATTCCTCTAATCACCTTCATTGGCCCTACTCTGGACTTACTTCAACAGATCTGTGTTCCCTGTGCTGAGGACCCCAGAGCTGGTTGCAGTACTTTGTGATGTTAGTTTCTGGATGTTAGTTTATTTTGCTTTTATACTAGTCACAATATTAAATTTTGGAGTTTACAAGCATAACAACATTTCAGCACTTCTGCAGCACAAAAACAAATATCAGGAAGATAAAACATTTGATTTCAGGTTTCTTCAGTCTTCTAAAGGCAGTCAGTAAATAGGAGTAGTTTCCAAGAGAAGCAGAGCCTAAAGATATATGCCTGGAAGCTGCGCTGGTTATGAGACACTGGCAAACAAATACTTTGTGGTGTATTTTCCACCAGAAGGAGTAATTTTCTTGTATGTGTGAATTTTGATCAAATGCTAGTGACCTCTGCCCTAACTTAGGGAATAAAGAATTCTATTAAAAGGAAATCATTTTTTAAAAATTAAAAGAACATAGAAGTTAAAGTCCTCATGCGATGCTGTTCGTATCAGCTGCTCATTGTAACAATGGAATGACAGGTCAGATCCTCAGAAGTAATATTCTGTCAGTAGCTTATGGATCTCTGTAAACCAAATTAATTTAAACTTTAAAATCTGCATTTGTCAAATATGTATGAAAATATGAAAACAATTGATCTTGCCTTTCATTTTAATGTCATCTGTGCAAAGGACTGCTTGTTAAATATGAAGAAAAATGGTTCTTTTTTTATGAATCTGGAGGATACTTCTGAGAGTGTTTTTAGTGGGCCAGCATAGGTCAGATAGAGTGGGTGATTTGAGTGGGTTTTGTAAAGTGTTCTTTTTTTCTATTTCTTTTTTTTTAAATTTTATGTAATTATCTGGCACTTGTTCTCACTGGATTTTGAAGTGCTCCTTTAGTAAGGAAGTGTAGCAGAGACAGGCATGTATTTACAGGACAGGAGTGATGAAAGGAAGCTTCAAATTGATGTTGATCTCCTCAGGGAGACTAAGGAAATTGCGTTACTCCAGCCCTTAGTAAGGCTGAAATATCTGGAACAATTCTTTAAATTCTGCTTTCAATTTCCAGAGTATTCAGAAATAAGTGACGAAGATGAAGAAGATGGTCTGGTTGATGATCCTCCTTTGAACGAAGAATACAATCTTGTTTCTGATATGGCAAGTGTGAGAAATGGAGTCAGCTAGGCTTTACGTGAGACTACAGAAGATACTGCTCAATGCCAGGACATGTTACTGGGGATTCCTTTGCAGTGCTGCATGCAAATGTTAATTTTGTGATGTTTGGCAAATACTGACATAACTTTTAAGCACTGTGAAATCACTTTCTTTGAATTCCAAGGTGACGGATTTTGATGAAGCTGCTAATGATAATTCTGTGCTGGTTTTGCTGAATACCAGGGCTCAAATACAAACATGAAAGTTTAAAAGAAATTGTCAAACTGTGTCACACTAGTAAACTGTGTTGTTTGGCATCTTCAGAATCACCTGTCTGCCATACATCCCATAATAAACACAGCAATTTTGAAATTACATCATAGGACATGTTTGAATACTCATAATTGCTTACAGAACTCAAAAACATATATGCTAATAATAAAAGTATTTAGATTATTTTGTCATAAAAAGTCCAAATCCAAAACCCTTTGGGAGTAATTGTGTTTTTTATTAAACAGTGCCATATGGGTCTGCACATATGCATCGTTATGCAGTTAACTGTGATGCAACGTGGGGTGCTGTCTATTAAGCCCACAAGATTACAGTCAGTTTAATACAACTGACACTGAAATGTTGATATTCATTATTTTGGTTTGTTGTATTTTGAGGTGAGTCCGGAAAATTATGGCCTAGGACTAAGTTTAGAAGAAATAAAAAAGACACAGAGGCGTTGCTTGACAGACTGGACTTTGGAAGAGCGTTTTCAACCACATGTTCTTCTTCAGGTATCTGTGAAGTGACAATCTCATACATAGTCTCCCTTCAGAACTCTATATAAAGTATTAGTAGTGGAGTTCAGGGTATTTTGCTTCTAGGTAATTGATTCAGTTTTATCTCTTTTTAATTTTTACCAAAGCTCATTGTGCTTTAGCTACTTTTCAGTTCTTCATGTGAAATTTAGTTTGTAATGGATTTTTATTTCCTGGTTTGGCCAAACTGGACCTGTCCTATTTGGCAGCAAGTCTCTTAGTTAAAAGGGTGGTGGAGACAAAACGGCCTTGCCCTTAGGGGTGATCCTCTGTGGCAGTTTTGGGACTCAGTGCAGTGTATGTGAAAACATACTTCGCAAATTCCTATACAGTGTATGTTTTATGGGCAAATAGAAAATTTGGTTGTTCAATACTTCACCCTTTAAGGGCTACAAGCATCTTTTATAGGAATCTTGCAAGCTAAAAACTAAAACTTACCTTGCAGAAAGACCGAAATGTGAAAGACATGTTCCAGTGTAGATGGCTTGAATTGGGAGGCATCCTCTTGGGAGGAGTAGATTGTTAGTTCCTGTGCTGCCTTGAGCTTCATAGGCTGTAACTCTTAATTGATCCTGACACATGCTGTACGTGGGTGAAGGAAGTGCTGCTTGGGCTTCTGCAGCACCACGTTAGTGTGACAATTTTAAAGTCTGGTCATGGATTTCACTACATGGGGAATGCCTTTGTATGCAACATAAATAGCTAATACTGCTTCAACTATCTAATTACTGAGTGTGGTAAAGAGATACTGATGGAAAATAAAAGTAGTAGAAAACAGCATTCTATTGCAACAGGAAATAACCTTTTGTAAGAAAAGTCTTGGCAGTCAGGTGAAGTCCCAGATGACTGGATAAAGGGAAACATTGTATACATCTTTAGAAAGGGTAGAAAGGAGGACCCTGGGATCTACCAACTTAATTAGCCTCACCTCTGTTCCTGGGAAGATCGTGGAACAGATTCTTGTAGAAGCTTCAGTTGCACTGTTCTGAAAAATAATCATTTAAAAGAAGGCTTTCTTCTATCTATTGCTATAAAATAAGTTTCAACCTGCAGGTAATGTAAATATTGTAGATGATGGGGCAGTGCAGAGCAGAGTGGAATAATGTACATCACAGTAAATCTCAAGAGATGTGCAGGTCATAGTATAGCAAATTGAATACCAAGTAAACTCAACTGAGATTGAAAAAAAGTAAATTATTTTTCTTTTTATCTGGTATATGAGAATTCTGGGTTTATTTAGTATTTATTTAAGTATTTTATTTTTTAAACTTGCTTAAGTATTAATTTAATATTTTAATTTATTTGGTTTTTATGTAGCTGAACTTCTTCATTCATGGTCAGTCAGAAGGTGGAGCATAGCTGGTATCACTTCTCAACATGAATAGCAGTGCAGTTTCAATTTCCACCTACCTGAACAATTCAGGTTGCAGGAATCCACATGCTTTGAGCTCATCTTGTAGGAGGTTCTGGAGCACCTGTTGCTCAAAGCTGTGCTATGTAGCCTCTGCACACATGCTACTGTCTGCAGGGAGGATGTACTTCTATTTCTTTCCTTTTCAGGTTCTTCATAGAGCATCCCAAGAGTATAGATGTATTGATTCCTTTTATCATACCCAAGATAACTCTTTACTAATGGTTTTTCACAATCCTATGAATCAAAATCGTCTGTGCCAAGATACTTGGGATATTGCCCTCCACTCTAATGTTGGATTCAGGTAATTGATTTTATCTTCCCTGTCTCATTCACCGTCATTTTTCATTAAAGCCTGCATGAGTGTGCTTAGGAAATTAAGATATGGCTGTGTGACACATTTATGAGAAAGCAGGTTATGAAGGTCAAGAACAGTGCTGTGTGAAAAGAATTCTGTCGAACTTTTCTGAGTGAGAACAATGCAGTGCGTAGCTCCTTATCACCAAATACAAAAATGTAAACAATGCACACATACATGCAAAATCATATTAGGAATGCCACATCAAGAATATTGCACTGGGGACATTTCAGGTGAAGGATGTTGAAATGATAATTCTGTCTAAGTATATTCTTATCAGGTTTTTCAACTATATATACATAAATTGAGTGATTCAGTGGGAAAATTTTTTTGAGAAAAGTTCAAATCCCTTTGTTAATATTAGAATTTTTTTTTCACAGAATAACTCATTCTTCTTAATTCCTTGTCACTATCTGCTCACTGGTTAGAGGCATGCAAGTGGTTGATATGTCCACTATTAGATCTTTTGTCAGTGGACCTCTTTATGTTGGAATACATTTTTGCACTGAAGCAGTGATATAACTGATGATGTAGATCCAACTGCTATTCCAAATAATTGACTGAAAATAGAATAAGTGTCCATGTACTGATATGTAAAAATATTAAAATGCCATGGAGAGACATCTGAGCTATGTTTAATTATGTCACTTTGTTGCTCTGTGGATTAATTAGATTTATCAAATGGAATTTCAAGCAAATTATACAGTATAAAACCACCTCCCTCCCACCCCAATTTGTCTGCAGGTGTTACTTTCTCAGTGTAGTGCCTCATTTATCAGATTATGGGAATTTTTTATAGTACACTTTTGTTGGCAGGTATATATTTGAACAGGTTTGAATACTAAATAGGCAAAATGTGCCTACCTGAAGCTGTATTTTGTATTGTATTTTGTATATTTGCTCTCAGTCAAGGAACTCTGTGTAGGTACATCTCAGCTTTTCAGGCACTTGGAATTAAATTATTTGCCATGAAAAGAGGCTGTTGTGATTAGCAGTGAGTAGGACCAGAGCCACAAGAGATTTAGCAGCAGAAATTCAAAGTTCCTTGGAGAAAATGCTGGCTGGTTTGTGTTTTGTTGGGCAGATCCACTAAATGTCTGGTCAGTGGTTTTGCATTTATATAGCAACTAAAATCTTCCCCAAAAGATATGAAAGATGGTATGTTCAAGTAAAGGTGGGTCTTGCATTCAGATAGACCCAAGCAGAGGGTCAGTGATCTCAAGATCTGTTACACAGAAGTCTGTTTGTACCCAGAGCTCTTCACGCTGCCAGCCATTCTTACACTTTTTTTTTTGACACTGGGCTTTAAATACCTAATTCTGGTTTATTATATGTAAACAGTTGATACCAGTTTAGCTGCCTGGTGTATTTGAGTTGTCTGGGCAGGGTTGACACATATGACATGAGACCCACAGGAGACACTTTTGGAACATCAGAGAGCAGGTCACACACCCCAGTACACCTAACATGTCACCTGGTGTTTGTATACGCTGAGTAATGCCTCATCCCAACAGCATACTGGTGCTGTAGAAGCAGAGGGAGGTAGCAGATTTCCTCAGGAAGCATTTCTCCCTGAAACAACTGTTCATCTGAGGGGTTGTAGAACTGCAGATTGGGTGGTCACCTTGAAAGTGCATTCATTGAAATAGTTCAAGACCAACTGAGAAATGGGAAAAGCTCTTGACACCTGCTAAAGAAAAGTTGGTAAATTTGCATCCAAAGGAGAAATGATGCATTTTATCTGATAGACGCATTGTAATTTGGTTGAGGATGAAATAACTGTGTGCTTTCTCCTTCTTACTCTTCCACATCCACTGGAAACAAGGCTTAGACATTAAAGATAGCTTCTGCTTGGGGCATGCCTTCTTTGTCCAATGACATTTCACCAGCTTCTGTTTCAAAGCAGCAAGGAGCTCCTAAAGAAAATGGCATGAGCGCTAACAAGATGCTTTGGCTTTGCTCTTGTTTCCTAAACATATTCAACATCACTGCCATATATGCTACTTAGAATTTTTGAAGGGCTATAGGTCCTCTTTTGGTTCTGTTATGTGGCATTGATACCTGCCTATACTCTGCAAAATAATCAGCACATTTTCAGACCTTATTCAGCCTTATTGCTAAAGATCATTTCAGATTTCCAGACAAAGTATCATAAATATTTGCTAGTGTATGTTTCCAGGCAACATAACACTTCACTGGAAGACACTCATTAAATACCTGGAGTGCTTCAAGCTGTTGCCTGCAATTAGCTTCCAGATCTTGCTGAGTGGACAGAAACAGACACAAACTCTACTTATTAATTAAGGGGTAGTATTACTTGGTTTTACCTCTGTATGAAATAACTAACTCCTGATGAGTTTAGTAACAATTTATTGATTAATATTTTATTTAAGTGACTATTATTCTAATTTTTGGTATATCTTTAAGAATCACACTTTCATCACAGAAGAGCTGCAAATGCACAACAGATGTGGTGCTTGACAATCTCTCTGATAGAAGTTCTCTATCTGTGTTCACTTGTTACTTTGTTATTGTGACGTTTTATAGACCACAAATCATCTTTGTATGGCTGTTTCATAGTTGCTGTCTGCAATATAATTCTATTATCTGCTAATCAGTTGGTTACAGAATCCCAGAATAATTGCATTTTGATTACACTGAGTCCTGTTACAGCAAATTCTCATGCAAAGAGAAAATTAAATTTCTGATGTTGCAGCAGCTTTTGCTCTTGGAGATCCCAGTTACCTTCCTTCTTCTTTATGGATATCAGGTCCCGTAGTTCATGTAGAACATCCAAAAAATCAGAAATTACACTGTTTAAAGGGTAGGCAGCAGGAGGCTGTGTGTGAAATCTAATTATGCTACTGAGTAAGGGAGTCCAAAGGCATGGACACATATACCTGCAGCGATAACTGTGTACATAAAACATTTTAACTCTGGTTACAATAAGGATAAGTGGCCACTTTATCAGGAAGCCAAATGAATTCAGGCATTATCAAAACTATTCTTTTGCGCAAAATTAATGACATTTGTTTACAGTTTCATAGTAAACACATTACACAAGTTACTGGAAAAGAATAATCCTTTCTGAGAAATGCTTCTGAGTCAGACATTGGCAGTAGTGACATCAGAATACATATTAATAGAATGTGTATTTTAGACTTTGAATGACTGTTTCATTGGCCTAAAATATTTTCCATGCGAATAATCTCTTTTTTATTTATAACATATATTCATCTTCAAGTTATTCCAGTACTGGCAACTCTATGTTCCAGACTAGTTTTGCCTTTTGTTTTCAACACCATAGGTTTTTATAGCTTGTACACTTTTCTTCAGATACAAGCAGAATAACCTTCTGCCTACGGAGTATATATATGATAAACATGCAAGTTTCCCAAAGCAGACTCCACCTACATTGCAGAAGGTGGGAGAGACTTGTGTATCTTGAAGCTGTACATGAACTGTATACTCCAGCCTGTGGACATGGCCTACATATTAATTCTCTTGTACATCCTGCTGCAATAAGAACTTTAAAACTGTCATGAGGTCAAGAATTGATTGTATTGTCTACATGTTCATACCCAAAAGCCCCTACTCCATACAGAGTTTTTGAATACAATTCAATCATCTTGAATTTGTAAATACAAAGTATCATGAAGACACAGCAACTGAATCTGATGCATTCTTCAAAATTTCCTTTTAATTTTGCACACATGGAGATTTTACCTTGAAGAATTGTGATAACAGTCCGAATGAGGGGTTGAGTGGCAGCTGCATATAAGATTCCCAGGCTTCCTCCTTTCTTGAAAGCAGTTGTTTACAGTGAGCTACTTTAGCAGTCATTTCAGAGACCTTTGGAAGATGAGACAATGCAACTGCAGATGCCAGCTGCAAACTCTGGATAGTTTGTCATTCAGTTCTCACTTCAACTTAATTGTTAATTCTGAGTATTCTTAATTTATGCCAGGTTATGGTACACAAATGTAATCTGGATTTGGATGACAATTTCCAAACACCTTTCTTGCCACACCGATAAGGAAGGGCTTGACATTACATACAATAACACTTCAGTTTCTGAACAAACAAATGAAGTGTATTCTAAAAATCAACATCAGTCAAGAGCAACTAAGAAAATAAGTTATTCAGTGGTAAAACAGTGAGGATGAGAATGAGTCTGAACCTTTTGGAAACTGAATGTCTTGAAGTTTTCTGATTTCCGTGATTTTTCTTTAGGAGCAGGTGTTCATTGGCAGGTCAGTTTCTTATGTCTCTTTGCAGAAAGGATAACCAAAATTCCAAGTATAGCATGTACTAAGCAAATAACAGCTGGGCAAAAGTACCAGTTCCTGTAAAAACTGAGAGTAACAGTGTCAAATACGAGCCTTGTGTCAAAGATTATAGAAAAATACTTGTATAAGAAACAGAAGAGAAGCCAAGTGATCTTGTTTGACCTGAAATCATATTAGTGAAAACTGTATTATGTTAAATGGAGGGATGTTCTGCTTTTCAGGAGCTATCTTGAGCTGGTGGCCAACTCAATTGAAGACTGGGTGGAAGAGGAAGAAGCCAAATACCAAAAAGAGAAGAGGGGTAAGGAAATAGAGTCTTTTAAATTGGAAAAAGCCATGGCAGAGGGCCTTCTTGGAACTGTCTGCCTGTGCTGTCAAAAAAACTGACTTTAGTAAGGAAGCCAAAAGTGGGTATCTTTTTATTGTAGTCTCGGAAATTAATTTTTCATTCAAAGTGGTGAGACACAAATTTGTTAAGAGCAGAAGTGCATAAGGTTTCTCATAGGATGACCTTGTTTTGACATCTACCTAGGCATAAATATGTTTTGGAATTAATTAAATGTATATATTTATATATTCTGCATCTTTCTCTGTTCTGAAAACTGAGACCTTTAGAATCAATTTACATTTTCAGTAGCTGTGCTTATCTAATGAGATTAAGGATTACGTATATATATGAATCTGTTCAGATGACTGAACATATGAAGAGCTGAGCAGTAGTTAAAGCTGGCAACGTGGTTCAGGAAAATTCCTTTTTAAAGGGCAGGATAAAAGCTGGAAGTCAGAAGCTGTGGGCTAGAGGCTAAAACTGGAAACTTGAATTGACAAGACTGCAGAGCAAACTTGAATTACGAGCAGCATTTTGGGAAGTGAAAATTGTAAGCAATTGGTACAGCAACAACGGTTCAGCAGGCAGCAGAATCTGAAAACCCCTCTTGACAAAAAAGAACTTTTGTCAGAATTGTCTACTTGTGCATTTAAATGGTATTAACAATGGTTTGTTTATGTTTAACCTTTGCTTTTTTACCTTTTTTGAGAATGCACTTTGAAACCTCCCAGGACTAGCAGTTAGCATTTACAAAAATAGAAATGCTCCGCCTCAACCCAGTTAACACCTCTGATTATAATTTGGAAACTAAAAGCACAGTTATGACTACTAAATCATAATTTGTACATATCTAGCTGTCACAGGAGCTAGACTGAATCTTGCCCATGTGGTGCTTCATGACAGATATGATTCATAGAGTAGTTCACTTGCTGAAAGGACGTAATCACCTCTAGCTGGAACATGCAGATGGGCAACGGTGTCCTTAGGTGTTTTCAATTTCACTGACACTGCAATTTGTACTTTATCATATAAAGTAATTTAACTAGAAGTTTCTGATAGTGTACTTTCAATTATCTTTTCTAGAAGGTAAATATGGGGTATCCAAGCATAGTATAAAACTGCATTCATGGAAGATGCTCTTTTCATAAGTCATAGATGCTATAAAGCCATAATAGTAAATGAGAGATATGGTGAGTGTTTCTTTAGTGAAGGTTCGAAGGTTCAGATAGCATTTATTTGGGTTTTATTGTCCTGAAAGGTTGCAATGTCTATGACTGTGATATTGAGTGTGTTCTGGCTCAGTTAAAAAACAAACAAACAAACAAACAAACAAACTTATTCCTGGAGCAAAGCCTTCAACAGCAAGAAGCAGAGAGCCAGTCTTTACATTTGCTGATATACTGTTTAGTGTACTTGATCCCCAGTAATGAGAATCAAGTAATATTCATAGTCAGGTAAGTTTCTTCTAACCTAAACAGACTTTCTATTTTATTTCTAAAAATATTTAAGGTTTGCTTTATTGTACTGTTATGCTTTTACTATTTTTAAATATACGTTTTTATTTACGCACTTTTTTTTTTCCCCATTTAAAAAAATTATTCTGTTTTCCTTTATTTATAACCTTGCTTATTCTCCCTTTCCCTTTTCAAAGGCAGCACATCTGGACCTGAGGATGTAACAGGGTCTCAATCCAAGAATGAAACATGTCCCATTATCAGAGAAGGTTCTCTAAAGGTGAGGCAAAAATACATGTTTCTGAAATGGACTAACACTGCTTTCTTAGGAAGGTAAGCCTTTCTTCTTACGTAGGCTTGACTGAGTCCTCTTATTTTTTCTGCTCTTTGTTCTTTTTTTTGTATGTTATTTTATTTAATTTATTCCTTATTAATTGTGAGTCATGTTATGTTGTTTTCTTAAGGGAAGACTATTTGGAGCTGGACTAGGCATTCCAAAGCAATTTAGGAATTGCTAGGAAATGGAAGTTATAGATAATATCCTACTATTTACTGAAGTTTTACTGAAGATTGTAAAGGTATGAAAAGATGAGATCCAGATTCACGGAAGTACTTGTTTACCCAACTCTACTTTCGCTGTCTACGGCTCTTTGAAATTAGGGAATGTAAATATGGCACCTCAGAGTTCCCTGATGTCAGGGAATCCCATTTTATAGATTTAGTCCATGACCATTCACTACAGATTAATTGACTTGCCTAGGTTTACACAGTAAGTTTCTGGATGAGGTTGGAATCAAGCACACAGCTGTTTAGGTCTTAGCATCGGCACTGTCCATTAATATGCACAAATCTAGCTTTATTGATGTTGTACTCACCTGCTTTTTTTTGACTCCTCACAGACATAATATGTCTCATCTTTCTCACAGTGTGTAACGCTGTGCAATTCATGTCCTGATATGGAATGTAGATAGGAAATGGTGTTAACTGTCACAGCTCAAGGGAGGCTAACACCTGATTTGTAACTCTCAATGCTTGCCATTTCTCTCCCAGAAATGCTTCTGCTTTGGTATGTTTAGACTATAAAATGCTACAAAATCCGAAATACTCCAGAAAATCTCAAATGTCTTCCTGATGCAAGCTGATAATTTTGGCATTGATACCTCATTCCTCTTTCTGTAAAAAAAATAAAATTGTTTTATCTCATGGTTGCATTTGAGGAACTAATACCAGTGATGCATTGTGGTTTGGTGGTAAACACTGTGGAAAAGTATACAGCAAAATCATTCTCCTGTGACTGATTGAGTAAGATACGAATAATCACCTGATTCATCTCCTGTGGTCAACAATGGCTGCTGTTGTAGATTGAATGAATCAGTAATTTTATCCAAAATTTTGTGCATAATATTGTAAGACTTTGGCACATTTGAAAACATATCTTAGCTTAGAACTTTGATTCCTTTGGTTTTGTTTGCTTCTACTCTTTTCAGCATGCGCATATGAAATATCTTGTAGTGCAAAGATAAACACAATCTGTTTAATTCCTGATGTTGAATGTAGGCTTGGAAGATGGAGCAGGACCGATTGCGAGAGGAAGAAAAACAAGAAAAGGAAGAATATTTGAAAAGTCAAAAGAAAGGACAGGAGATAAAAGGTAAAGAAAGTAAAGATTCCAACAAAAAACCTTCCGAAGAGAAGTCTCAAAATGAGCCAGCAAAAGCCCCTGAACTTGAGGAGGATCATAGCATTCCAGAACCATGTTCTGAGAAAGTTTATAAGGTAAGGAGTTTTATTATTACACCACATTAGAAAAGTGCTGACTATATAAAGAGTCAGGATTACAGCAGAGCTGTTATCTATTGTGAAATTCGAGTTCAGAGAAAATAAAGCCTAACTGTGTCCTGTTACCTCTGTTGTTTTAGCAGCAGATCCTTTTCTAAAAGTTTTGAAAATCAGTTTTTGATGTTCAAGATTACCCTACACTAGATGATTTAATTTTATTTTTTAGTGTAATATGACATGAACACAAACGGAAGTTGATCGTGTGATTTTTGTGGGAGAGGATAGGAAAGGGGAACATAAGAACTTGTCCCATCTGCCATATTAGGGGACTGCTAGACCTGGTTGAAGTTTTGACTGTCCAGTCTGGAAATCACTGTTTCTTACACTTCCTCTTTCAAAATTTATGTTCCTGAAGTGCCCTAATCTGAAATACAGATTTTTCCCACATTTCAGAGGGTAACTCCATTGGCATGTGCACAATGGGAAGCAAAGCCCTCAGCTCAATCTTGAAGATTAAGGCACATGAAATCTAAACTGTAATTGTGCTTCATGTCCCTAGCAATCCCAGGAACTCATGTCTAGACAGTTCAATAGAAGCAGCAGTTCACCTTTTTCTGCCTTTTGCACTAATAGAGGGAGCTCTTCACTAGTTTTGTTCAGTTTTTCAGCAGTTTGCACTGCCTTATATTTGCAGAGTCTGTCTTGCATCCAAAACTTGCATACAATCAATATAATTTAGTCTAAATTTGCTTAAGTACAGACTTCAGACTCAGAAATAGATGACATTTCAGTCTGAAGTTATCTGAGTACACTCACATAAATCTTGCCATCTTGTGGCACTTTGGAAGGCATAGCAATCTAATTAGGTTTACAGTATCTGAATTCCGAAACCGAGGGGGTAGAAAGCTGAATCTTTACCTGCCCTTTACATGATGATTGTAAATTGTCTTTTGGTATTTGACCAGAACTTTTCTTTCTCTCACACTGTATCTTAACCCACCAGTTTACTTGCTAGTCTTCAGTTTCCATGATGGTTTTCACACGTAACAAATTACTTCAGTTAATAACTGAGAAATCATTTGGATATGACAACAGCATGCTAGATATTTGCTCAAGTTTTTATTACATTAGTTAAATATCTAAGCAAAAGATGTTGGGCAGTTCAGTGTGATCCTGATGATCTGTCCTTCATTTGCCTCTTTCATGGGTTCTGCATTTCTCATTTACAGATAATTTAAAACTTGTTTTTTCCAGTTTCATGGCTACAATACGGGGGAGAATGTCATTCAAGTATCAGGAACCAATCAATACCTTTTCCCATCCGATGGAGGACAGATTCAAGTAGAGAAGATAGAGTTTGTAAAAAGTGATTCTTTATTTCTTTATGCTTTGCTTTGACTCAGTACTAACTGATGGGACAATTTCTTAATCCATAAATGCTTTTTCATGTCTCAGCAGTAAAAATTCAGTTAAAGAAATTCCATATTAGCGTCTATCACTACTAATCTTTACATTTACCTGTAATATATTAACAGCTGATAGATAAATGAAGTACCAGAAAACTAGAAATGCAGAAAAATCAATTCATATTTATTTGTTCAGTGGCAAATGATGCATGATATTTCAAGAATGTTCAAATTATTTTTCCAGTCAAATGCAATCAGTATTATCTAAGCAACAGATTCTTCTTCAGCCTCTCAGATCTAATTATCAGGAAGGTTTTTCTGAATATTTAGTCTAAACTCAATAACCTTAGTTTTGTTGTCTTGGTCTTCTGCTACATGATTCAGTCGAGTTATGAGCAATTTTCTTTTTCTTAGTGTTTTAAAGTTGCAGGTGCAGGGTTTATTTGGGTGCAAGTTAAGTTCTGAAGCCTTGTGGGAGCAATAATAGTATTCCATCGCTTTACAGGTCCAACTTTGATAAAGGTGAAAGTAATAAAAGACAACCATAATTTCTTCATTCATGTCATAGACCCCAAGAAAAACTTTAAAGAAGCTGAAGAGCAAGAAATTAATGAAGAACAGCAAATTAGATCAGGTCAGTGGATTGATGTCACTGATATAAAGAAGTAATAGGTTAACATATATTAATAATTGGATGCAAAACTTATCAACTAACAGAAAATAAATTGTTACTAATGGCAGAGAGTAAGAAAAGTCAGTGTTCCATAAAACGAAGTAAAAATCCAGTTGGCTGACTTAAGCACTGTATGGAGAAATCTTAGCAAGATGTAGAAGCACAATGCAGGTCAACATGTGCAAACCAGTCTCTTTTCCAAAGCAAGGAAATCTATGAAAAGTTACCATTCTTTAAGAAAATAATTTTCTTCTTTCATGGAGGACTCATTCAGATCTTAAAGTGCCCTGAGAAAGCCTAAGAAGATGAAAACTGAATCCTGTCCATTGTGCCCAAAGTAAATATCTGCCCTTGAAAGGGAAGATTTCCGCTTTTGAAGTCGACCTCCTTTTGTGGGTCAGATGACCATAGCATTAGTGCCTCCTCAAGACATTTGCTATGAAAACAGATCTTTCTGCAGTCCAGCAACTTCTACTGTTGGTTGACATATTGTTAACACTCAGAAAGCATTGAATCCAAATCCTTTCTGAACCCAGGTGAGAGTGTTTCCAAGAAGGAAGCCAGTTTCTAAAAATTTGTGTATATGTTTGCCAAAAGCATTATGGAATTGCTGTCACCAATTTGAGTAGCAAAAAAAGATAACTTAGACATATTAGCTCTTTTAAACTTCATCAGTGTTAGAAAGCATCCTACTCTTGCTTGTCCCCTTGGCTTCAGCAGCCACCAGTGATGTAATTGTAGGTTGTCTGAACAGAAAATTTGCATCCCTTCCACAGATGAGATTTTTTTGTCTGCACTCTTGAAAGCTGACCTGTGTCATTCTGGGGTCTGCCAGACATACTGGCAATCATCAGTGTGCGAGTATCTGAGACAAGTTGTATTCACTGGGCATGAGTGAGAGGCTTTCCTCCCATGTAAACAAGAACACCTTAGAGAAAGGCAGTAGGCAAGACAAGAATCAATCCATTCTGATACTTGACAGTGGCTGGATCGTACAATGGTAAACTTGTAAAGCAGTCAGAATTCCAAAACAGCATCCTGCAGGTGGTATTCAGCAATAAACATTGCAATGACAGACAAGAAAGAGGAGCAGATAAGGTCTTAGGATGTGTCCCATGTTGATGAGGCTGAGAGATGGCTAGGCCTGCCTTAACCTTCTTTTGTAGTCTTCTCTGCTACTCCTCACAGTTTTAAGAAGCTGTTCCCCATATGGGGAACCTGTTCCTCAAGTTTTCCTCTTACCAACAGAACATTTCTTTAAAGCAGTAGCAGTTGGAGTAGAGGCAAGGTAGGACTCCAGTGTCTGGGAGGTGTATCTTGCCTATTTCATGTCATACTCATCACGTGACACCTTGATTTGCACCTTTTGTGAGTTTGACTCCTGATCCAATTTTATAAATCCCAGCCGTGTCTTTGGATCTAATTTCTCCACATTTTATCCTTTCCTTTACTTTCTCCTCCAAGTTCACACATGGAATCAGAATATCCTGAGTTGGAAGGGAGCCTTGGGGATAATCAAAGTCCAGCTCCTGTCGCTGTGACAACATGTGAGAGACAGTGGTTTTTATTAGTGCATAGGCCACATGCAATGGAAATGGGCAGTTTAACGTTCTTGTCAGCCAAGAAACAAGGATCCGTAACTCCAGAACTAGGTTCTTTTGCTGCTTAAATTCAATAAGACTTTTCACTAGTTGTTGCTATTAAACCTGTTTTTACACACCTAGCTAATTAGAATGCTATTTCTGGATAAAAACCCACAGGTATATTGCACAAAACTGACTATTATATAGTACTCTATGAATGGAATGTTGGTTTCCCTGCCCTGTTTAGTCTATTTAGGTTAGTCATCCTCATTGAGGTTCCACTTTTCACACCAGCCATTGGTTTACGGGTCAGGTGGTTCTGGTATGTGAGGCTATCGTTAATTTTTTTTTTTTTTT
>VXBT01005393.1:184618-278387 GCA_013400235.1 Oriolus oriolus | reverse complement strand
TTTTTTTTTTTTTTTAAGGAGAACTGAAAAATCAAAAGAAAGCTGTGAGCAAGTTTGGGTCTTTTTCAGCCACCTTGGAAAATGGAATCCAGCTGTCCTTGAGCTATTATGGACCTACAGGGGAGGCAGCAGGTAAAGTAAGCAAATAGAAGAGGATATTTGAGAACCATATGGGGAATTTTTTCCCTTTTTTTTCCTTCATACACTCCTTAACCCAATAATTTGTTGCATGCAATTCTGCCTTTCTCAGCAGCTGTTACTACATGGTAGGGAATTTTCAGCAAGGCTCAAAATAAGATTACATTGTCAAGAATATTCTATGATTCAATTTTCAAAATGGAGGGAGGTCTCCAAGCTTTTCTGCTTACTGTGAAAACAGTGCAGTGCAAGTATTGTTATTAAGTAGCCCAGCAAAATCAGCCAATTAATTTGAGCCAAAGAAAATGTGATTTGCTGAGGAGTCTTCTTGGTTTTCCAAGAAATAATATTTTTGTAAACTTATATAGGTGATTATAGAACTTTCATTTTACTTTAGGAGTTGGAGTTTAGGTTACAGTTGTGCAGACACAACGAGGGATTTCTCTCAGCCTTTCAATAAACACATTCACCAACTGGAAGCAATTGCTTCAGAAAACCACAGTGAAAACAGCGTCTGCTTTTACCAAGAGCTTTTTGTTTCCATTACATTTGAAAGGCCACTGAAACCATCCTATGGGTACAAGTGAAACCCTTCTCTGATCAGGAAATAATTCCAGCATTTTTCAGCTCTTAAAATATGAAAACATTTAATTGAATGCATCTTTGTGTGGACTGTGGTAAACCATTGAACTCTACACTCAGTTTTAATTGTTCAAATATATTTTGCAAATTAATTACTAAAAAAAAGAGACTTTTTAAACTTGGGCCAAAAGAACATTCACAATAGTAGACTGCAAAAACTTGGATTTTGGCATAAAAGAGAGACATGTCTGCCTAAACACCTACATGTCAGCTGTGATGTTTAGGCTTTTTCACATTCACCATAATCATCCTGTTCTACATTAGAATAATCCTTGCCATGTTGAGCTTTAGAGCGCTGCTAGCTGGCATTCTTTGATTGCTTGCAGTTTTTCTATGATCATTTGCTTATGCCAAATTCCCATGGGTCTTTGTATCATAAGTGCTCAGAATAATTCTGTCCAGAAATACTCTCTTAGATGGTTCTCTTATGCCATCCATCCCTAATGCAGAATGGTATACCATGGAATCTGTAATTTCTCTCCACTGACCAGTTAAACTGGGTGCAAATTACCCTTTTTCCCTGCAGTACTGAAATAGTGTTCTGGAAACTCTCTTAATTCTCATTTTTCTTACTGTTTTTCACACTTTATCTATTTCATCTTCCTTTTAGGGAAGCTAAGGTGACAAAAGGCCTCCAGCTGTTTTTCAGCTTTATGCAACTCTTTTTATTTCTGGGGAAATGTTAATATTTCTTCAAGTTTTGAATTATTCTTTGTTTTCTCCAGCATTATCAAAAGTCATCTTCAGATCACCTTACATTTATGTTACAAATAATCTGCTTGTCTCTTTATGAATTTGGGACTGCTTGAGCACCTGCTTTTGAATCTGGGTACTATAGAGCCTCTGCACTTGTTCTTTGTGTCTTGACAAAATTATGAGTGTGCAATTCCAAGTCCTAGACATGTGAACGTGTGTATAAAAGAAGGGAAACCTTCCTTAACAGGCAGTCCTCTGAATTTTACATCTCTCTCAAGATTTCTAAAGACACTTTATCTCAGTCTTAAGACTGAGGCTCGTTTTCAGTGTTACCCGTAGACACCATGTTCTCATTTTTGGAGTCAACCAAAGTAAAGGCATGGATGAAATTTCTATGAAAGGAAAGTGTCAGTGTGTTGAAATAATTACAGAAAATCTAAGTTTGTGTTTCTTTTATTTTCGAGAAATTGTTTTGAAAGGCAACATGACTACTTCCTGCTGACATGCCTAGCAGGCTGTCCTAACGCTTGGCTTTAAGAATTGCAAGAGTCTTATCAAGTCTAGATCATTAGAATCTTTCTGAATAATTACAGGAAAATAGACCTATGTAGTACAAAGTTGCTAGAGTCAGTCTTTGCTGGATCAGCCCCTGATAAAGCATAACACAGTGATCATTTACTAGATACTACATTCGGAATGTCTCCACTTCTAAGTATTCTGGAGGTAAAAAAGGATTTTAAAAATACGGTTTTTTATTTTTGAGGTGACAACCAAGTGACAACTTGTGAGAAACAATAGTTTCAAGACGTCTTTTAGGCTAATAAGCTGTCAGTCTATGGAAAGATTTTCTAAATACTCTTATATATTCATTCCCTCTATCTGATAATAAACTCCCCCACTGAGTTTATTATCTCTAAGATAAAATTTAGTGTGCAAAATCTTTTTAAAAAATAAAATGTGGCCATCTACATTTATGAAACTTAATTACATTAAAAATATTGGTTTTCCCTTCCTTAGCTGATGAAACAGGTCCTGTCTTAGCAAGAATTCTGAGCATCCCTTCTGTTCATCTTCCGACCATAATTCCGACAGCAGTTGCTCCTATTACACCAGCTCCAGGAAAGAAAGATAAGTCTGACAGAAGAAGATCAGGAAAAGCTCTGCCTTCTGCCAAAGAAAACCGTGGCAAATTAGCCTCTTCATCAACTGATGACCTGGTAAAGCAAGAAGAAGAAAAGGTGAGAGAAGAGACATTATCCAATCCAAAGAAACAAACAAAAATTCAAATGCCTGAACTTCTGTAAAAGAATCATATATTCTTCTCAGAGGGCTTTGAGCTGTGCCTTTACAAATTCCTAATGATTTGTGGTGCTCTTAAGGATATGTTTTACTCTTTCAGTTGTTCTCAGATGTACATATTGGCAGCTGTTAATGAACTTAGTCTTTATGACTCCATGATGTAAAGCAGCATGTCTGCCATGGCCTACGTGCTTTTGTCAGTTTTGTTACACTGAAGGTGGTCAGAGGGCTGAAGCAGTTCTCCTGCAAAGACAAACTGATACAGTTGGGGTTGTTCATCATGGAGAAGAAAATGCTCCAGGAAGACCTTAGAGCACCTTCCAGTACCTAAATGGGTCTACAAGAGGGCTGGAGAGGGACTTTTTTCCAGAGCATGTAGTGACAGGACAAGGCAAAATGGCTTTAAACTGAAAGATTTAGATTAGATATTAGGGAGAACTTCTTTACTGTGAAAGTGGTTGAGGCACTGGAACAGATTGCCCAGAGAAGTTGTGGATGCCCCATCCTTGGAAGTGTTCAAGGCTGGGTTGGATGGGACTTTGAGCACCCTGGTCTAGTGGAAACTGTCCCTGCCCATGGAAAGGGGGTTGGAGCTTGACAATCTTAAAGGTCCCTTCCAGCCTAAGCCATTCTGTGATGACTAATATCTCAGTTACAAGAGCTGCTAAATTTTTAGTTTAACCAAGTAGAATTTTTTTGTGCTTTCCAAAACCTGTATTTGAAAGTCTAACCAACCAGCAAATTAGTGAAGACAGTTTTGCAAAATCTGACTCTGTAATTTGGTCTTTCCAGCTGATCACAAGCCAGGGACCAGCAATTTGAGGAAGTTACTTTTGCCTTCAACTGAAGTACTTCTATCACAGTACAGGTCTTTGGAAAGAATGAATGAATCTTCGGAAAGTAGATTCTGAATTTCTGTTCTGAAATAGTTTTTAGTACCTAGTGGTTGAAGTAACACTGTGGCTGTTGTTGCAACATAGAGTCTGTGCATATCCACAAGAAGTGCTTCTTACCTAATTTCAGCATGGAAAGTGGTGTAGGGAGTTGCCAAACAGCACACAGCATAACATACAGCAATTGTGTGGCACAAACAAACCCTATAGAAAAATAGCCCTGTAATTAAAGATCTGTCAGGATGACTTCTAAGCTAAAAGGCTTTTTAACTGTTTGGATAGAGAGTATCCGTATTAGTGCATACAGCACCTGTCTGTGTGAGCCTGCAAGTGGTTTGGAGAGCAGGATTAGACTCCAAATCGGACTTGACAAATTCATGTGAACACGGTCTGTAAAACAGGATGTAATTCAGTAAGTGGTAGGTTCTACAAATTACAGATAAATAAGCAGTATATATCTACAGAATGGATAACAGTTGTGTCAGTCACAGTTCCGTAGAGAAAGGTCTGAGAGTTGTCATGGATCACAAGCTATACATAAGTCAACAATGCCATCTTCCTGTGAGAAGGGCAAAGACCACAGAGATGTGAATACAGAAGAGTATAGCCTGCAAAATAAATATGTGAAGTTATTTTTCTTTTAGAGCTGGTAGAGTCTCAGTTGGAGTATTGTTCCCAGTTGTGGATACTGCACTGCAGGAAAAATATGGACCTCACTGAAAGTTGTAAGGAAAGCATGAAGAAATATTACAGGTCTAGAAAACTTAACCAGTGGGGAAGATTTAAAAGAATTGGTTTGGGTTTGTTTAATCTTGAGTTGAGAGACAGAATAGCCTTCTGTAAACACCTTAGAGAACATCATCATCTCTTACATGAGCCTGTATCATCAGCAGAAAAAATCAGAAGTACACTGATTTTCTGCAGTAGTGATTCAGGTCAATCAATGCGAAAATGTCAGTAAGGTTAATCAAGGTAAAGCACTGGAATAGTTTACCCGGAAACCTCCAGCCCTGGAAATTTTTAGAACAGGTTAGAATTAGAATTTTTCGCTAACAATATAGTTATGCTTGATTATTCTTTTTACCATTAGACAGGCAGAAGTAGACGACAACTGAGGGTTACTTCTGCCCTATTCTGTGCCTTCTACCTCATGCTCCTGTGACTGCAATCTTATGGTATTGAGAGTAGCCTTAATTACCAGTAACATTATGTAAATTGACTGTAAAATATACAGCATCTTTTATGCTGGAAAACAGGTGGCAAAATATCTGCCATTTCCCCCCTATATTTCTATTTCTAAAAAGCAAGAATATGGGATAATACCAGGACAAGTTCTCTCTGTTACATATGTCTGCAACCCAAAACTGTTTTCATCTTATGACTACTGGCATAGTGAAGTCCATTGTTTACATACGTCTTTGAGGGAATGACATGTAAGAGTATATTGTTGTGTGTTTTAAAACATCTTCCAGGGCCTTCAGACATTCCTTAGGTCAATCTCATTTTTTCTAGTCATCAGAAGAGTTTCCACTGCAGAGCAGTGCGAAGAGGATTATGCATTTTGACAGCCAAACATTCTTTCTTATCCCCTTCCTGAGTCAGTGCTGTGTTTGCAGCAGGTTTGCAGCAGGTTGGAAGTACTGCTCTACTGATCTTTTGTGCTCTTTTAATGATTATAGGTAAAATAACTGATAGGCAGCTTCAATAATTATTTCACTCTGTTATGCCTCACATTATCCATTGTCTTCTCATCTTGATACTGTGCACCAGATAGCATAGTGACTCAGCAAAATGAATAAAGTTGGGAGGGATTGGTCATCAAGGTGAATGGAAGAACATAGCATAATCAAAGAAAATAACTAATGTTTCCACTTCAGATTCCATAAACTCTGAAAATATTAATTACGAGTGGTAGACAGCACTTTTTAAAAGAAAAATATACTGTTACAACTGAAATACATCATCTAATTTTTTCTTCATTATTTTAGAATGTGGAATAAAACTAATTCATGTTTCTTTCTGTAGACGGAAATGGAAGAACCACTTCCTCAAAGACAAGAGATGTCAGATGCTCCTGCTTTTCCGAGTTTGAATGTCTCCTGTCCCAATGGACTTGTATTAACTTTCCTTGGTGAAAGGTTTGGAGGTTAGTTTTCTGAGACACTGCAAAGTAAGGAATTTAAGAGAAGCTAAGATTACAGAAGAAAATTATTTCTTTGTTGACGGGTTTAGATGTAACTGATTTTTCATGTCAGAATGCTAAGTTTGTCATAATGTCCATTTAACAGTATGTGCAACATGAGTAATATGGTTTTATTCAAACAAATATAAAATCTAGAATCACAAGTTGTTGAACATAAAAGATTAAGGGCAAGGAAGTAGCAACCCTAAAAAGCCCTTGGGAGTCATGCTGGATAATCATTTGAATATGCATGTAGATTGGAATACTAAAGAAAAACAAGCAAATTCAATAAATGAATGCATATATATTGAGGAATCTTGAGTGATAACAGGAAGATAGTTACCTGCATCTGCACCTCCTTTGGGAGCGAATGTGCTTAAGGCCACAAGACAAAATGTTAATATTTTGAAAGATTCAGGGAAGAGTGCCAAGAATGCTTAAAGCATCAAAAGATGTATCTTGTAGTGAGCTCATTTCACCAGAGAACTAGATTTAATTACCAAAGAAAGGGTCAAACGAGTGGCTGATGCCAGCCTGGAAGTACAAGGAAACAGAATTTTGGTGATAGCTTGTAAACACAGTATACAAAGGTATTACAGTTTTCAGGGGCTTGAAACTAAAAACTAGGAGTTTATACTAGATTTAAGTTATACTCACTTAACAGTCAGAATGATTAACAAAACTAACCAAGGCTGTGATGGAGTTTCTGCTACTGGATGTTTTACAATCAAGATTTTTTTGTTGCTTTTGTAAAAGATGCAATCAGTTTCAAACAGGAATTATTTCAGAGAGGTCCTTTGATTTATGCCATCCAGTGCATTATGAGAAAACACTCATAATAAGCTTTTCTGCCCTTATCATTGAATTTCCTTTAGGAGACTGGTGAGGTATATGGATACTTAAAACCTTCTGTGCCTGATTTACCCTTCTGCAATAACTCTTTTTTCCAGTTTTTGAAAATCAGCATGAGGTTCATATTTGCATGTTGCAAACTGTAGTAAATCTAGGGAGTTTTTAGTCGTGCCATTACGTTTTGAAGCAGACAAATGTGAATTTTGTTGTCATCTAGTTAGTTTTAAAAGCAGCCATGTACAGATGTCATTTAATACCTATGTACAACGAATCTGTACAGCCCAGCAATTGTGCTCTGATTAATCTGGTATGAAGTAAAGAACATGCAGAGTGTTCTCAAACATACATGGTTTGGCAAGAAGCGTAAGTTGAAATGCTGAATAGTTGAAGTGAACAGAGCAAATACATGGAGTCTCTCAAAACAATTACCATAATTATACCCATTAGCATACTCAAAACACTGCCATCATTTAATCTAAAAAACTTACTTTTTCAAGCAGACAGAATAAACTTGGGTTTCTATACAAATTCAAACTTGGTGAAACTTGGGGTTTTTTTCACCTGTATGGGCAGTTTGGGAATTCCTCTTATCTGATGTTAGTCTTCCAGAAGTTCAGCATCCATAATAAATCCATCTTCAAATTTCCCTTGTTTTTGTTTGGAAAGACAACCACCTTCACAGGAGGATGCAGAGTTTCTGAGTAGATGACTTTTGAATTTTTCACTGGAATCAGAGTCTGTCCCTTACGCTGTGGATTACAGATTCAGCCAAGGAGGGGTTAGTCTCACTCACCTAAGGTTGCACATCTTCTGTTGACACCATGATGCTTGGTGTGTAGCACTGTTTGAATGTGTGCTATGCAGTATTAAGTAATTCAAAGTTTGTTTTCAGATTTGAAAGGTGAAGCCACTAGCACTGAAGCAGAGAAAGAAGTGGAGAAAGAGGAAAGTGAAGCCAAAGCAGATGAAGGAGAGGAGGAAGAGGTTATGGAAAGTGGAAAGGAGGAACATCAGGTTACAGAAGGTGAAATAAAGCACGAAGACACCGAAAGCAAACAGGCTGAGCAGCCTGCTGTGGAAATTCTGGTTAGACAGAGTTATCCCCAAAAGGTAAAGAACTCTCATCTTTATTCACCTCCGGCAAGGCAAACAGAACAAGAGGTGTCAAGAGTCATCACTAGTCAAGGAACTGTCATAAGGTACCTGATGGATGGATCTACCCAGGTATATTTAGTAGAATTCATTGCAAGTGGTACAATTTAGTACAATTCATTGTGATGGAAGGTGATTACCCTTAAACTTGTTTTTGTCCACTGAGATACGAAAGTGTCCAGCATGTAGATGAAGGAGTTAAGTAGTACCAAATTATGCAGCCATGTCAAGACTAAAATGCTCTTGGCTTTATTCAGAGTCAGAACTTAGGGAGACTTAAGCATGAAAATTTCAGGCATGTGAAGATTTTAGGCAACTTTGTGATTAGGAAATAGCTGAATATGGTTCAGAAAAATACGTTCCTAAACTTAAGCATCTAAAATGTGGATTAGTTCAGCTTTTTGGGTATTTTTGGCAATATGAAAGTAGCCACATATTTTTTTCAGTTTAAACAGTCATACGGGATCCAGAAAGACCTGAACTTCTCTTCAGTTCTGCAGACACCTTTACATATTCTAAATTTTCAGGAAAAAATCTTTATGTTCCTAAGTACCTGCTTTGTTTACTCACATTTAGGTTGTCTAGAATTCTGGTACAGCTCAGGTGCTATAGGCTGTCTTTGCAAATACTGTAATCAATCTACAAGCAGCTTCCTTTTTTTTGAACTCTAAGACTCTGTGTGTAGTTAGCAAACAGAGGAAAAGAGGAATCTAATTTGACTCAGAAACTGTCAAAATAATTCCTTATTTCCAGAATTTCTTTTTCCTGTCTAAGTAGACCTCAACGCCTAGTGTAAGGTCTTTACATTTACTCATTACATTAGATGTTAAACCATTTAGCCAGAATTCCTGAGAAATATGTCCATTTCAGAAATATGCAGGGAAACTAACTGCTGTACATCTATGTATTCTCAACATACCGTTTCCTGATAGAAAAATGTTGATCTTATGTGCCTAGCATGATTTTACAGCAGTTTTTGTTTAAACAGATTATGAGTGCGTGCTTCTTAATATTAACTTAATGCCTATGAACCATCAGAAATGTATTGCATGATAAGCATTCAAAAAAGAAGACATATTTAATTCCTTACAGTAACAATTTCAAGAATTGTTTCTATATGTTGTCCATTTCTTTTCTACTTTGTACTGTATTCATAAATTAATTTGGGGATGGCTGGAGTAATTCTGAAGTTTATCTGACATATAGAGAGCATGTATGTCAAGAGTTGACTGTAATGAATCTCAGAAACCAGCTATAATTAGATAAATAACCAAAAATTTTTAAACTATCATAATGGCTAAAAAATTAACAGCAGTCCTAGGCATGTGGAATACCTCAGATCAATATGTCAATACAGATGCATTATCACTGCTACAAAAAGAAGGCCATTAACCTGTGGCCATTTAGTCAAAGAATAATCTTTACTGTTTATTTTTATAATGCCTTTTTATTATTAGAGTCCCCATTAATTACATCAGTGAACTGCAGCAAATAGCTCTCCTTCTGGCAATGACTAATGGGATGAAATTTAACAGCACCAACTGTTGGATCCTACACATGAGACAGAGTAATGTCAGGCACAAGCACAAACTGGGAGAGGAGTGTCTGGAGAGCGCCCTGCAGGGAGGGCCCTGGGGGTGCTGGTGGGCAGCAGCTCAGTGAGAGTCAGCAGGGTGTGCCCGGGCAGCCCAGAGGGTAAAAGCCGTGTCCTGGGGGGCATTGAACACGGCAGCACAGCCGGCCAGAAGGGGGGATCATCTGCAGTGCTCAGTGCTGGTGCGGCCGCACCCGGAGTGCTGGAAGCACTTCTGGGCCCCGTCATTTCTGAGGAGTGGAAAGGTCCTGCACTGAATCCTGAGGAGAACAGCAAAGCTGGTGGAAGGGCNACACCTTACAAGGTCACAAACTGCAATTATCACATCTCATAGGGCTGACACTGTCCAGAAACCCACAATCCTCTCTCAGTCTATCCCCGGTGACCTGGCTGTAATCCCAGGGTCACCTCCGGGTCTGAGAACCTGCAGCCAACAAGGCCTAATTTCTCTTCCAGCACACAGTGTAGCCCAACACAAAGGGGCACCAAGGGAGGTTCAGACTGGACATTAGGAAGCATTTCTTTACCAAGAGGGTGGTCTGACACTGGAACAGGCTTGCTAGAAAGGTTGTTGATGCCCCAAGGCTGTCAGTGTTTAAGAGGCGTTTGGACAATGCCCTTGACAAGATGCTTTAACTTGGTCGACCCTGAAGTGGTCAGGCATTTGGACCAGGTGATCATTGTGGATCCCTTCCAACTGGAATAGTCTATTCTATTAATTCTCTTTAAGATAGCTTCTTTATTTCTTGTATTCATTCTGAGAGTTTTACTTTTTTCCTCTCCATCACCCACAGTATCCCAGTGACTATTGCATTTGTAACACATTCTTTTAAGACTTTCTAGTGGTGTTTGAATTGATTTTAACCTCTAGTATCTCCTTGACTTCTGTAGATTCTGTTTGCTGATGGCACAGTGAGTAGGAGTCCTGATTCTGGTCCTGTCCTACCACCGCCTACAATTCCAGGTGACGTACAATCCTTAGCGGAATCAGAGCTTTTATCAGAGACCGGCAGTAACAAAGGTAACATTTTTTGTGTTTTGGACAGATATAAAGTTACTAGGGCTGATCATACTTAATAAAGGGTATGTTTCTTTAGTCTGAAAACTCTGCCAGTGTGAAAATGCAATTTTATCTGCACTCAGCTGCTGCACACTGCTATGTTACCTTCATAGGAAATAATTTCTCTCCTACTCCAATTTTTTTTTTATTCTAACATGGTAGGACTCTAGTAAGTAAAAAGTTGTGTAAGAACATCATTGTTATCAGAGTGATTGAACACAAAGTCTTTTAAAAGAAATCCTTGTAACTGCAGTACTGTTAAATCCTTACTTTTGTCTTACACAGGTTTTAGTCTTAGTATTAAGAAATGCTTCTCTCACAGAGGATACATTTTTCTTTCTCACTGTATGTATTCTAAGGCGCCTGCTATTGGTCATTACCAGTTGCTTGTATGGACTTGTGGTTGGTGGTAATATTAGGCATTCTTACTGTATTTTGTTTGACTGAGAAAGAGCCAAATAAATGTTTACTTCATACCTGAGACTGTAGTCTGAGATCACTGTCAGTATTACTTAGTACACAGAATAATTATGACCTGTCATATTAATTCACAATTTATTGGAAGTACGTGAATAAAAATGGCTGCAAAATAGAAAGGGATCTGAAAACGAGACTTTTAGAGTCAAGTCCACCCCATTTTCTTAGGATATTCCTCAAGATAACTGGAAAGATGTTTGAGAACAACTCTGATAAACCATTTTCTAATATGAATTCTCAGTGTCTGTGACCAGTGTATGTCCTTTATTCCTTGTCCTTTATTTATGATCACTTTTTCACCTTCCCCACCTTTTCTCTCCTCTGCTTATTCTTGACAAATTTCTCTTGAAGAATTTGATCTCTTTTTGGCTTTGGGGTTTGGTTTTTTTGCTAGATATTTGCTCTAAGTCTTTTAGCCTGCTCTCTGGGCTATGCTCTTGTCTTTTGCATACACTTAGTCTAAGTTATTTTTCCTGAATATGGGAGACAAGAGTTTTCTATAACATTCTTAATAAGATCTCTCCAATTCCCTTTCATAATGAGATCTTCATCCTTTTTTTCTGATGCCCCATAGGACTGATGGCATTAGCATGCTATTTACTTTTTCTGTAAGGAAGCACACTAGATAATGTTGGTTCAGGAGCATGCCTTTGAGCAGCAGGAGCTGTAATTTTCTTCTAGCCTGTTGAATAGTTCTTCTTGCAATTCTGTCAAAAGCAATGTTCATGAACTCTGCACTTTACTGGTTTTGTCTTTTGCCTTAGAGAGTATCAAGTCTGATACAGAGCTTTTTGTTTCTGCAGGAAAACGCCGTGACAAGAACATTCGATCACACTCACTCAAGGATGAGGAGTTTGAAAAGGCCAATTCTAAGCAATCTAAGGCAGGAACTTGGATAACAACAACTCCATTAGGCATTCAAGTGGGCACTGAGGGTGCAACAAGATTGGATCTGAAGCCACTCTTCATGTATCAGGCCACAGACCCAGCTGATGGAACGGTAATGCTGCTTTTGTGTTACTGTAGCACTGTCTGTAAGCTAAGAGAAAGGGCTGCCATCACATAAATTGTAGGATTTTTTTTCTTTGAAAACATCCTACAGGTTGTGTTATTGCACTGTTAAAAAAGCAGTAGCTTTAGATATTGAAGAAAATGTGATTCCTCTGTCTCTGAAGTAGATGAAGATGTGGTAGTCAAGCTTCTCCAGAGCTGATGCCTTATATTGTTGTTGCTGTCACAAGTATCACAGTGCCAGTGTAAATGAGTGTCCTGTCATTCTTTCAGATTATGACTGTACGAGAAGATGAGGTGATAATTGTTGAGAAGCCGGGTAGTAGCAGAGTAGTAGAGCATGCTGATGGTACCAGGATCACAACTCTTTTTGAAAAATGTCAAGACCGTTCTGTACCACAGGGTAGTGTGGAAACAGGTAACATCAAAAAGGGAGGACTTACTTTTCTTGCACTTGATATATCTTGTGGAGCAGAAAGTTGTCAAAATATGTACTAAAGGTGGCTTATACCAGGAGCCTAGATAACAGATCCACTAGTGCAGTCTAGGCTTAGTTTGTCTGCTTTCTTTCAGCAGTATATTCGGTGCAAAAATTATATTGTTGCAAGTAATTAAATTTCCTTCTTTCATACCTATATGGTCCTCTTTCACCATGAGACCACAGTGTCAGAGTTTTAGTATGTTCATTGCCCTCTCTCCACCTGCCCTAATAATAACAAGCAAGCTGCTTTGAGTTTTAAGTGAAGAGGAAGTGAAGTATAAGGACCAAGGCATCCTTATATTCCCCAGTGAAGCCATGGACTCACCAGCCTTGGAGATATTGAATATCTGAATATGGCTGTGGAAAATGTCATGCCAAGAGAAGTGAAACTTACATTTGCCTGAAATAAGTGGGGCTAAAGGTCATCTGTGTTTCTTCTGGCTGGTGTTGTTCTATATGCCTGCTTCATTTGCTAGACAAGTCCTGTCCTCCTTAATTAAAATGAAGGGGACATTTACTGTGTGGGTGTCTGGACTGTTCAAACACAGTGTAGGAAAAGACTATTATTGAGTTAGCAGGAAATGTTCAGGAACATCTCCCTGTAGGACTTTAGAAGTCAAAAGACCCTTGAACTGATCTGTCTCTTCAATGGAAAGGCAACGACCAGATTAACATATCTGTTTGATTTGTTTTCCAAGATTTGTGCTGCTGAATAGGAATTTCTTCACACTTTAGAGCTTGTATTACAGGCACAAAGAATTTCAGTGACCCAACTTCTATGTTACAAATACCCAGATCATTATGGTTGGTACTAGACAGTACTTTTCCGGCACACTACGTATGGTTACAGAAATTTTTTGCTCTTGGGTTTTCCTATATTGAATTCAGAGTCCAGAACTTCAAAGGTTGTGTATTGTTTACATGACATAAAAAATACATGATAAAAGATGCTATGAAGTTTATGAAGGTCTTGCACTGAGGAGATGAAGATCTGGCACTATGAGAGAAAAAGAAAATTGAATCCTAAGACATTTCCATGATTCATGTTCTCCTGTCTCATTGTTTGGTATAAATTCTTAGATGAGCCTTCAGAAGCCATCAAAAAGAAGGTCAAAAGTACGCGAGTAGAGAATCCTGAGTTTGCTACTGTTGTAACTAATTGTGAGGATGGTACCTGTTGTACTCTCTTTGGAGATGGGACATCTATTCTAGCAAAGCCACAGGGAACATATCAGGTGGGAATTATTTTTAGTTTGTGACTGTGATGTTTTATCTTTGTGTTGCAAGTTCCCTGCCATTAGCAGCTCTCACCTTGGTTACCTCCCTTCTCTGTAGTCTTCACAAATCCTATTATTCTATCTCTTTCATACTCTGCCAAGGTTTAGATATTTACTCACAAAAGTACAGTATATTTAAATCACAGTCTTAAATTTCCTAAAGTTAAATATTACAGAGACTAACATCAGCCTACCTCTTGGACCTCATCTTCCTTCTTTCTCTCTCTTTGATTCCTCTAAACTAGATGATTCAGTATTTAATGTCTGAAAGCTGTCCTCTTGATTTGTATCTGTTCTTCATTTTCATGGTACGGTTAAAGTTTTCACCTTTGAGGAGTGAATCTCTTCCCTTTTTGCTGTTATAGGTTTTACCCAGCAAGGGAGGCTTTCTTTTCATTGATGAAGATTGCTCAGCAGTTTATAACCATGAAGTTTATGATTTCATCAGCAAGGAAGAAGAGAAACAAGCAGGGAGATACATTATGAAACACACTTCCAGCACTATTTGTGAGATGACGGATCCTGAAGGAAATATTTTCAAGGTAAAATACATGGAAGAAGACACGTTTCTGCATTCTAATTTTATCTTACAAACTTCTCTCAAAGTCAGATTGTAACCTTGTAATATTGAAAGTAGCCAGAATCAGGTCTCTGATACCTTCTTGACTAAGTGATGGATACCCCTTTTTTTAAAATATTTATCCGTTTTTAGAGAGACTGAAACAGAACATATGGTGTACAGTTTAGCTGACCTGTAAAGATCCCTTAATTAGCATATTTTGTACTATAGCAAAAAATCAGCTCTGCAAGTGAGGATTAAAAATGGATGTGTCAGATTCAGTTCATGGACTGTCCTTTCAGTCACCCTTATTTAAATTGTATCTTGAAAAAGGCATTATTATTTCTTTTAAGGTCATTGTTAGTTATCTTGTTTGAATATGTTAATATCACATAATATTTTCAAGAAGGAAAATACTGTAGGAATTCACTCAGTAGGTGTACATCAATGTCTGTCTTGAGTATACAGTTACCTGGCTTGGCCAGTGAGTGAGTATTTTTGTGTAACAGTCCTTGGGCATTTATTAAATATCAGCATATGATATTAGTATTTATGATACAGCATGTCTTTCTCAAAATGTTTTGGGGTTTTCAATCTCTTTTCAGTTTTCCTCTTTATTTCTCTTTCCCCTGTGAGTTTCAGGTTGCTCGACATGAAATATGGTTTTTCTGTCTCTTTCACTGGGCTAGGTCATATTAAAGTTCACCAGAAAGTTACTGTTTCAAAAGTATCTTTTAACTCAAGTAATTTCACATAATTATAGGTCATGGCTGATGGCAGCACAGATGTGTGCATTCCCAGCATTGGCTCTGATGGCAAGGAGGACAGAAGTTCAGCAGCAGAAGAGGTTAACAAACCTATCACTTATGATGAGCATGCCCCCAGGTAAACTGCACTGCATCCATAGGTTAACACTTTTTTTTTCACTACACAGTATTTGTACAGGTTTTAGAGATTTGTGCTCCCTTTGTTCAGTACTCTGTATTTGCACATTTGATGCCATCATGTTGGAGTTCTGCTTTCTTGATACAGCCACATGTGTGTGTTTGGCTCTGCAGGTTTTTCATCATCTCTGCGGATGGTTCTGGAACAGAGCTCCTGCGGAGAAAGGATGTACAAAAGTATGTGGATGAGGCCTGTAGTGATCCTGTCACTGCAGTCTTGCGGGATCCTGTGCAAGAACAGACAGGTAGAAAGCTTTTCTTTTCTGATGGACTACTAATAGAAAGAATTGCAAAGTTTCAGAACTGTTATTTGGACAGGAAATATTTTTACCCATGTAAACAAGCGTTCACACTTCTGGCAGTGAAAGAAAGGAGCTTGGGGGAAAACTCTGGGAAGCAGAGAATTAACTGAAGGACACTGTTAAGGGATAAGTGAACGAACAAATGGCATATCTTTATCCACTTTCAGTCACACAAATAAAAGTGTTTACCAAATGGATATATTCTCTGTGTTTATCATAAAAAATTTGAACATATCACAGTCTCCATTAATGATACAGCAATGAATGTTGACCCTTAGCCTGTCTGTTGGAAAGGATACATGTTAAGAAGCTGATAAAACATGACTGGAATAGCCAGTAGTACATGGTAACAATCACCTTGTAGTAGCAATGCAAGAAGTTATGTCCTGGAATGGTCGGTTGTTGTCATAAAGTTAGTTGGAGATGCTGTGTTTCTATAAAATACACTGTGGCATAACAGGTAGATGCTAACAAAAAAATCTTTTTTAAAGACAGGAAAGTATGGTTCCCCTGGATATGAGGGGGTGATAAGGGAAGTTTGCTTCAAGCCATGAAGTACTAAAACATGTTTCTCATAGATTTATGTCATAAGTATATGACATAAAACAGCTTTCCCACTTACTCTTATAAGGTGTTGCACATTCAAAAAAAATTCACAAAAATGACTGGTTTCCCATTGGAGAAACCAAATAAAATAATTTCGCCATGGGAAAAAGAAAAAAAGAAGGGACACAAAGGGAACCAGAAAGATGCTGAAGGTGGAAAGATCAGAAAGATGGAGAGCATACATACCTAGTGAAAATTCCAGTCGAGAAAACTTACTTAAAACCATCAGTCATCATAGCAGTATATCTGATTTTCCAGACTTCCTGCTCCACCTTTCACAATACCAACTCTGTTTGCCTTGACAACAAGGCTTCACAATTTTGTATCATTGTGACGAAGTGCCTCAGTGGTGATATCCATTTTAAAGGTCACCTGTGGGGTAGATAGTAGATTAAGTAATTTTTGGGTTGGGCTGGAAAAAATATTTTGAAGAACATTAAAATTTATGCAAACAATACGAATAAATCATCCCTAATGGAATCCATCCAGTGATCAGGTTATGAAGTATAAAATACAGTGAAGAATTATGCATGTCCTGAATGTGTTATACTACTTCTGAGATTAGTATTCAGTAAACATGGGTCTATGCTCTGCTCTTCCTTGTTTGGGATACTCCCCATGCTATACAACTGAGCTGTTAATTAAGAATCAAAGCAAGTAGCATAACCAGTTTTTTGTTAAAAATGGCTTGAGTAATCTGAACTTGTACAAGTGTTCCATAATCAACTCAGTGATCTGGTATTATCTGTAGCCATGGATACATGGAGTTTTATCTGTTGGTAATAAGATTTTTTGTAATTAGGTAAGCGGTTTTTTCTGTAAGTCTGAGACACTTGTCCATCATTTTTAAAATTTGAACTGATTCTTAGCAAAATGTGTCTTTGAACCAGGTATTTTAAGTATTACTATCCTCCACCCTATGGCTGAAGCATCCCTCTGGGTAATGAAGGAAGAATCAGAGAACATTGTTCCTCCATATCTTCGGTCCTGGACTCAGAAAGAATCTTCTCCTCCTGAGGTATAATTCTTCCAAAACTGTCTTTTATGTTAAAGCAATAGATGTTTGTCTCTGTGGGGAAATGAAGCTCTAAATATTGTGAATGTTAAATTCAATTTATTAAGCACACACAGCAAGGGGTTGGCCATGTCAGCGAAATCTATGGTCCCCTTGGGCTTCTTTTACACTCAGTGAGGGGATATAGCAATTTTAAGGGGAGTTTATCTTACCAGATGAAGATGTTTTAGGATAGATAAGTTGTTCCCAGGGATCTACTGGCTTTATCCTCTGGGTCTATGATTCTATAAGGGCAGCATATGCTTTTCATCTGAGACACACTGCCAATAGCTGTGGTTTTTGGTAATATAGGTAGCCTTTTTCTCTTTTTGTTTGCTCCTCTCTGTTCAGGGGGAGATCCCAGTTGGAAGGTGTGTTTGGACGGGTCTCAACATTGGATCAGCACAGCCAGTGCGAAAATGTCCCAAAAAACTGCAAATCCGCCAGCTTTTCCAGTATCAGCCACTCTGTGGTGAACTAAGAGAAAAGCTGCAGCTTTCCCTCAAGGTAGTACAACCACATTTATTAATTCTTACAGTAAGCAGTAGAGAACAGACAAGTAGATAAATTGGGTATGATAAATGTGTAGTATATCTGAGAAAAAGAAATCTACTACGTTTGAAGAACAATTATTTCATGCATAGACAGGTGCTATAAGTGTTCTTCTGAAAAAGCTCAATTGTTTCACTTACCTCCTATGAAACCTAGTTTTCTGAGCAAATACATGGGATCCAGTGCAGTATGCACCACAGACAGTACTCTAACATGTAATTTCCTTGCTCTCAATATTGATATCTGTTACTTCATGTTTATTTTGCTTAGGGTTTGTTTTCCTTCAAAAAGTCCTAAGAATTCAAATCAATAAAGCTGAGCAAGAACTTCTAGCTCACCATAATTCTACATTTCACTCAGTCACTGAGACACACTCGATTCTTGATTATGTATTTGTTTTCATAAATCAATATAAAACATTTCCAGGTTCCAGTCTGAGTTCTGTCACTCTATCCACATCTAGGAAATAGCTGTGTAGCCTTCTGACAAAATTTGTGGCCATCTCTCATGAGTGACTGATTCATAGCAAGGTACAAGCTAGACCTCCTGTGCCAGTATTCTGAGATGGAGCCCGAAAGTGAGCAGCTTTGCCCTTCTCAGTGTTGGTGTAAAACATTCATTTATTTAATTCACATTGTGAAGATGCTCTTAGAAGATATTTTACAGTCAAAACCTCATTATTATTTAAGAATTAGAAAATAACAAAATAGATGTGTTCTGTAATTTATTCATTTAATATATTTTGATAATGGCATTGCAAACTGAATTTGAAAGTTAACAGCATGTGAAATTTATAAAAGTAGTAGCATATTGTAGCCAGTTGGATTTTTTTTTTAATTTTTTCCCCCACATTGCATTTCAAAGAAAGCATGCTTGCAATAGAAAAACACTGACAGCTGTCCAGCCCAGACATATTTGGGATATCCAAGTCTATCAGAATGAAATATTACCAGTTTTATAGTCTAGAAATATAAAAATTATTCTCTAATTTGCATACTGATCTTTCAAAGACAACACTGTAAGAAAAGTTCCACACCAAAATGGTAAGGGAAGTCTCTCCATCAACCAGATCTATTGTTGATTTTTAGAGAAAGATGAATGCTATTTGTTACATTGGGAAGGAAGAACTGCAATTATTAGCACTGACAAACCAATTGTAATAATTGCATAAATGTGCAATGAAAATACTCTCATTGCTCATAAATCAATATTTAATTAATGAATTTTTCCAGAATGAAGTATCTTAAATCTTTAGCCACACATCACTTTGTCAGAGCAAAATCCAGATCTAAAAAAGATATTTTTCTTCCTTTCTCCATCTTCTATAAGATTAAAGAGAAATAAACAAGTAAAAAAGAACTGGCATTGGAAACAGATTGTTTCTGCAAATCTGTCTGTTGGAAGAGTTCTGTACTGCATGTAGCTTTCTGGCAGAGTGGTGTGTTTAGAACCCTTTTTTCCATCCAACTGACTTAAAGAAATGTGGGAAAAGAAAAGTGTTCTTTTCTGTAGCAGTTGGTATGATTACGTCATTGTAAATATCTATTTTAAGCCTAACTCTGCAAACAAAACATCTGCGTCTTTCTTGTTCTTTTTCATTGTTCCACCAGGAATATATAGACAACATCTTGAAGCAGGAAAATGAGCTGGAAGAGATGAATGTGAAAGAACCAAGAACAGAGGAGGAAAAGGAGAGTGCTGCAAGTCTCCTTGGACTGATTACAGTGAGCAAAATAAAATTTTTAACTTCTTCTTTCAACAAAACCCTCGTATTGCATTGGAAGTGTGAGCCTTGAAACACATTATCCATTAATAAAACAGCAAATGTCAGGGTAGCACAGTGCCGGTTCTGGTGCAGATTAATGGTAAAGCAGAGCCACGCTCAGCCTTCAGCTGGTCTGAATTCAGCTGGGCACTGCTGCCACTTGGGGGAGCAATGCTCGAAACACTTCAAGAGTTTGGCTCCCCTGAATTATATGTTCCCAAACACACAGACCAAAATTACTTTCCAGTAATTTACTTTTTTTAATATCCCCCAACATCAGGGTGAAAATGTTTCCAGTCTGTTGTCATTGCACCTGGGAGATTTTTATTTCAACCACAGCCACCTCTATAGTAAGAATTTAAACCCTGCTTTTGGGATAATACAAAAACAGTCTGGAGGAATATTGTTATTACTGCTTAGCAGCATTTTTTTTTTTTGAAAATATAACCTGTAAATTTGCATGGATAAATAGAGCATGGAGAATAAAAGGAGAGGAATCGGTAATGGGAAAGGTGGGTAAATAGGAGAAGAGGGTCACAGCTTTTCTGGAAAAAGGGACAAAGAAATCATCTGTCAGTAACTCCATCTGCCTCTATCCTCTAGGCAGACATTTATTTACTTTGATGAGACACAGCTGCTGAATCTCACATGCTGCTCAGTTCCAGTGAACTTGTCTAGTGACTAGTTATTGTTGATGGTCCTGGCTGCCTTCAGAACATTTCCAGTTACAGATTTCACATTGGACAACTCCTTTCTGAGCAGCACTCTCACTGTGCACCTGCTGTGACCCAGGAATCAGTGTCACATTCCTCCCAAGTCTCCAATAACTCTTTTACAACCCAGACTGCTTGGTCACAGGAGCTGTGGTTTCCAGTTAACTGCTTCAGAGACAGCATGAGAATAAAGGAAACACTTTAGTTTAGAGTCTCTTATCCCTCATTCATTTTACTGTAAGCCAGCCACATGAGAGCTCCTCAGTAACAAAGCCTGCAAATTCCCAAACACATTTCCCGTTTGACTTGCTGTGACCATGAGTTTTAGATCTTGTTCAAATTCTTTTCAGAAGGATTTAAGTTTGATTAGGAAATAGCTTAGTTGATCTAATAAGAAGTAACTGTATAAAATACAAAGCTATCGGTGAAGTAGGTCATCAAGAAGGAAACAAATACCTGTTTAGAAGAGGGAAATTGTACTTCATTTCCTTTTTACCCACCTTATGTTTTCTAACACACTGAAATACCTGGCAATGTGACTACAAGAGTGGGGGTAACAAGATAAACACTTGTTTACAATGTAAATCCTTTGAACAAGATGCTGTTGTTGTGAATTTTACTTCTCATGTAGTCACAGCTATTCCTTCTTCATTGCAGTCATTCCCTGACTGGGAGAAGTCAACTAAAAATTTCAGTGACAGAGGTAATAAAAATTGAATACCTGTATTTTAAAATTTTAAAATATTATAATAAGTTTTAAAGTATTGTAGTATTATTTTTAAAGAGGGAATATAAAGGTGAATTCATTTATGTGCTGTGTACATGCTTCTGTGTGACTCTCACAGATGATTAGAACTTGTTAGCATCAATGATCCAGCACCTCTGAAAAGTAATTCCTGGTTTTAGGCATGCGTGTTTGACATTTTGACTCGCATTTCCACATATAATGAGTTTTCTCGGTTATAAGAACTATGACAATACTTGGCTACTTTCATTCAAGTAACAACTTTTCAGACAAGTTTTTCAAAGTAACTAAGTAAATCCTGGTTATTTATTACATTTCAAAATCTGATCTCAAACCATCACGTGTTTTGGTTACATTCACCTGCCTAAGGGAAGAAATGGAGCAGTATATTAGCTTTCCCTCATGAATCTCTGTTGAAGTTTTCATAAGACACCTGATAATATTGATTAATGTTTTCAATATGTACAAATAAAAGTTAAGATGCCTGTTTCTTTTAAAAACCTCTAAGTATTTTCCACTGAAAAATCCATAACATTCTATCCCATAATGATGCTAGTCTTTAAAGTGTTATTTTTCTGCGCTTCCTACCTTGTCAGGAGTATTTCTACTTGCTGAAAAAAAGCATACTGTGCAAAGCAAACAGAAACTGCTGCAACAAATGCTTGCTGAACAGTTTCCTTTTAAATGGAGATGCAGTTTTAATGTAACATTTCTAATGAAGAAGATAGTGGGAAAGAAAAGCTCTTTAAAATAGGTAAAAATAGAAAAAGCTGAAAAATGAAATCATATTTTATGGTGAAAAAGCTGACCAAAAAACACCGCCCACATTTCGGAGTTTGAGCTTATGTAATTCCCAAAACATTAAGAGATATTGTCATAGTCTAATAGGATCAAATCTCTCAACTACTCACATCTCTTAAATTTTGCCACAGAAATTTGTTTTCAGCCAAGGAAATTTATTTGGACCCACGATTTAGCTTCAAGGCATAAAGTAAACAACATATTTTACAAAATATGTCAGAGGACAGGGCAACTCTTTATTAAAGCTCCAGAGCCAGTCACAATCTTAAACTTGGAAAGACTGGCATTTCTCCATTAGACATACTGAACTAGTAGTTCCTTGATGCCATGATGACTTTTTGCTTTTTCTTTTATATAGCCTTTATGTATTCTTAGTGCTTTTAGCCTACGTAGTTATAATTCTTTAAGTTTGATAACTTCCCTTAAACCCAATATACCTTTAAGCCAAGAGACCAAACATTCTGGAAACCCCAGACACCAAGGGCCTCTCCAGAACACATTCTGTAAACAGAGATAGGCCCATCCAGGGGGAGAGTTCCTCTATGAGGGGTCTCACTCAAGTCCCTCATTGGGGAATCTTTGATAGATATGCTAATTTTTGCAAGGCATATATAATTGTATACACATCACATTGTGGGGGGCCATTTTCTTCGGTGGGGATTTCGGGGTGCATTTCGATGTGCATTTCGGTGCACCTGAGGATCCTTAAATAAATACCGAGGTAAAACCCTTTTTCCCTCTTAACTGTGTTCAGCTCTCTTAATTTTAAGACCAGGAAAAGGCGTCACCTTCCGTGAGAATGTTGATTATGGCTGCTTCACAGCCTCAATTAAGCACAACTTAAGCAAGTTGAATGTAGTAAGGGTCCCTGAAAGCCCACATTATTTTCCTCAGCTGTAGATAGAGACCTCAGAGCACCCTAGTTAGAAACTGGCTGAATGTCAGCAATTTTTCCTATTCACAAGTATTTGTATCTTGAAAGAACATAAAGGTATGTCAGGAAATACAGGGTAGGAGCGTGAACCTAATCTGCTTCTTGTCCTTTCAATACTGAATTCAATTAATTTCGTATCTGTTAATGTTCTGATCTTGATTTTGGCATGAAGTCCTTTGTGCCTTTTCCCTCACAGTAATAAAGACTCTGTTAGGTTTCCATGAAGTGGCAGAAAGATGCATTGAAAACACATCCTTTGATGCTTTTTCTTCATAACACCTAGCGCTGCTTAGCAGAGCACACCCGTTCAGTAACACTCTTCACCTTGCAGGCCGTGTGAGTGAGCTGTATGAGCGGGCAGTGTTCCAGAGCCTCACAGAGAAGGCGAGCACTGCACCAAGAGAGGACCAGCAGCAGGTCACCTTTTCATGCTTTTGGAAATCTTTCCCTTCCAGACTTAAACAGCAGCAGGGGTTAAGGTAGGACACAGCAGCAAGGACGGGTGCAAATGTGAATAACACAAAGGGTGAAACCAAGCACACAGGGAAGGCAATGTGCTTTACTGACTGTCTTTAAGGACTGGGACCTACATCTCTAGATACATGTGGCAATGTCTTCTTTGTCCTGTGATTATTTTGTCCCTCTACGCCTCTCTTTCCTTGTCTGAAAGATACTTCAAAGTTTGGTGGGCAAGGATTTTGGATGTTTCTTTGATTGAATGATCTAATAAAAATGCAGATATGAGCAAACAATTTTGTGCAAACCATACAAGTCCAAGTCAGGAGTCACCTGAGGTGTTTACGTAACATACTCTCATAAAAAGCATTTTCTTTCCAGGGTTATCTTGTAAATATTGTTGTATTTATAGAACACTGCTAGTTTTCTCATTTCCACTGCTCTCTCTTTTTTTCTTCCTGATGATTCAGTCCAGAAGGAGGAACACTAACGTCCAAGTGGCAAAGCAAAATAGAACAGAACAGGTAATAATATTAGTAGGATCAAGTTATTTTATGAGCCAGCCTAATCTACTTTTGTAAAGAATGTTATTGATTTCACCAGGTCTTGGGTGATGGTCCAATGGCTTGCCTGCAAATAATGGGGTATTTTCTGCAACAGAAATGCTGAATAAATGGTTTGAGTCTCTTTCTTTTTTATTTTCCCAAAGCCTAACAGCATTACTATTAACTTACACTATGCAAAACAAGGCTGAAGTCAGAAGCCCTGTGTTCCATTAGTGGTTCTGCCACGAATGTGGAAAATACTGTATATTAATATTTTCAAATGCTGATGCTTTAGGTTAAAATTCAGGTATTCCACAAATAAAAGCTGATTTTTTCAAATAGAACCCCTGACACACCTCACATGGTGGTGCTTCAAAGCTTCTCTAGGCAAAACTGTCCCAGCTCTCTCAGCCTCTCCTCACGTGAAAGGTCTCCCAAACCCTTCATCATCTTTGTGGCCCTTTTATGCATCAGACAGCTCAAAAGTGGACGGAGTACTCCACATGAGGCTTTCTGTATTAATTCTTAATTACTTTCTGACTAGCATGAAATAAAAAAGCCTTTTAGAGTTTCAGAGTTATATTTTGATATATCATTTCACTGTTTTGCATCCTATTTTATAAATTACTTTAAATATATAAATCTGAGCAGCCAGCAACCAAGAACATCATGTGCAGTCATCTGACTCTAAAACCAGTGTTAAAATTCTCAGTATGATTAAGAGTGATGACTTCACAGCTGATATTAGACCCTGCGAGTCAGTGAAACTCTAGTAGTGTAAAACTGGGCTAAATCAAGCTGATAACATGATTGATCTTTACTCTGGTCAACCTTTCCTTCAGAAGTTTGAACAGCTTCTGCTGTATCCACAGAGCTGTCAAGTCTTTCTGTGATTAAATAAGGAAATTAGATGAGTTTTGTGTTCAAAATTTTAGCAATGCATCCAGAATACCAATTCTTAGCTTTCAGTGTTTGTTGGAGGGTTGGAAAGACACCAGTGGCAGTCCCAGACATATTCCATGAGGTGTAGAGAAACGGAGCATGTTCTGAGGAGGAGCCCTTCATAGCAGGCAACTCACTGTCCATGTGCATTCTGATCTGACCAGTCAGTTCTTAATCCACCTCTAAGAAAATTGCCCATTACAAGAATATTACTCCGTGTGATGAACAAGGGGAAAAAATGCCACTTGCCTTTACCAAGACCATTTCTTAATGCAAAATACTGAAAACAGGGTGATAATGCTTTTTTTCTTTCTTTTCCTTACCAACAATGTAAAAAACACACTTAGGAGAGAACTGGATGTACAGAAGACAACGTTTTTGGCAATAAAAAACAAAATATTTGCTCCGTATTTTGAATCTGAATTCAGCAAGGACTTTTTCCAAGAAAAGGTAATGCAGCTGAAAACTGGATGAGTTTTGTTAGGCCAGGTAGTATCACACATACTCCCAAAGACAATTTTGGGTTTATATCTCAGCCTCTGTTTATCTCAACAAACCATTATAAAGGACAGCTGTGGCAGAATTAATACTGGGAATTATATGCCCTTGTAAAGGAAATCCTTGAAGATGGCATATGTTCACTGAGTACAAATTCTGTAAAATTGCTTACATAAACTCTGGAGAGAGTCTGATTCAGAGCAAAGCTCAACCTCAGGTTTTTTTACTTACCCCTCAAACCCCTCTCCCTGCTTATTAGAAAGGGAAAAAGTAAAACTAACACTCTTAATTAAAGGTGATCTTGGGGGCTTTCCTGCTGTAATCTCACCTGGTAAAGGCTGTAAATGCATAAAGCCTGCTCAGAAATGTAGGTTGCAATCTGATGGAACTATGTATATCTCTTTTATAGTTACCACTTTCGTTCTGCTTATTTGTTTCCTTTGCACATCTTTCTTTATTTTTCCTTTCTTTTTTTTTTTTTTTTTTTTTTTTTTTTTTTTTTTTGTTGCAGAGGAGGGTGTCTGCTGGTTGTTTTTCCTAGGTGTTTAGTTGGGAAACCTAAGCCCTCTTTCTTACTTTTCTCTAGTATCCTGATTTGGAAGCAATGTGTAAGGAAATTCCTCCACTTCAAAAAGAAGAAAGCGTGACTTCTCTAGAGATGATAAGAGAACCCAGAGGAGGTAATCTACTGTCTGGCACTGGGTTTGTATCTTCTTCAGGAGGAAGAAGCTCTTGCAGACGTCACTGAATGTGGAAGAACCATCAGCTTTGGATGCTAAACTGAAGAACTGGCCAATGAATGAGGGGTGGATAGATGAAAAATGCTCAAGAATAACTTAAACGGAATAAATAATAGTTAGGGGTGGATGAGCAAGAAACAAGCAGGCCGAATTTAGAAAAAAACTAATATGACTGTAGGAAAAATATGGGAGATTCATTCTGAAACTCAGTGGTAAGAGGGAACTGTATTGCAAAAGCAATACAGAATAGGAAACATGCAGGCTAAGGATAGATTGCAGGATATAGGAGGGAAGCAGCGACTCCATGATGGGAAGCAGATAAAAGAGTGAATCATTATCTTAGGCTTGAGCTCTACAGAACTGAGAGGAACAGAGCTTTTCAGTTCTGTTTGAGGAGCAGCCCTGACAAAGTTACTGAAATCATGCAGTGAGATTAAAAGTCATACACAGCAAAGATTCATATCAGGAAAACAGTCCTCTGTGTGGCTTTATCAGACCCCCACTAATTCCCATATTTCCTCATTTTCAGTCACCATGAGACCCTTGTTGGATTGTCTTTTAGCCCTTTATGGCTTATAGTTCAGTTAGCCAGAGAACAAGAAATGACTAATCACACAATAGGCATTTTTGATCCCTGTCACCCAGTAGCGCAAAATGTCACATGCAGAATTTTCCCAGCCTCTCGTGGTTATGTAGACAGCTTTCCAAGATTGTCTAAACTGAAGTGCCAAAGATTGTGATTTTGTTACACATTTATGAAAATGATGGTGATCAATATTCCATTATTTTCCCTTTAGCAGCTGAATTTCTTGATAGCACAAGTGATTCATCACTTTCATCTGGCCTTCTGCTGCAGGAGCCATCCGAACAAAATGACGGTCCCAGCAGCACAACAGGTACATCTGCCTTCCAGACTGTAGTTGGAGCAGCTTGATACCTTTTTATAACTTTTGACACAATATTGGCAATACAAATTTAAATCCACCTGTCACCTTTTCATGCTTTTGGAAATCTTTCCCTTCCAGGCCTAAACAAGGCTGCGACATCAGAAGAGACACCCTTTCAACATAAAGTTTCGAGTCTGATGGTGGACGTTACAGGACAGACAAGAAAAGAGAAAGTAATATTACCATCATACTTTCAGGGGAAAAAACCAAACACCATACCAAATAAAAAGGTAAAAATAACATCTTTCTTATCAATATTCATATCCTCTGAGTCATCTCTTTTCCATAAAATCTTCACCCTGGAGCAATACTGGAAGGTATTTTGAATCTGTTTACTGAAACATGGCTATTGCAATTTATGTGTGTTTACTGGCAATTCTAGAAGTACCTTTCCTCTCAACTGCTGGGACAAACTCATTCTGCATCAGGCACCTACGTGAAAGCTCTCTTTCCAAAAGAGCAGAGCTTCTCCTGTTTTCCCTGAGATACTTCAATGGCTTAATATGTCTGAAAACTCAAACCAGTATAAATTTTCAGACAGTATTCCAAGCGCTGCTTCAGTTTTTACTCCAATCAGGATGTCTTTTTGTAATTCTTCAGGGTGAGTGGACAGAGGTCAAATGTAGGTTAAGTAACTCTGTACCTGACTTAAGGGCCACCAGCTTTCTCTTTGTCTCATATTTTGTTTGCAAAGATCGAAGATCCTGTCGCGGGAAAGGTCAGCATATCTTCTCTTGCAACAAGACAAGGCCTTACCAGCTTCCATCTCATCCCACCCAGAGTGATATTTGGAGTGCTGAAGGAAGGCTGCACCTATGTAACCACTGTAATCATGAAGAATGTTGGCGTGAACTTCTCAAGGTTAGTATTCAAAGAATTCAAACTCAAGTTTGAATTCTTAGTAACCTGGTTTTTATCTGTCCAAATAGATCCTGACAAAAATCAAGTACAGTTTCTCATAACAGCCACCACTCCAGAGAAAGGGCAGGAATTCTGACAGCCACTTTATAGGTCTGCCAGAGCTTTCCATAAGATGGAGCCATATCCTAGGAATGCCTCTTCTATGGCTTTTCCTTTAACAGCTTCTGGTGCAAGGGCATGCTGGTAAACTGTTCTTCAAGAGGAATGAAATCCACAGGATCAGTTCCAGAGCAGTGCAAAAGTAAAGGTCATATCTGATCTAATGATCTTTAAAAGTCTGAACAACAGGAAGTTGCATTCACAAAAGGGCTGAGGTGAAATCTGAGATGTGAAACAACCAGTAAGAAATGAGGAAGCGAAACTTCTGCTTTAGTTGGTACCATTACATTAAAGATTATTTGCACAAAATTCATACCAGTATCATGCCTTCTGCAATAGAATCATATCAAAGGACATTAAAAAATATTGTTATGGATTTTTGAGTGTGCAACACACAGGTGTTTGCCAAGAAGCTGTTTATACTTCAACTTCCCTGAATGTGCAGGTTGCAAAAGCTGATATTTCACATTCTGTTGGAAGGACCAGGCAGTGTTAACAAGCTCTTTGAAGGCTTACTTTGGCCCAATCATCTGCTCCTTGGGGGTTTTTTGTTAGAAACCTGAGGCTTGGCAAGAAGCCCAGGAATACTGCTGTAGTCCAACTTGTACATTATGACAGAAGGGATGAGCTAAGAAATTCTGCTGTCATTTACAAAAGCAGAGGAAGAGCAGGCAGCCTGCTTCCTACATGTGACTTCTCCTGCCTGAAACAGTTTCTGGCAAACTGATTCTCTTCTCTTTTTGACAGGTTTCGGGTGAAGCAGCCACCTCCGTACACAGGACTGAGAGTGATGTACACACCAGGACCTGTAGGTTACACAGGAGAGCTTTTGGGTGTTTTTCTAGACTCAGCTGGCCCTCAGGCTAGCTAGGGCTCCTGTCTGGGACACCAGCTGTCCAGCAATAGAGGTTTAAAGTTATTTGAAGTGATGCTGTCTTCCACTGTCCCTCTGCCACCTTCAGCTAAGCACCCCATGCACTCAAGCCTCAGCCTGTGCCAGAATGCAGAGGGATAAACATGTTAAGTTCAGTGGAAAGCAGCAGGTCAAGCAGTGAGGTTATAGAGAGCTTTTTCAAGGCAAACAGGATTACTCTATCACTGCCTCTGAGTTTTCCCTTCTGCTTAGGGTATTTGTTATATCTGCTCTGTCTTATGCCTAGACTTAACTTCCTGTCTTGATACCTTCAGGATTTGAACCTAGTAAACTATTGCCTCAATGCTTTCTTCTCCTGCTTCTAACTGTTCTTCACCTTAAGTCTTTTATCTGGCAAAGCACCATAGCACATTAAATTATCCCATTAAGTAGGAAGCTTTCATGCTTTCTGCTTTTGTTCAGTCTCTCTTTTCACCTGCCTGTTGTATCTGAATAAATAGTGCTGGCCAGTCTCCCCAGAGCATCCATGTAATACCAGGCAGTACCTTGCCAATGCATGAAATCAAGAAGCAATGACTTGTGCAGGGAGGCAGTGCCAGAATGCAAGTCAAACCTCCTAGTCCAGCGCCTTAGCCACAACTCTGTACTTAAAATCATAGAATATTTTGGGTTGGAAGGGATCTGTAAAGGCCCCAGTTGAGACAGAAGGGTGGTGTGGGGGACTGTGTCAAAGGCCTTACAGAAATATACCTGGATGGCTGGAATCATTTCCATTCTCTTCTTTTCTCCACACATCTGTCCTTTTGTATCTCCCTACCTCTGTGTTCTTTTTAGAACAGAATAGAATATTTTATTTTATTTCATTTGGAAGGGACCTACAATGGCCCTCTAGTCCAACTGCCTGACCACTGCAGGGCTGATCAAAAGTTCAAGTATGGTATTAAGGACACTGTCCAAATGCTTCTAACAGTGACAGGCTTGGGGCAACAACCACCTCTCATTTGGGTTCTCTCCCAGCTGTCCCAATTCCCCTTTTTCATCTGGAACCTAAAAGGAAATTTAAGGAGGAAAAATGCCAGCGCTTGGCAGTTTTCTCTCAAACTGCCAAGTGAAGAGACACTGTTTTGTACAGACCTTTTTAGTGTGGCAGGTACTGGGTAACTGGCAAGTGCAGTCCTGTGTGCTGGGCAGTGAGTCTTTAATTGCATCAAACACTGAAGAGCCACCTGCTCCCAGAACTGCTGGAGGGGACCATGTATGAAACTTGCACCTCACCTGTCATCCTCTGTCTCTCCTAGGTGGCAGCAGGCTTGCATGTTGAACTGGAGATAGAGATTTTGGCCATGGTAATTGGAGGGAAAGGCACTGGTGGCCTTGAAGAAGTTTCCTACAATATTGAAATACTAACAGAGACAGAAACTCTTCTCCTGCCTGTGAAAGCAAATATCCTTTGTTGTCTTGTTTCTTACACGCACCTTGTAGCATCGACTCTGGGGATCATCTTCCTGTCAGGAGCCTCAAGCATTGTTTCCAGTGCAGGCTGTTGCAGTAGCAAGCTTTACTGTCCTTTTCAGAAATACACAAATGGGTGTTTTCAAAAGCACCACAAATGAACAACTTAAGATTCTGATGCCAAAAGCATTTTACATCAGAATAACATGGTTTGAAAAGTGGGGAAAGGAAGAACAGCAACTCAGAAAGATGTGACTTTTAAAAAATAAATGAAAATAATAGGGACTCTTTCCCACCACCCCTCATGAAAATATTTTATTACATTTTCAAATCTATAGTAGTATCTGGTGATACGATGTCATGAGCAACAAAATGATGTATCATCCTGATACTAAACAGGCAAGCAGAAAAGATGCAAGCACAGAAGCACATGACTGCTGTCAGAAACGAGCCTGTGTGGGTTCAGTGGGCTTTTCAGTTGTTTAACTGAGGACAGCAGTACAGTAAAATAAAACAGCAAAGTCAATAGCTATTATTTCTCTTTCCCTTGTGCTCCAGAAACTACAATTATTTTTTTAGATAAAATTACAGGCTCATTTTTTAAGGGCAAGATTAGAAGGGTGAAGTTCTCTTTGACATTCAATCAAATTTACACTTAGAAGTCTGGGAGAAGAGGCCCTCTGGAAACCTGTAGAAGAAATAGCATGGCAAGCTACATCCAAACATGCCAAAAGCTTCATTCAGAGTAAGGACCACCCTTACCAAAGAAAGAAGAATTTCAGGGTACTCTGAGCCTGAGCAGAGTAATAGCTAACAGCAATGCCACTGAGCCTTTATATGCCCTGGTTGTGATGTTGAAACTCCCCAAATGTACTTTGCATTCATCCAAAGAAACCTTTCATGCCTATAATTGCAGAGCTGAGCTAGACAGGATGGGTGACATAGCAGCAAAACCAGCTGCTGTTCTGTTCCCACGCACCCGGTCCTCAGACACAGTTGCAGACCTGCCTCCAAAACATGTGCCTTTCCCCCACATTTTACCTGTTCCTTAATCTTTGAGCTGAGGGCAGTAGTCCAGATCCAAGATGTTTCACAACCTTATTTCCAGAATTCATTCCTCCCTCCACACACGTTTAGTTAAATAAATGTACCAAAGTGGTTAGATCCTTAACACGATATTCCACCTGTGTTAAGCAGTGACATTTATGAGCACCGCCCAGCAGGATACCCCCAGGGAGGGATGGCAGCAGCAGTCCAGGCAGTTCCTACAAGCCCCAAGCCACGGTTACGGATTACACTCCCACGAAAGCCTTGTAGTTAATGTAAGTACTGGATGCAGTAACACCAGCTGTAAATTAAAGTACAGTTGTTTTACCTCCGCTTCATCAGCAGCATCATGAACAAACCTCATTAAAATGATGCCCCTATCCCACTGGGTAACTGTGATGAGAGAAGGGAAATACAGGATGGCGTTAACCAAAGCACTCACTACAAGGGAATTGCAGGTTATTACAACTGCTCAGCTCAACAGAGGCACTGACAGCAGAGCCTCCTCAGTTCTGTCCTAAATGCTTCACTTACTGTCTCCACATTAAACAAGTCCTTGAGCCTCCTCGCAGCTGGATTTATTACAGTTAAGCCCTAATAAATCAGCCTCTCTTTAACACTTTTCACTTTCTAAAACCAAGTCTTGCTGGTGACCCATCAACACTGACAGCAAGTCTAACAAGGGACAGGAGTCTTACAGATAGGGCAGCCTTAATGTGACAAGTTCAAATACACACAGCCCTCTGCACACAGTTTCATTCAGCACGTCTCTGTAGCCTTACAGAACCAGTCTATGCGAAGAATCAAAGAATATCCTGAGTCGGAAGGGACTCACAAGGATCAGGTCCAACTCCTGACCCAGGACGTCCTGACAATTACACCATGTGTCTGAAAGCATTCTCCAAACACTTCCTGAACTCTGTTGGGCTTGGTGCTGTGACCATTTCCCCAGGTAGCCTGTTCCATTCCCCACCAATCTCTGGGTAAGGAACCTTTTCTTGATACCCTGCCTAACTCTTCCCTGACACAGCTTCAGGCCATTGCCTTGGGTCCTGTCACTGGTCAGCAGAAAGAAGAGATCAGTGCCTGCCCCTCCTCTTCCCCTCATGAGGATGTTGAAGACTGCAATGAACTCTCCCTTCAGCCTCCTCCAGGCTGAACAGACCAGGTGACCTCATCCACTCCTCACAAGGCTTCCCCTCAAGGCCCTTTTCCATCTTTGTAGCCCTCCTTTAGACACTTTCTAAGAGTGTCTTGGAATGGTGAAGTCTTCCCTGACAACAAGAAAGCCTTACTGGGAATTTCTCACAAACCACCAGTCAACGTGTTCAGCATTAGGCTGGTGTTCACCTCACCCTCATGAGCTCAGGCATTCTACGATACAATCGATAGTGACAGTTCATAAACAGGAACCCTATGGATGTTTCTTCTCAGCTCCACAGTTCCCAGTTTGCTTCATACGTGTAACACTGATGTCATCTTTTTCTTTCAACTTAAACATCTGCAAGCCTGCCATGTTATCTAACCAATTATCACAGAAATCCCAGCTGTATCTCATTTCCTCTCCTCTGGAGAAAAAGAAAAGCAACCACATCAGTCAGTTGTCAAAAACTTCACAGCCATGTACCTCTGACTGCTGCATCTGTTCTAGAACTGCCCAGTATACATCAAGTATAGCTTTTTTTCCTGTTTAAATTTCATACCTTTTCCAGTGTGGCATTTCACCCCTGGAGTAACACACAATTACAGTCTAGAAAAACAACCAGTTCAGTGCCTTCCACCTTAGGGATTTACAACCTGGAGCTCATCATGAAGGCAGTTCAGACAAACTTCTCTCACTACATGTTGAAACGGAAGAAAAATACTCATCCAGTCAGTTCACATTTCAGTGAGACACCCCCAGTCCAAAGAGAAATTCTGATCAGGGGCATCCTCTGTGACAAGCACCGAGAGAGAGAAATTACCTACACAGTATTCTCCTCCCACATGTCTAATCCAGCTAATCATAGCTGCTGTCACCAAAGCCAAACCTCCCTTCTCTTCTGACCACGTCCTTTTGTGAATTGATAGATAATTCCTACTGAAGCTGGCTGCAGCTATCCCATGCTACCTAACAACTGCACCTATGCCTTTTTGAACACTCCTCCCCTCAAAATCTCATGTCAAGGAACTCTGGATTGGTTGGTTTCAACCAACAAGAAACAAGTGTTTCAAAACAAGAAACACTGACACTGCTAGGTTAAATCCTGTAACTGGTTAAATAGTCTTGTTCAGCCATCCAGAACAGAAACAGTCAAGTCACTGCAGAGGCACCATGACAACTTCCTAAGTTCCTATCACCTTTCCCAGGTGGTTACCACCAGAGCCAGTAATTGTCTCCACTGAGACCTAGAAACTTCCCTGCAATATTATACTTGATCAGAAATTTGCCGTACCTCCTAGTAGAGACCAACAAGCAAAAATCACTAATTGAGCATCACCTGACCAAACTTGGTCCTATCTCATTTAGATTTCTGTAGTTATTTCACATTAATATTTAAAACATTTCAAAAAGATTCTCTTAATATACTCAAATACTGCACAGGAAGCTGCCCATGAAAGTCTTCAGTATTCCTAAGTAGACTGTCCATCCTGAATGTGTGGTTATGATTTTTATGCCATTCAATTTGTGCAATAAAAGCAAACTCTTAATCTACTTGAAGCCCATGTAAGAACTCTGTCTCATGTTGTTCCCTTCCAACAGCAAAAGGCCAAATCTACTGAAGCCAGTCTGTAGCAATCACAGTGTTCACACAACACTTGCAAAGAATCTGGACATAATTATTGGGTTTGCTTCAATAACTGTACAAAGGTAGAGCTGAGGTTTCTTGTTGTTTTTCCTTCTTTCCATTCATGTTAATTTTCTGTCCTCTTCCACTACAGGTTAGAGCCCTAGAAGAGCAACATGAGGAACAGAAACACTGAAATACCTAGACTTTAGTCCAACCTTATGGAAACATCCCAGTGGATTTTTTTCAGTTATTTTATTAGATTAAATGAGAATAAATATTTTGCCTGTTCCCTATTAATGGGAAAGATGGGCCAAAAGTTGCACAATCTCCTGCCGTGGCTGTCTGAAATGCAAACAGTGGAAAGATTTGTGTATTTCAGCGCTGTCACAGTGTCTCATTAACAGCGACATGGAGTGCAGGGTGAATAAGGCAAAGCAAATGAACAATTTCTTAACATACAGAACGGCTCTATGAATGTAGCTTGCCCCTGATGTTCACAGAAGCTGCCGGAGGTAACTCGACCTCGAGCTTAGCCACCTACCAAACTCATTGGTCAATTCCTCAAAACATTCATCCTAAAATATCTCCTAAGAAATCCAAAACAAAGTACACAGCTGCACGACAGTTTACAAAACTCTTAGAATTGTTTCTGATAGTTTTGCTTGGGAAAAAAGAGAAGGAGAGAAATCTCACAGAAGTGCTGGGAAAGTTAGAAGGTTTCCCTGCTAACAGCTTTTTTAGCAGTCACACAACCCTACTACAGAGAAGTGCTGAATGGTTCCTAGTAAGTTTGTTTTTCAAAGGGATTAGGTTTCTAATAACCTGTGCTGAGGCACCTGAAATCTTTTTCAAGTACTGGGAATGCACCAGGTTTCAATGCAGTCAACTGTGATTCTTCAGGAGCTGCTGACCTGCTCTGGTTTTCAAATTCCTAAGTTTCTGTTTGATTTCACAATCATAGGCTTAACTTTCTGTGGGTTCACCTACCTTTGATTAGCTGCAAACACCAGATGGGGGTTGTGAGTACACAAAGTTACACTTGACAGAAAGGGATTCTTTCACCCTCTTCTTCACAATCACACGAGCACCTTCAAATGCTCATCTGCTCATTGCTCTTCATAGTGGAAGACTGAACCACTTAGAGGTGGTCTTTTCCCCCTCCTTGTTCCTACCTACAGCAATGACTAAAAGAAAGATCACAGGCTCTTTTTGAGCCATCATATTCGTGTATCCAAGTGCAGCTCTGCTACAGGTTTATGAATTCATTTCTAGCAAGGTGCTTTCCCATGCTTCATCCTTTTTCCAACATGTGACATCCTGAGAGAGAGATGGGGAATTTTCCTTGATACATGCAGATGACTTGTTCTCTCAACACTTCACCATGACTGAGAATCCCATGACTGGGCATTAATAGTAGCTTTCACCAGTGTGAAATATGAATGCCAGTTCTGAACCCTGCCATCCACACTGTTAGGTGAGACACATATTCTAACAATATAGACTTAAGCTTGCCCTGTACTTGCAAGTGCTTTCCTGCTCAGGTTTGTAAGTCCAGGGAATTTCACCCAAGAAAGGGCAAATTGATGTCCCAAGGATATAAAAATTCTTATCAGTGGATTGTTGGCACAGGACAGACCTCTTCCATTTAAAGCATATGCTGGGCTCTCTCAGTAGCACCTGAGTACTGCATTAGCACAGACCAGTCACAAGTGATACAAATCTGAACCAGGGGGAAACTTCAACGGGGCATCCTGTGTCAGCAGCTATGGAGAGAGAACAACAACTTCCCAACACCCAGAAGATCTTTTCTCCAAGGATTCTTCCCTAGTAACAGTGACAGCAGAGACAAAGGTGAAGGAATTCCACCTCTTCCAACTTAGATTGGGGAATACCTGTCATCATTATAAGATGACTGCATCCCAAGCCACTCTTCTATACCACCATTTACATCCTTCTCATCAGTCCCTGAGTTCATGTGCCCCTGGCCACATTTTTTTCTCCCAGGCCTCCCAGGGGATCATCACACAGCAGCTCATTACACAGCATCCATAACACCTATCTCCCTCTCATTAAGGTAAACAGAGGCACAGTCAGCCTTCCCCTTTTGGTACCTGGTTTTGGCATCTCTCTCCTCAGTCACCTCAGCTGAGGGTGCACTTTGGTGTCACAAGCCACCTCTCCATCTGTAACATTTGTTTATCCAGCAGGCTGGCCCATTTCAGCAGCAGCCGATGTGGATAACAGATGTCAACTGACTACCAACAAAATGTATCATCCTACAGTGCCTCCTCTTCCTCCTTGTAATCCCTCTTATGAGGGTCTATTTTGGGAGTACTAAAGGAAAAGAACAGAATAAAATTAAATAGAACAGTGTAAGTCAGGAAAGAGACATGTCTGAGTGCAACTGTTTGATCACAAGTTTCATCCATATCTGGACAAATATAAAATTATAGGGGCACCCAGAAACAACTGGCAGAGCTGTATGAAGGTTGCCATTTCTATGAAGAGTCTGAGCCCCACCTGGAAATGGACCACAATGTGTAAATTACCCAGACTCTGAAGAGGCAAGTGAACAATCACCCCCGACAAAGTTACTTACAAACAACAGAGGCATGGTTGTTATGCCTGAGGTGCTGCCTACAGACTGACCAACTGAACTGTTGGCCTTTTGCATACCTGCTGGCAATAGACAACCTAAGTCAAAGGCAGCAGTCAGCCACAACTGGGATGCAGCTAAAAACCCGTGTGAAACTCAAGTCAGAAGTTCAGCTCTGAGTACCTGAGTCAGACATGTGAGCCCAACAGCTGGCAAAGTATCCAGAAGCAGCCCCCACATCTGCCAAACCTGTGACTACTGGTACAAAAACAGTGTGTGCTGTAAATTAATAACAACAGCAGCAGAGACTTGTTCACTTTATTCTGCCCCGCTGCTCCCACTGTGAAAATAAATCATTTTATCTCATACAGCACAAGTACAACAATGCAACAAATCAGTGCACTTTCTAAACCCTGGAGCAAGTAAAAGGCAAGCAATCCAGGCTTCTCATGCTTGGTCTGACAGTTCTCCAGAAAAACACAATCTGGGATGGCAGCCCTTTCATTTGCCCCCACTGACTTTATTCTCTGTAAAAAATCCTTTGAAAACTGACACACAGGCCAAGGCAGCTGAGAATTTACAAAAGAAATACCAGGACAAAACGCTATGAACAAAATTGTCTCATAAAGCAAATATAAATACGCCTTTAATAGAGTGCAGCCATGTTTCTCCCTGTCCCACTAAAGAGTGAGTGGCTGTAGATCAAGTCCTCACACTTCAGCAGAAGTCATAGAGCTTTTTCCAGAGGCCACAAGCCACCAGCAGGTGCCAAAACCATGAAAAATCTTGCCAGCTGCCTTCCCTGGACAGGGCATGGTCTCACCAGCAGTTCATGTGCTGGATTACGTTGAATCAATGCTGCCACAAGGAGCTGATCTCAGGATAAATCAACTCCATTTCTAACAGGCATTCCACTGGGGGAAGAGCCTTTGACAGCCGCCTCTTGGAAAGAGTCCAAATGCATCCATCTGCAGCAGAGTACAGAGAGTCCATCTCAGAGACAACCATTCTGCATTGGGTTCACATGCTGGGTTATACCACATGGGGAGGGGACAGAGTTCATCCCAGCCACTGGACATCATCACAGATGTTCAGCCACAAGAACACTTCCGTGGTCAGCAGTGAGGTTACATGAGTCCATCCAGGTGCTCTTGGTCTTGGGCAGCAAATGCTAGAGCACTGCAAGAACCATCTTCTCTTTCTTCTTCCTTTTCCTCTTCTTCTCCTCAAAACGTTCAGTAGCATCAGCAAAAAATGTCACCTCGTCCTTGGCCTCAATCTCCCTCTTCAGGAACTGGAGCCCTGCCATGTTGAACCCCAGCACATCCTGCAGAGACAGACCAGCACCACAGTGTGAGGCACATCCCAAGATTGTTAGGGGGCAGAGTGTCCTGCACGGGCCACACTCTACTGAGATGATTAAAACAAGACAACCCACAGATTTAAAGAAAGAAACATTAGTTTAAATGTAAACTTCATCTGAGCAGAACAGTCAGTCCTGCACTCAGTTCCCCACAGTCCTCTCCTAAAAGCAGCTATAATCCACTGTATTTTCTGAAGACAAGTTGCTGGCAGGCACCTGAAGCTTCCTCTGGGAAAATTCACAGTGTGCACTGAGGTAGCAGCCCATGGAAAAGCCCAAGAGAAGCAGGGAGTTACTCTACCTCCTACATATTTAGAAATTAGCGAGCCAAGATCCAAACACGTGTATCAGAAAACCAAGTGCAAATGAGGCAGGGAGCACAAGTGTAAGCTCACCACTGGGTATTCTCACATGAGGAGGAACACAAGGAAAAGGCAGCCTAATTGCAAAAGAGGATGGTTTAAATAGGCTCAGACCCCCAACCAACTTCCCCACTGGACACCACAGACAACTCATGCTCACACACATTGTCTCATCCCATTATTCTAGATCCTGGAACAGGGGAGGGTGCAACACTCACCCGGGCCTCACTGACTCTGGAGATGGTGGTTTTCTTCAGATTTTCTATCACTGTCACCAGCATCTGGTTGCCTGTGATCTGCCCAAAATGTATCCTGGGAACAAAGCAGGCAGTGATGTAGCGCAGCATTGTTCTTAGAAACATCACAAAGCCCCTCTCCTGAGCCTCTGTATGTTCTGGTGTATGTTCTGGACATACTTTTTTTTTAGTTAGTCTTCCCCAGAGCAGCACTGTAACAGGCATGGACAAATTTATCTGGAAAAGCTGTTTTCTGAAGTTGAACAGTGTTTCAAGGGGAAGGTCTTTCTGAGGCACAGGCTCTACAGTGACTCTGTGCCACCAACAGTGCCACTTCAGACTTGATGTGGGACCTTTCATTCCAGTGAGACTTGGGCCACCAGGACCAGCAACCCCATCTGGGCGTGTCAGCACTCTGCAGCCAATCAGTTCATTCCCACACACTGCAGAGATTCCTTATCTCCTGCAGAGGCCACACGTTTATTCTCAAAGATGCTTCCCATGAGTTTCAGGCCCAGAGACTCAGAAGAAAGCCCAGATACTGCCTGGGCAGGTAAAGGACTCACTTGAGCAGGAAGAGGAGAGCTCGGCACAGGAGCTCAACATCTGCACCCAGCTGAATATATTCATTGAAGAGTCTGAGCAGGTCAGGGACATAGGAGAAGGGCAGCACCAGGAGAGACTCTTCCAGCTCACTGAGGGAAAAAGCAAAGGGACACAAGCATGAGTCTCAGCCACCGCACTGCTACAGATGTGCAGGAAACACATCCACATAGGTAGGTGCTGGTACTCAGCTGTGCTAAGCATTCCTCACAGCTGGTCCATGACTGCCCACACCTGCACCAGATGCCCTACATCTGCACAGCCCAGGCATCTTGTGGCACAGGGAGCAGGCACACAGCCTTCCCTCCTCAGCATCCCCAAACTGCTCTCCACGTATGTGCGCATCTCCAAGCAGCCAACCCACACCCACAAGCTTCAGTCCACACTCCCTGTGGAAGGAACACTTCCCATTCCCCAGTTCCTTGCATGTTCCAAAAGAGGCTGCCAGGAACAGTGACTCCAGACTCTCTAGCACTGCCCATACCTCGCATGAGGGACCACTTAAGGACCCCAGCCAGTCCTGGGCCTAGAAATCCAACACTCAGTCACAAATCTATTCAGCAGTAAAGGTCTTGGGACTCACCTGGACTTGACCTTCTTGAAAACTTCCAGCACGTATGCAGAAGGCTGCAACAGAGGAAAGACACCAGCCCTGCTTAACAAGAAACATTCCAGGACCAACATGCCCTAAGGTCCATTTCACACAGTTCAAAACACACCATCACATCTTGTGAGACAGACACATCAAGCTGAATGTAACAAAGAGGAAACCCCTTCAGCTGCAATCAGCTGCCACTCTGAGAAGCTCTGCCTCAGCCTTCTCAGGGTGCTCTACACTGATGAAGTATATTGTGAAAAATCTAATCTATATTCAACCAGCTGCATCATCTCAATTCATGTCAATCAATCTTGTACAAACTGGACAAAAAGCTTGGTAAAACAAATTATATACATAAAACCTTATACAAACTCATCTCCCAGACTTAATTCCTGCTACTTCTGTTTATCTGCTGAAAGCATTTGGCAAATGCAGAGCAGAGCTGGGAACTGGGAAAGAAAAGTGCCTCTAACTACTAACTCATAGGATTTCATTCACTTCTGTTCAGTCTATCCAACTTACAATTAAATAGACCTATAATCATGGAGGAAGGGACAGAAGGGCTCTTGCAAGGTCATTACAGGTAATCAGAAGGCAGACAAAGGCTGTTTCATCTGGCACTGCCACACAGCTTCGAGCAACCTGGTCTAGTGGGAGGTGTTCCAGCCCAGGGCAGAGAGGCTGGAACTAGATGATCTTTAAAGGTCCCATCCAACCCAACCCATTGTATGATTGCATGAAAAAGGGTGAGTGAAAAAAGAAGGATCTTCCTCAGGATGCTTAAAAACATGGCCCTGGAGTGCACATTGCAATAAACCAGGAAATAATTGCTCAGAGTAGTGGATTTTTATTTATCAATGAAATCCATGCATCCTTGTCTGTGTATTTTGTAATATGCCAAAAATTCTCAGAATTTAGTGAAACCTGTTGTGTAGTAGTATGACATGAGCGAACAAGGGCACCAGCTCTAGCCTGCAATACCTGGGCATTGAACTACCATTCAGAACTTTCTCTGTGTAAACTCTGCAGGAATAGGAACAGAATCAGTAACTGGTGTAGCAACACAGCTGGGAAAGGTTTGAACTAGCTTTCCCATATCTTGGAGAATACTGTAAACCTCTGGCTCATGATAAGGAACATCATAAGGTCATGGCTACCATCAGGGTTGTTTAACCCTGACAGGGTTAAACTTTTGTAACACACATGCATGATACTAAAAAATAAAAAAATAACAAAAATGATCCAATCAACACAAAAACCCCAAATTATATTCACTTTGCACAAGCAAAAAAAGGTGAACCAAGCAGTCCTTGCCCACAGCAACCCAGCATGTTGGCTCAGCCAGCAAATCAACCAGCCCCACTCCAGCTGAGAATGGACTACAACCTGTGGCCTGGGCATTCCACTTACTGCAATATTTCCATAGGCACGGAGAATGGGATTGACAGGAAAAGGAACCTGGAGACACAGAACAGGTTAGAATGAGGTAGGTATGTGTGTGTATAAATGCATATTCAGAGCAAACTTTTACCCACAGTAGAAGAGAGCTTTTATTGAGTGTCTTCCTGCAATTCCCACACCTCCAGCCTCCCCAGAATGTTGCTGAAGGCCTCATTCGCAGCCACCAGACAATCTCATTCTCAGACATGTATGACAAATTCATCCATGATTGAGTTATCTTCCACTTCTTGTCACTTTTCCCACTTCTACCACAGCCCCTTACTTAGCAGGCAGTGTTGAGATGAAAGCAAAGATGAGGCTACAGGATGAACGTGCAGCAGCACACTCCCAGGGACAAAACTTACATCCTGCTATGACTTTAAGCATAAAGATCACTGGAAAGAACACACCCCTAATTATGCCCCAGAGCACAGTGCCATTTAGCTCTCCAAAAGATTTGAGCAAATGTCTGCTGTTTCCGGCTCTCCTGACTGCTAAGTCTGAATGCTAAGCCTTTCCACCTGTGATGGAAGGACACAGCCAACACAGCTTGGGATTGTTACATTCCTCAGTCTCTTACCTCTTTTCCTGCAGCTTTGCATATGGCATTGTGTTCCTTTAGTTTTGCCATCTCTTCTCTGTACAGCTCGATAGCTTCCATGATCCTCTCAGCCTGTGCAGCACAAGGACAGCACATCAGTGACACCACACAAGCCAGGGCAAAGCTCAGCTGGACAGATGGGAGGTGGAAGCAGAGGTGCTGACACAAAGCACCACATGGCATCTCCCCTGATAAACTCTACTTCAGACTGCACCACTGCCCCGAACACACAGGTCATGTCCTGAAGATGTCACACACCATCCACATCCCCCCGCTGCCCTGGGTGCTCTCTGCTGCAGCTTCAGTTGTTGCTTTGACCACCACCCCCAGCAAGCAGTGCCCCTTTGAGACACAAGCCAGGGTGAGGCCATTTTGACTATTCAGATTAAGGATCTCCTCTGAAAATCACCCAACTGTTGAAATCTGCAGCCATGGAATTACCCATCCCCACACCTTCCTAGTACAATCTCCCACGTCAAGCACCACAATAGATTTCCACCTTCCCTTCAGGGAAAGGCCTGATGCCTTGAGAATATCCCAGCTGCCTTGCACTCCTTTGGGATGCAAACCCCACAGGGCAAGAGCAACTCCGTCCAACACATGACAGGCAGCTGCAGCTACAGGAACCTCACACCTCACTCCTCTCAGGAGGAAAAAGCTCCTGGTGTGTGACTCTCCCAAGTCAAAACCCTCCTTGATGGCTTCTGAGCAGGACAGACTGCCTCTGCATGCAAGAGCAATCTGCCCTTATGTGACAGCACAGGTTACTCTTCAAACTGATGCTGTGACCCCTTGACAGCCCCCCTTGAGAGACTGGTAAGGCACAAAGCCATGCAGAGCAACACCACCTTACCGCTTTGATAGTTTCAATGGTCTTCTTTCCTGCCAGCCCTGTCTCTCCTTGCCTCTCTCCAGCCACCTACAAAATACAAAATACAGAGCTGCAGCTCCATCCTTCCACAGTACCAGAGCCAACTGCATCATGGAGCAGCCACAGCTTCAGCAGCACCTTCCCACCTGGACCTCCTCAAAGCAAGAAAATGATCCATCCTCTCTGATACCTCTTCTATGCCTCTTACAGAAATAGTTTTTACAGGGTTTGTACAGTCAGACTGACACACATTCAGATGGTGCAACTCACCACAGGCTGCTCTTCCTTTGCCACGCTCTCTTCATATTCAGCTTCGCGTTCCTACGGAGGATGAGAACACAACGTATTAACAGGGGTGAGCAAGGCAATGGTGCCAAGTCCCTTCCAGACTGTTTGAGCAAGGCAGCCTGGAGGGCTTCATGCAGCCCATTGCAAAACCAGGACCAATCAGCAGAGACCAACAATGCCAGTGGCAAAATGCCCATTTGTCCCCAGTCCCAACCCAGGGACTGAACTCTAGAATCTCCCAAAGATAAAGAAATCCAGGTCTCTGCTATGGATGCAGGAATAGCCTTTCAGAATCCCACCAAGCTGACACACACCACAGTTCAGCACCACACCTTTCACCAGTTACACAACACAGAGGGAACAAATCTAGAAAAGTCCCAGGGTTGTCCTGGGCTGCAAAACAAAAGAGTCTCTGGTCTGCCATCTCTCACATGAAAGGGCACCAATTATGTTTTGCATAACTCACTACTCATATATTCATTCAAACTTGACCCAAACCAAACTTCTCTGGAATCTGGAAAAGAGCTCTCTCTGTCTCTCTTTTCACCAAACACAGGGCATCAAGGTACAGTTTGTGGGTTGGCTCTTGCAAACACGCTGGGATAAAAAAAACCCGAACACCCATTGTAGGTTTCTCATCCACTCCTGCTTCTGCATTTCTGTTCCCCTCCCCCCACGCAGTGCTCTGACTACTACCATAAGAAAGGGTGACACAGATATGGCTCTCTGAGGAATCCAGTGAAAAGATAAGAGTTACAAATTGTTCCAAGGGAATCGTCAATTGGATACGTGAAACAAACACTTGGGCCAACCCCAATGGTGGCTCAATACTGGAACAGGTGCTCAGATAGCCTGGAAAATCTCTTTCCTTGGAGATACCAATGTATCAAGGTAAGTCTCTAAGCAGTCTGATACAGCTTTAAGATTATCCTGCAGTGAGCGAGGAGTTGGACTAGAGACCTCCAGACTTTCCTTCCTATTTAAGTCCTTCTGAATCTGATTCCTCACAATACAAGCTCAAATGGAATAGAAAGAACTTCTTCCAGCATCCCCGAGCTCTGGGGCCTGCTACTGAGAGAGAATGGACCGCTCACAGTTCAAAAAGGGACACAATGCATTTAACAGGAGCAGCGCTCTCCATCCCTCCCCATCAGCCACCTGCTGAACTGCTTCCCAAGCACACTTGTGCTGAAAGGAGCACAAGAGAACGTCAAAGACTGTAAGCAACAGACCTATAGAAAATCACAACTAAAGACAAAAAAAAACAGGTCTGGAAGCAATTTTTGGTAGGAAAGATGCAACTCTCACCATCTCCCTCTCCTCTTCCAAAATAAGTGGCTCCCTTGTCCTTTCCCAGAGGCGCAGGGACTTGTCGTGGGATGCTGACACCACGTAGTCTCCATTGGGACTGAGTGCCAAGCACCACACCTCCTGGTGATGCCCCTGCATAGATGACAGAAGAGGTATGACATTAACACCACTCAACTCCCACCCCTGAGGAAAATGCTGCTCATGCAGGGATAATGCTTCCTGTCAACAGACTTCAAAACCTCCTACCTCCAGCGTCTGGACATGTTCAAATTTATCTGCATCCCACTGCTTAACCTTGCTGTCCTTGCCAGCTGTGAAGAAGAGATGGGATTTGGGCACAAACTGCAGATACATCACACTGGAAGAGAAAAAGGCTCAAATTTACCCACTTGGGGAACACTGCAGAACTCCCTCTGCTCTATACTGGACAAAAGGATTATTGCTGGATCACAACCCCTCGGAGACAAGTCCACAGCCCAGAAATGCTGCAGGATTTGACTAACCTGTCATCATGGGCAAAGAGAGAACGGTGACAGTCCCCAAAATCCAAGCCCCAGATCTTCACATTCCTGTCAGCAGAGCCAGTCGCAATTAGAGTCCCATCCTACAGAGCAACAAAGAGAGAGGAGGGTGTGGGGAGCTGGCTGGCAGCCCCATGAGGAGCTGCTGCTGCCCCAGTGACTCAGCACAGCTGAGTAGGCAGACACCTGGCTCCTGAAATATGGCCTCCTGATCCCTCCACCCCCTCACCAGTGGCCCATGCTCTGGTACTGGCACAGCCCACTGACAGCACTCTGGCCCTCCTCCTCTGACCCTCTGCAGGTATTTGGTTGTATCTTGACATTCTTGGCTTTAATGAGCCTCATTCCAAAGATACCTCAGAGCAAGATGCAGCCCAAGAATGAACAGGCAGAAAGAGGCTGCTCCCTCTCAGCACCTGCTCTCTGCTCCCACTAACAATTCAGGCTTCTCTCCCACAGGAACTCTAGCAGAAAGCAGGCTGTACCTCTCACAATGAGTGTACAGAACCATTACAGCATTTTGTTTCCCACTCACTCACAAAATGCCCCAGGTCAGTCCTGTCATGACCCGAACTCTGATACTTCTTTCAGTGACCACAGGACTGCGGAATAAGAAGGGGCTTGCTGTGTCCCACCCAGAAACTGCAAAGTCAGGAGCAAGGAGGTGACAAGAAAGAGTTATCCTAGAAGCCTTGATGCCAGCAGAGGTTCCCACATTCATCCACATCCCCACATAACAGCGCCCTAACAATACTTACATAGCAGATGTCCATACACAGCACTGGCAGCTTGTGTCCATACAGAGAGAGGAAAAACTGAAGCAGAAGAACAGTGACTCAGTCAGACATGCTGGGTAGAGAGGTGTGAAAAACTCAGGCTCCAGGCTACTTCTGCTCTGCCTCAGGAGCTGCTTTTCTAGTGCTGCCCCACTTTCATTCTTGCCCTGAACACTGTTAGCAGCAGGTTCATGAGGGCAGAACTGAGAAGAGGGTGGAAGTAACCAAGCAAGCTGAGCTAGCTCTATTTTCTGTCTAGCTAACTCTGGTGCCAATCACCACTGCCTATGGAGTTTATTTCTGTTTCTCTCTACATAACTGTCAGCACCAGTCTGTCTTGTGTCACTCCCTAACAAAGGTCCCATAATACACAGCTCGCTAATACACAGCTCACAAATCCACCACACACTGCTCCCAAGGAAGGTTCTCCTCCCGCAGGCTTTGCCTCTGCCATGCCCTATTTAACACCACGTGAGACACATTCATCCCCACCCTTACAGTACCTGACAGATCTGGAGTACCACCACAGCTGCAGGATTTAGAATGAACCTTGCCACCTGCAGGCTCATAACACTTTTTAAACGAAAAATGGATCTTCCAGTTCCCAGTGTTCCCATGGTTCTGTCAGGTTTGCCCGCAAACAGGCCCCTGAAGCAGAATGCACGGTCTCTCTGACTCTTACTAGTGTTCCACAATAAACAGACACTTTTCCTTTGTATTCCTGATCTTGCAGGCTACAGTTACATCCCTTCCTGCACAGCCTCACAGCCTGTTTGGTCATGCACCTTGAGCGTGTCAACGTAGAACACCTTCACTGTGCAGTCCAGTAAGGAGACAGCCAGCAGCTTCTGGTTGGGGCTGTACCGCACACAGAGCACGTCTTCATCCAGCTGTAAAATGCGCACGTGTTTCATGGAAAGCCTGGCAACAAGAGGGAAAAAACAACTGTTATCCCAAACAAACAAGCTAGGAGAGAAATGGATACAAATCCCACACTGCACCCTGGGAAAGCAAGGGAATTCTAACATGCAGCACCTCATTCCGCACTACGGCGGGACTGGAAATAAGCTGGCTCTGATGGCTGATGAACATCCCTGCTAAATTTATTGTAAAGATCTGCAGGCCCAGTCTGATTAGACACTAAACTCACAAAAGAATGGGGCAAGTGCCCTTCTCCAGCTAAGCTCAGGTCTTCACAACACTGCACTGAGCCCACACTCTTCTGCATGTGGTTCACATAGATGTCAGAGGCAGTTCTTCCAGTGCACAGCAAAGGCCAAAGCACCCATCAATGACAATGGAACCTGCACAAGGCTTATCTTCTCACCTTTTCTGAACACTGCTCTCATCCTTCACAAGCTCAAACTCCCAGAACTTGACGCATTTATCAGCACCTCCCGTCACAAAGCCATGCTGTAGGAGAAAACAGAAAAGTTTGAACTAGTTGTGAAACTAGTTGCTATCGCCCAGAGAAAGTCTATAGCAAGGAATTGCCAACACACAGGAGGTTTTTGAAATGCCCCACATTCCTACAGCATTAATGCCTAAGTGGACACCACCAGGAGCACATGCTCTGGTTAGAGCATGCATTGACTGAGCAACAACAACAATTTCAAAAGCTCTAGCTTTTTTTGGAGGTCAAAGACAAAGATCCCAATGTAAAACAAAACTTGGACTGAAACTTTGGGACTGAAAGCAGTCATCTCAGCTGCAAGTAACAATATGCTTTTGTTTTGTGGGCAACTTGAGACTCTCACTGTTACTGGATCACACACACCTTACCACCACCCTATAGAGCCTTCTGAAGGAATAACAGTCCAACATTTTACATCAAGAACAAGGGTAAATCTATCCCATATGTTTTATTCTGTAGGGTGTATGAACATCACACAGGTTATTTCTTGCTATGGTTCTGATTCCATTAGAAAGTTCTTAGACACTACCAGCTGCATCCTCCACCTCCCGGGATGAGGGGTTCCCATGCTTCCATCAGTGGTGTAAACACAGTACTACAGGAAGGAATAACATGAAAAGATGTGCAGCAGATGCTGCTTATAAGGGTGGCTAAGTTACCTGGTCTGGTGAAAGAGCAATAGACCACACTGCCCCGTCATGAGCATCAAGCGTCTCTATCAGACTGCCAGAAGCCAGGTCATACAGCTGCAGCTTCCCTGTCTGTGGAAAAAAGCGTCACAGAGGAAGAATGAGCCTCTGCTCACAACTCATGATAGCTCTGGGCAGAAGAGCTCCCTGCCACCCACGTCCCCAGCAGCCAGCTTCATTAGGTAGCTGTTACATGCAGATGGCCAAACTCCTGATCTCCATCAGGGCCTTCCCAAAGCTCTCCCCAGCTGTCCACCTCAAGCCACAAGAGCTCCATAATGACTCTGGGAACACAGCAGTGCTCCAGACCAGGAGAGGCAATGCATTTTCTGTGAGGCTGCCTTAATGACATTTTCCTAACACATTTCCACACCTGGGCAGTCTGGGGTCAGAGGGCCACTCCTTACCTTGGTCCCAATGATGACCTGCCGATCTCCGGGGACAAAGAGCGAGCAGAGTGCGTACTCACACTCCATCGTCCGGATGCACTGCAAGGTCGCCCTGCGAACAAAGACAGAACCCAAAACCTCTTGATCACACACAAAATCTGGCCTGCTCAGTGAGACATTCACCAATGTGGCCTCTATCTACAGCTGTCTTTCAGCTGGGGTCAGAAGATAAGCCACCACCACCCTATTGACCCAAACACTATCCAGCCTTACTGCTAACAGCGCTTCCATAGAAGCATGCCATTATGTTGTCCATCATGACTTACTGCTGCTGTGAGCAGGAACAGAGCTCCTAATTTCAAATCAAGAAAGGAGGGAGGAGTGTAAGATAGCATGCTCAGAGGAAGCTAAGCTTCAAATCAGCACCACTCAGGAAATACTGGGACAACACTCTACATCAACACACAACACTCTACATCAACACAATAGCCTACTCAGTCTAATTCTAGATCCTTCAGATAAGATGTCAAGAAACCCACATGTTCCCTAGAGAACAGGCAGGAGCTTGTTTAGGGTTACACTTAGTATCTCTTATTAAAAAGGAAAAAAATCAAAAAAACCCATAGCAAAATACAGTCTAGACCTGACTGCTATGTATGACCTTTGTGTTTAGACCTTGTGCTGAAATTTTAGATCTATAGCTTCTCAGTTTTCCTAACAAGGAAAGAAGAAAAGTAATTTTCTATTTACTTCCTTTAATTCATTCACGGTTTTATCTCTTTCCAATGTCCTCTCTTCCTTATCACTGCTTTTCTTAACACAGCATCCCTGAACCCTGAGAGACTGACACATCTGGACCGTGTACCTGTTCCAAATCTTCACAGACTCTGCAGCTGCTGAGAGAATGGCAATGTTGTCAGAGCTAAAAGCCAACGTCCTGACATCACTGCGGTGGCCCCCAATGGTTATCCTGGACACACGGACAGCCTGGGGGACTTGTGCTGACAGGTCCAGGTTGTACAACTCAATGACGTTGTTCTGGAGCAGCAGCACCATCTTCAGCTCTCCTTTTGGAGAGAGAATCAAGTCAAATGACCTGTTTGATTAGACAAAATCAGAGCTGTACACAGGGGCAATAAGACAAAATGTAGGAGGGATCAAATATCAAGAATAACTGAGACAGAGGAATATAGACAGAGCACACCCAACAAGCAACTGCACACCGAGCCACAGAGGTGTGAACGGACTGGAGATCTCCCCAGCTCCAAGCTAAACACGTGTTGAGGGGGAAACTTCTTCCACCTCTGCCTGCACGAGCAATGCAGAGCTCTCCTCAGGTAGCTGCATAATCATTGATCAGACTCTACAAAAGGCTTTCCACTCACTTGATTTTAGAAGAAGCTTTGACATTAGTGACCCGCTGAATCTCCTCCTGCAGGCTCAGTTCCACACTCCTTTCAGGCTCCTCTTCAGAGTTCTGTCTAGAAATGTCAGATAAGGGAGGAGAGTCAAATGACCCAGCACAGCCAACACAAACTAACACAGCGACAGAGAAAACGTAAGAAAACCACTCAGCCTGCTGAAAACAAGCTCCCTCTTATCCAGCAGTGCTAACCACATTTAAGAATAGGGTGGACAGTGAAGTTCATGCCAGTATGCAGACTCCTAAAGACACAAACTGTCCTAAAAAAGGCAACCTCCTCTGGAGCCAAAACACAAGGCACATTACAAAGATGGATACAAAACAGGCAACAGAAGCTGTGTTTGAGAGCAAGATCAGCTTCTGCTCATCTCCTATCACTCACCAAAAGCTCTCAGCCACTGCCAAAATGCATTTGCAGATTTATATGCCCTGTGCTTTTAGTTTCTCCCCTGGAGCCAGACCCCTCCCTAAGGGCTGTTCTGAGGCACATGTTAAGTGCCAGAATACACAGAGACACTTCACACAGACTAAACATTAAGAAAGTTCTCACCTTTACACTTACACATTAAGTATCTCTGCCTGCTGTAAAACAGGAGATGAGATATCAGACTCACTACGACTTCCCAGATGAAACTCTCATTCCTGCATTGCCTGCCAAGGGCTTACTTTGATGCACCAAGCAGTATAAACACCTGTCAGGTAGAGCTGAACAGCTCTGAAAAACCCATTTTACGTCCATTTCTTTGCACACTTTAGCTTTTTTTTTTTTCAGAGGGAAGACTCAGAAAAAAGGTATTTCCTTAGTCTTTGGGAGCAGTGCTGCTCAGACAAGCACCAAGGATGCACAGGAACAGCAACCCCAAAATACAACAGCTAGCACAAAGAGAATGGCCAGAAGCTTGGAGTTCAACCACTGTGTAATGCTATTGAAGAGCTTTTCTAGAGTCTTCTGGACACAGACAGCATCCAAAAAATTACTTACTTGGCTTTTTTCCTTGCTTTCTTCATTTTCTTTTCCAATTTCTTTTGGATTTCCTCTTCAGAAAGGACAGAGAACACTTCCAGAACAGCATCTGTTCCCTAGAGTCAGAGCAAAAGGTATGCAAAGCCCTGGCTGGCCCTTACAGAAAGTACCCAAGGTCTCTACCAGCCTCTTCTACAGCTGAGTCCCTCCATTACTCACATGGCAGGCCAAAAACTTGCCCATCCGGTCTGTGCCAAGAGTCACCACTCGGTCTCTCCCTTCCCGCATGATGGATCCAACTTTGCTGCACTTCACGATGCGCTACAGGGAGAGAGGAACAAACTTGGGCCTGAAAGGTCAAGTGATCTTCTCAAGCAAACTCAGAAATCTGCTGACAAGGGAAGTCAAGGAGAGGGGGAAATGAACCTACAGGGTTCTGGTAGAACAGCTAGTAAGGATAATAAAGGGACAAAACAAGCATCTGTGTGAGCTACAAGCTTATCTCCTTGTGTTTCGTTGCATTTCAGCTGAAAATAATCATTGGCAGTCTCAGTGGAAGAATAACTTAACTTTATTGGCAAACTATGCCCATTTAAGAGACAGAGGTGATTTTTTATGTTACAGAGGCAGCAGAGCTCAGTCAAAAGAGGCAGAGAAGGTGAGAAGAGAGACTCTTAAACAGGGCATTGAAAGGAGAGAAATCCTCTGGAGAGGAAGCTGGAAAATTAATTAGCAAGGTGAGGTATCTACCACAACTACAAGCTGTCTGACATCTGAGCAGTACCCCAGAAAGTTCTACCAAAAAGATTCAGTGCAGTCTCCAGCAGCAGCACAAGTGGGAATGGCTTTCTGCAACCCAAGCTCACCCCCTATTTCATTACAGTGCAACTCTGAGCTCTCAGTTCCTGCAAAGCTAAGCATCAGTACTGAACTCAGCAGCTGCCAACCAGCTAGGAACTATTTCATTTCTGTGTTGTTTGATGAAAGAGCTCTATTACCACTGTTTAAATTTATATATTTGCTAGTCCTTCTCAAACACAAAGCACAGAAAAACTGTCAGTGGAGTATAAATCTGTGTGTGTTTTGGCACACATACTTCTGCTAATGTTGTGCAGGAAGATGAGGCAGCAACTGCTGCTGAGGAAGCTGTTATGGAGCAAGACAAGAATTATCAGTTTCCCAAACAGGCTGAATATGACACTCAGGATATAAACCATGCAAATGGGGTTAGATACACTATCTCCTAGACAGCACGGAAAACTGATCTTACTTCCTCAGGATGCTCATCCAGCTCTAAGGTCTCATCCTCTTCAGTGTCTTCTTCTGCTCCAGGTGAAGAAGACCCTTTGCTTTTCTTGGATTCTGGTTCATCAGGATCTTTTACCTGCTCACAGGAAAAAAAAAAAAAAAAACAACAAAAGGAGTACCTTAAACCTCAAGAGCTACAGTATTGTGGTTTCTGTCTCACACTTCATTACCCTGGAGGTAAAACTGGTTAGCACACACTGGAGTGTCCCACAGCATTCCTGTAGGCACCAAGCACTCCGTGAGCTCCCATGATTATCATCCACCCACAAGACTGTCTTCTCTAGCCGTAAGTCAGAAGGCAGGAAGATCCAACACACTGTGAAAATCTTGATCTGGAAGTGCTCACAGCTTCACCTGAAAGCTCAAAACATCCCACGAGCAGCTTCTGGACCCCTCAGACAGCAAAGATGTTGCTCTGGCTGTTTCCCAGAACATCCATCCGATTTGAACATGTTCCAGTTCCATCTCAGTTCAAAGAAAGCAGCTGGGAGGGGAAGACTGAAGCGTTGCAGAGGGAATGTCTTACCTCCTGGATGTACGTGAGATCCCACACCCGCAGCTCGCTGTCAGCACTCCCAGTGATCAGACGCTTCTCTTTGGACAGCAAAGCCATCCCCCAGACCTGTCCAGAGGCACAATGTGAGGAACTGACTCCTTTAACTATCATAACAAAAGCCCAGCATCTTTAATTGATTTATTTAAACAGCAACCAAATAGAGAATGGATCTAGCTGGCACCTCCTCTGGAGGCATGTGTATGGGAATTGTCACCCACTGCATGTGATGACAGCTTTTGGAATGTTTGGAAGTTTCTCATTTGCTCATTCCTAAAGCCTAATAGTAAGTAAAATGTATGATGGTGCCAGCTTACAACTCCTGAGAGCAAGGAAAGCACAGCATGGGCTACAACATCCCAAATCCTTTGAGCCTAACAGCTCCCCACACATCCCCTTTTTACCTCAGCTCGGTGTCCAACCAGAGTTTTGAAACAGTGCTGGGTGTCCAGATCCCACCATTTCACCAGTGTGTCTTTGGCACTGGAACAAAGAAGAAAAACTCAGACATGAGGGAAGACTCCAGAGCTCACCACTTTTCTAAGTGGTAGAAATACAAAGAACCTAAAACATGCCAGTACATATCAGAGCAAACATGGAATTTTGCAAGCCAAACAAAAACAAAGTACAGCAATGCTGCAAGAAGATATCTATCAAGTCACTGAAGCAGACCTGGCAAATATTTGAAATTGCATTAAGAAATGGGTATCATCTACCAAACCACCAAAATACTACTTTTTCCATCTGGAAAAAAAAAAAAGCAAAAGAATTTACAGCTTACAAGGAAGAAATTTTTCTGTCACACTGCTGTGTGAGTTACATGTACAGAAGGTAAGTCTGCTCAATGCTTCAAGATGAACAAAAGAAAAAAAACCAAAATGGTTACATACATAATGAACATATTATCACTAATCTTTGTTACAATAATTGTAAATTATGGATTTACCAACAAGTTAAACCATTTTTCAAAGACTTTTTTCAATATGGCCATTTCAGTTGCTCTAAGACTTGGATTCAGGCACCAGACTTAAAAAATATGTGGATATGACAAAAATCATATTCAAAGATGCTGGTGGGGCTGAGATCACGAGACAAGAAGGAAAATACAAATGGCTGTAGCACAGAGGATGTCTAAATTGGAAGTACAATCATGTCTGCTTTCCTGATCAACAATTACTCTTAATCTGGCTCACCAGGTGACCAAAAGGTTCTTCTCCTTCAAGAAAAGGACCTGCGTGATGACATCCTTGTGTCCCCTCAGCCGGTACAGGCCACTCTCATTGATGACATCCCACACGATGACTTCTGTATCCTGGAACAGAGAGAGTGTCTCCATTGGACTGGCCCTTGTCTCTGCAAAACTTCTGCCATGAGACTGAAAAGATTACCTGAGAGCACACTTTCTCATTCTGAATCTCAAGGATGATTAGTGCAAGTGACATTGCTTCCCCCAAAGGTGCAGTCAGACTGATAAATGTACTGCTGTCCCAGCCTGAGACACTTTTGCTATTCCTGATCTCACAAGATTCGTCATTTTAACAGCTCTACCAGTACCCTACTCCTGCCTGCAGCCCCTGCTGCTCCCCCAGCCCTGGGCTCTGCAGCTCCATCAGCATCCCCAGCTCCTCTCACCGCCATCCTCTGGCTATGGGCAGAGGCCACACTTAAAATACTGAACATTTTAGTGCAGGTCAGCCTTTCCCATGGGGCATCTCTGAGAAAGGGCCATCCTCCAGATGTGAAAGCCTCACCTTTGAGCCAGACACCAGCCTGCCACCCAGGTGGTCATACTGCAGGGCTGTGACTGCAGCCCTGTGTCCATTGAAAGTGATAGTCGATTCTCCACTTAGAAGGTTGAAGACACGGATTGCTCCATCTTCATACCCAACAGCCAGGTGCAACCCATCTGGAGAGGGGCAGAGGCAACTGACTTCCTGCTTGAGGCCCTTAAGGATAAGAATCTGCAATTTTTAGGAGACAAAACATGTATAATATTGATAAATTACATGTCAGAGTCAGATACTTACACAGCAGAAAGAATATAGTCTACTCTTCTCCTGAACTTCCAGCTGAGCACTTCTGCCACTTTATAAGTTAATTTTTCAACTTCCCGCACCAAATACAGTGTCATTAACCCCATTTTCAAAGGCAAACAGCAGCTAGAAGGGAAGCAGTTTCTCATAATCAAACATTAAACTAGGGCAGAATGAGCCCTGGAACTCAGAACCTGAAATTTGTGTCCCCCACGTATCAAGTGCCAGAGAGCAAGAAACATGGTTTCAGAATAAAGCTGAAAAGTTTCTTCCTGACTTCACCCTCTCTTGCCTGGCCTTTCTGAGGTATAGGACAGAGCTACTTTTCCATAGACTGCGCAAAAACTTGAGAATGATACAAACGTCTCTAAAACAACATACCAGCAGTCAGCACTCCAGTGGCTGTGAAACAAAACCAGATTTCAGTTTGTATGGACAATAGCACTTACGGTGATTTCTGAATCTCACAGGAGGCAGTGTGTGGCAAAGTCCTTAAAGTTACAACTCACAATCTCCCTAGAGGATACAACTTCTACGTGGAATGCCCAGTTCCAAGCCAAAACACAAATTCTATACCAGCCCTGATTTGTCCAAGAACATTCACACAGCCAGCTAAACAGGAAGCAGCTTTCCAGTTGCTGTGACAGCAACTGCTCTTCCACAGCTGGGGTCCCGAGGCAAATCTCAAGGGATCCACAGTGAAATTCAGCCATTGCAGGACCAAGTCAAGATAAAACAAATTAGTCTCACAGTAAGAGCAAAGCAGCAGGACCACCACTCCCTTCCTCTAAAAACCGACAGCTACAAATTACTGCCAAAAGAAAACAAAGGTGATAATTGCTACATTCCAGATATCCATTATCCAAATCATCCGTAGCCTCCTCCGTTCTATATGTGGTGGTAACACCTGTTGGATTTCAACAAATACAAACCTTATAAATCCCTTAAACAGAAATAACCAATTACTCTCTTGAAATAAGCGAGACTTTCTTGTAAGCATCCAAAATTGCAGCGCATTTTAGACTACTCAAGAGGTAACGCTCTGCAGAATCCTTTTCGTCCAGGGATCAGCTTGAGGAACTGGAAGGCAACAGCATGATGGGCCAGGACTCAGCCAGAGCTGCAGATTCGCACCATAACCAAACCTCACGCTGTGCTCACCCTTCCCAAGAGGGGGAGAGGCTGCGCAGGTGTCGCTTCCCTCCAAACGCCGCCCAGTAACACAAAAGCCCCGCAAGCTGCACCCCAGCCCTGCCCCAGTACCGCACCCCGGGTCCCACCTTCTCTCCTTTCCTTGTGTCCCACACGAACACGTGCTCGCAAGCCGGCACGGCCACGTAGCGGCCCCGCTCTCCGCGCAGCGCCACGAAGGCCACGCCGGCCCTGGCGCTGGCCACCAGCCCGAAGAGCGCGGCGGGCTCGTAGCGCAGGTACTGCCGCGTCAGGCCCATGGCGGCGGCGGGGGGCGCGGGGGGAAGGAAGGCGCGGGGCGAGCGGCGGCCGCCACACGTGCGGCACTCGGGGCCCGCCGCGCTGGAAGTGCGTCACAGCGGGCCCGGCTGCGAGCGCGGCCCCGAGGCTCCGCCCGGGAAGGGAAGCGGAAGCGCGGCAGACGCGGAGCTTCGCTGGGTGATGTCGCCAGACCGGCGCCGACCGGGACCCTCTGTCCGGGCGGGGCTGGCGGCGGCTCTGCGGCTGTGCCCGTGAGTGCGGAGCGGTGCCGGGGGCACAGCCCGGTCTGCGCTGGGCGGGCACGGCGGGGGCCGGGGGGGGGGCCCCGGGGGCCGGGGGGGGGGCGGNCCGGGCGGAGCGCGGTGCCGGCCTCCCGGTGCGAGCCATGGGGCGGGAGAGGCGGGTTCTTCTCCCGGTACGGGCACGGCACTGCGTCCCGGGCACCGGGGCCTCGGCCCCCGCGCGCAGCGCTCTGTGCCCCGTTCCGAGCCTGACAACCCCTCGGGGCCGCCGCCGCCGCGGGAGGGCGCGGCGGCGATCGTGGGGGACATGCCCCGGAGGAGATGTGCGCGCACCGCTTCTCCTGCCTCTTGCTGCCGTAGCCAGACCCCTGGGCTTGGCTGTTCGGCAGGGGGAAGATGCTGTTGTAGATGAGCTGCTGGCTGGGGCCGGCGTAGCCGCGCTTACCTTGCCTTGCCTTTCTCGCTCACTGCCTTTTCTCCCGGCAAAAATCTTACTTAGATGCTCTTACGGCTATTTTTGTCCTAGTGTCAGCCTTTATTACCCCTCAGTGGCAGCTTGGATGCTTGGTTGTTTTGTTTTGTTGTGTTGTTTTCCCCTGACTAATGAAGTTACTTAGCAAGTCACGTTTCACAATTACCCCTTGTGGGTGCGATCGTTTTTTAATTATTATCAATTACGAACCTTCACAATTACTTGTGAAAGGGGTTAAGTAGTAGGTATGTGTGGTGTGTTACTAAACTGTAGTTACTTATGTGGGTATGTTTGTGCCGGTTTGATTCGCAAGTATAGTTCAGTAGTCACAATGAAAATGTAATAGCCGACGCATTATTTGCTGACAGCTGAAAAGTGGCACATTTGAGCCTTCATGTAGCAAACAGTGTCATCTCAGAATCAGTCAGATGGCAGAGTCTAGTCTTAAAATGTACTGGGCCAGCGTTCAGATTTACACCTTTACTCCTTCTTGCAAAACTGATTTGGGTGAAGGGGTTTTGTGCCTGAGTGCACGGCTGTAAGAACTGTGTGGCAGTAAGTCTTGTTTGCAGCAGTTCAGAATTCACTGAACTGCAAGGGCTGTATCATTCGGGGAGAGCCTGGGGTTTTGTTGGGTTGTTTGTAAGGTCTGGGCTTTTTGGTTAGGGTTTTTAGGAGTTAGGGGCATTGTGGTTTGGGAAGCTCTGTCTTTTTTTCTAATAAGTAATTACCAGTATCTCTGAAAGAATAAATTATACATTCCCTGCTACAAATTTGCTTTTTGTTTAGATAAGGAAATAACACTTTTCAGAAAGACTGAGGCGCTCTCTGCACTTGGGAATTTGTTTTTGCTATTTCCAAAATGCAAGATCACAAGTCAGTTGGATCAATTTAGTAGAGAGGGTGTTTTCACCTTGAATTGTTGGAAGAGGTTTGTCTCACTGCCAGTGTCTGCATTGCTTTATTGCATGCAGGTAACAAAAGAGGGAGTGTTTGAGTGGGAAATCTGTTTTTCTGTTTTCTGCTAGCTATTATTGCATTGCAGTCTTGTGAAAGGTCTGGCTCCACGGGACAATTACTTTTGGCAAACAGCTGGTGACCTGGTTTGATTTTTTTTTTTTTTTTTCTTTAAAGCACCTGGAAGACTCCAGTGAAAATTGGAGTGTGACAAGTTAGCAGAGGAAGGGAGTTGTTGTTTCCATTCCATGGATCCCTTGGGTGCTCCTTCCCAGTTTGTGGATGTTGATAGTCTGCCAGGCTGGAGTGATGCCTATGAGGCCAAGCAGCTGGATTGTCACCAAAGTCTCGTTGAAAAAGCTCAAGTTGATGTTAGATCACCTTTTCCATACAGGAAAGACATCAATGAAAAAATTATCTTGTGGTAAGTTCGATGTGGCTCTTGTGTGTCTGTCACCACTTCTCCATTTACTGCAGGATCCATATGTAATGATCACTGCTATAGAATAACGCTTCTAAATCCTCTTTCCTTGAATCAAACATTACAGATCTGGGAAGAAAATCATCTTTTTGTTCACTGTAACTTTGGAAATCTAGATTTTGCACCACCATAGGTTGTGCTCATAGGCAGTCCTTGATGCAGCAGACTGGAGCTGTACTTCCTGCTGTGTTACTGCATGCTTAGTATCCAAACCTAGTTGGGCACTTGGATATGAGGTTTTTATTTTTTTTTTAATATGTTTGCTGTCTACTAGCTTTTTCCTCTATTTGCTGCCATTATTCTGCTTTCACTTTTCTGTCTTAAATCAGTGTTTCTTTCTTTTCTGAAGGATAGATTTTTCAAATCTATTGATACAGTGTGCTGTACTTAATCAGTGTGAAGGGAGAAGGATTCTCAGTAATGCAGATTCAGGGATCAGCCTGAACCTCTTTCTGGCTAATATATTCGGGAAATGGGACTGTTCCTGGATTTCCTGAATTCAGTTCAGTAAAGAAAGAGAGGAGTAAAAGGTTAAACGTCTCTTATGGCTTGGGCAAATATGTACAATTTCAACTGTTTAGTTTCTTCCTGTGCGTGAGAATCTTTATGTCCCTTCCTATGCTCTTTGATCCCAAAATCCCCAGTGGCTGCTGCTGTTACAAAAAGCAGGTCAGAGTTCTGCTACTCCATTGTCTCTTATGCATCTGTGCCTTGTTTATCTTCTGCATGTCTGATCTTTGAACAGCAGAATGAACATGATCAACTTGCGGGTTCACAATTTGGGAACAAAAGAGAAGAAAACTGGTCCAGCTGCAGTGGCACTCTAGACCCACAGTGGTCCAAGGAACAGCAGCTGTAAGGTGCCCTGGATAGTCTGTCTGCAAAAATAAAGAAGTACATTGAAAAAATTGTTGAAGTTTTGAAAGCAACATAACATGTCCTCTTTTCCCAAGACAAAATATGCAGGTTTTTGGAAGTGTTACACTCCATCAGTTTAACGAGCTGCTTTGCATGTTTGCTGTCTGAGCTGCCCTACATGCAGCTACAGCACTGCTTTTTCTACAAACATCCCTTAGTTACTGCTGAGGCTGGGAGTCTTTAAGGAGCTGACGTTTTGCATGCAGTCTGTCTTCCTCAGGTTGAGGCAAAGGATGATTCAGCTTGGTGAGCAGGTCAGGGTACGCTACACGGTGTGGGCACTGGAGTCCTGTTGATGCCTTTCCTGGAACTTGGCATTTCCTTGCTTGTCAGCACTGATTTGAGAATATCCTGCTTAGTTGTACATTAATTCTGCAATAAACTGTTTCCTCAGGAAAGGAGATGTCGCGTTACTGAACTGCACGGCCATCGTAAACACCAGCAATGAGACTCTCACGGATAAGAATCCAGTATCTGAAAGTATCTTCATGCATGCTGGGCCTGACCTGAAGGATGAACTCCAGAAACTCAAAGGTAAGTGGCCAGAGACATTTTTATCTTACTGAAGTCTACTATCTTCGCATAGTACAAAGCATCAGGATTGGGGCACAAATGAAAAAGGCAGAGCTTCCCCCAGCCCCCAACAGCTGGTGTTAACGTGAAAAAAGTGGAGGAAACACCTGCCAGTCTAGTGTCTTTTTGCTGTTCACATTACAGATAATTGAAAATCTGTGGTGGATATTTGAGTTGATGAGCCCTTACTTTGTGTTACAGTAATTCCCATTGTTATCTGAAGCCACTTTGAGCAGTTAGCTTATCAGAGCTTTTGCTCAAGGGACCGGTCTTGTACATCTTAAGATTTTATCCTGTTCAGTGTGTATACGTTATGAAAGACAGAAACTGAAGTTCACCATTGCAGAAATTAAGTGGATACACTTTGTGTATCCTCTTTCAGGATATTAATATACACACAGTCTTTCAGAAAGATACGATAATAATAGATGGATTGATAAAACACTGCATGTCTAAATAAAGTCTTTGTGACTTAAGTTGATTGGTTCATTTGTCTCTTGTGTACAACAAATTACTTTATTGGAAAGCTATAAGAGCAGCGCTAATGCAAGGCTCTTCTAGAAATGGATGAGGTTTGCCTACCTGTGCGTGAAACAAAGTTTATAATGTTGATTAACAAAGTTGATAATGAGAGATGAATACTCAGCCTTTTTTTTTCACCTAACAGGCACTGCGAATAAGAGTTTCCTTATTTTGTGTGTGACGAACAAGAGTTTATAGTTATCCAAGGTCATACAGAAGTCTAATATGGTTTGCAGATAAAAATTCACATGTCTAGTAACTATGGTAGTCAACTGAATTTTGAGGTCTCTGTGTAGTACTGCTCACTGGGTAACAGCTTGGTCTCCTTATGTAGTAACAAAATGGATATAGAAGAGCCATATTTCTAGTATAAACTCTAGTAGCTTAAATTACAATTGAATAGAAATCCTCTGTTTCTATAAAATCATCCTTTGCTGATTCAGCTTGCTTTTTTTTGAGTAACTTAAAAATAAAAGAGCAGGAATAGTAACCATTTCATAAGAGAGCAAAAATTCACTGTGTGCTGTGGGTGGGAATGGCTGTTAAAATACCATACGTGCTATAGAATAGTTAGGACCCTGCTGTGTATGCCAGAACTCTTCTAAAATACACTTGGGTTTCTTGTATGCACTGAGAGGTGAGAAGAGAGGGACTGCATTTCAAGGAGTCCTAAAGTCTGACATTTGTCAGCTCTGTAGGGAGTTGTTGTGCTCAGCTTCTTAAATTCCCTTTTGCCCTGCTGAGTTATGCATAGTTTTGCATCTTCTACCACAGTGAAAACACTTATGTCTCTCCCTGTAATGCATTCTGCAGGTTCATAACTCCCTATGAAGACAGTTTTCTTTTAATCTTGTGCCAAGAGCTTTATGGAAATCAGTTCTTCTGTGACACCCTACTGACACGTTGTGTGGGGGAGGAAAGAGAGGCTGATTTGGCTTCTGAGCACCCATAGTACTGTCACAGTAGGAGAAGTGGATGGAGAGCTTAGTTAAGAAATCAGTTTTGGGTTCATTTGTCACCTCTGCATCCTTTTTGCCTTCTTTCCCATTTAGCCTTAAAATTTTTTCATTGGAGAATGTTTGTGCTGAAAATATGAAAATGTATGGTCTATGCTCTAAAGCTGTAAAATGCATTTTCGTTTAGGTATCTCCTGCTTTATTCCTGCCATTTGGTATATATTCACATTTCATAGACTCCAAGAAAAATCATGATCTTAAAGCATGTGACATGCTGACCCTTCGAAGGCCTGTGCCTTCTTTAAGGCTCAGCTAACTTGTATGTTCTTGGGAGCAGCGTTAGTTTTGATTAGTGCAGAAATCCTACAGCCAGGGACAGGCTTGCCGATGAAGTGCTGTTGATACAAGCTTTACTATCAACAAATACTTGTTGCAGTCTAATAAAGACCTGTTGTAACAGCAATGCACAGAAGTCTTCCAGTTCCAGGGATGCTTTTTCTCTGCCACACACATGATGTAGAGGATTCAGACTTTCCATTTTAAACTTGGAGAAAGGCTATCCTAATGTCTGAAATCTCATCAGATGAAAAATAGGATCTTGACTTTGTTCCCAGTTTTGCCACAGACCTTGACTTGTGCTGCTCCCCTCACCCTGCATCTTAAAATAGGAATAATACCTACTGCTCATTTTAGTTTTATAAGTTTGGTAGAGATACCCAGGCAGAAGGCATTGGGAAGTATGGAGTACGATCTAAGTATAGTTAAAGATTAGTGATGTTACATCTGCTTCCCTGAATTTATTAGTTTCCCTACTGAATTCACAATTATACCTCAATCAAACTTGCTTCATTCTTTTTTTCCCAAGACAAGTTTTTCCTACAGGCCTTTCCTTGCTCTTCACTAGTTGCGATGCATGGAGACCGCAGAGGAAGAAAAGTAACTTGATATCTGATACATTGTTTTGGGTTTGGCTTTACTTTTTCCATGTTGTGCTTATTTAATCACTCTCTTGAGCTGTCTTAGAGGCTGTGCAGGAATTCAGAAGAGTATGCTTAGTTTTACTATGATGTTTTCTTCCTTCTGACTAACCCAGAAGAAGCACAGTGGAAGTCTATAGAAGCTAATGATGTGATTTGTTGGATCAGAAAGTTTACAAGTTTTCAAGGCAGCGTGTGGTTGCCATTAAAGAGATATGCTTGAAGTTTTGAGTAAAGAAAATTCTCAGCCTGAAATGTCTCTTCCCATAAAATATGCTTTTTTGCATGTTGATAGCTCGCCTGAGCACTACAAGGGAAGAGCAGAGTGGGAGAAATGAACATCCCTGTTCAGTGGGCAGCTTAAGCCAAGCTGCTGCAGCTGCTTGTTCATGTCTCATTTGCTGTTGTGGGCACTAGCAGCCTATAAGAAGATCAGGCTGAAAGCTGATCCAGTGAAAATACTAGTTTTCAGTCAGATCAGAAAGCTGAAGTGCAGCTGTACAAGCAGAAGGAAGAAGGTTGGAAAATACTTGTCTTTGAGAGTAGGGAAAGAGAGAGACTAGAAGTACTTTTTCAGCTATCCAGACCTGGAGTGGACTAAATTTAGGTGAAGAAGGGGAAGATTAGCAGACTTTTCTTCCATGTGCTGGAGGAAAAAGACTGCAAACCCAGAATCTGTTCCTAGAGTATGTAACTGAAGGGTGCCGTGAATGGAACAATTAAATGTATTGCTTGAAACTTCCTTGCCTTGAGACTAGACATCTAGTCTGTCCAGAGAGTATGAGCTGCATGAGGATCATGTATCTGCCTTGTAGACATGAAGAACTTGCAAAACAAAGCAAGCTACCTCATTCTGGGAACATAAACAAGTGTTTTATCTATTCAGATTTAATAACTTTGCCAATAACTGGTTTGTTTGATTAAGGAGACCTGTAGTCATTTTATCCAAAAAGCAGTCTCCCCAAACCAAGTTATTAAATTCAGAAGGACTTTTTATTGCTAGCTGTATGGTATACGTGTGCATCAGTTCTCTGCACAGTTACTAAATCATTTCTTCCTTTGGCTCTGTAAGTAGCATAGTAAACACTGCAGTTAAGACAGAATTTCTAGCAATATCTAGTTTGTCCTTATATGCATAGTTTTCAAATTGAGGGGAATGAGCACAGTTCTCATCTCCTCAGCCTGACTAGGTGCAAAGCAGGTGGTATGAGATAGGATGCTATCCTTAATATTTGATGTCTAAAACACCGCCTTCTGTGTATGAAGTGGAGTTGTCTGCCTGGAGGAGGACAAGAGCTTGAATACTTCTGGCTTTCTTGCCATGACATGAACACTTATCCATGTGGGTTTTTTTGTTAGGTTGCAGGACAGGCGAGGCCAAGCTGACGAAAGGATTTAACCTGGCTGCGCGTTTCATCATTCACACGGTGGGCCCCAAGTACAAGAGCCGGTACCGCACCGCAGCCGAGAGCTCCTTGTACAGCTGCTACCGCAACGTCCTGCAGCTCGCCAAGTAAGCACAACACAGCTTACACAGGGCTACCAGCTGGGGCACAGCTGTCCTGCAAACTCGGCTCTGCACAAAGATCTAACCTCTGTGAATGTCTTCTCATGTGTGCTGGCTCTGGTTAAGGACATGAGAACATGAGTGGCTTCATGGTGTGCTTTGTGCCTTTGGTTATCTGTGCTGTGGTGTAGATAAAATGTGCAGAGAGATCTGAGCTGGTTCAGGTTCTGAAAGCTGGGGTAGCTAGAGCTGTGCAGCATTCAGTTCCTCAAAGGAGAAACATTAATAATTGCTTTGGGTGCTGTGCTGCAGCAAGTGTTAAATAAGCTTGCTCGAGCAGCAACTTCATGTGTGTCTGCAGCCATGTGGACACATCCACAGGCAGATCTGGCTACTGTGTCAGTTCATGTGTTTGGCCTCTCTGCCCTTGTACAACAGCTAAAATTCTGAGTCAGGGTGTAAGGTTACTTCAAAATCTACAGCGGCAGCAGCTAGGTTTGTAGTTTTTTCCACTTTCATCTGCAGTATTTTCTACTTCCTCTTAAATAACTGGGGTTTTTCTTCCTATTTTTCTGTGTTCTTTCCTGTGTTCTGTTCTTTTCCTGTTATAGTGGTAGCAGTTGCAAAATACACCTGAGCAAGAGCAATGTCAGAAAGCATACCTAACAATTTCTTAGGGTTGGGAAGGTCAATTCTTCCAAGGCTGGACTCTGTGTTACAGTGCAATAGTAACTGTTTCATAATCAAGGTTACAGCTAAGGTTTTTATGCTGTTTTGTTCTGCCTCAGAAGTTCTAAGCAAATTCAGGCCTGGATTGAAACATGTTAAAAACTATTTTAAAATTCTTATACTTCTGCATACTGAATGTCTTTCAGTCAATCTGTTTTCTAGAGTAACTTTTGATGTTTGTGAAATTGTCTGCCAACTCTGAGCTTGCTCAAACTCCTTTGACAATTGTTGGCAACATCTCTGCTTTACTCTTCTGAAAATGTGTCTCGGTGCTGGAAGCATCCTACTGGTCTTAAAGTATGGGTCACTCCATTCTGATGGTTGTCTAATCATACCTAAGACTAAGTAAGCCACCTTGCCCTGTGTCCAGATCTCTAACAAAACAAAATCATTGGTCAGGTGAAGAAACAGGAGTGTGTATTCATTGAAGAGCACCTTCTTTTTCCCCTCCTTCTCCGTCAGTCCTAAACGGGAACAAAAGTATTTTGGAAAGAATTGTGGGGAGCTTCAGGGAAGAACTTCATTCAGGATACGAGAAACTGTAGGAACAACATATCTGAGGTAGAAGGAGAAATCTGAAAACAAGCACCAGAGGAAGCTGTGGGGAATAATTAATGGTTCTCTCCTTCTTTACTTAATGGGGGTGTGTACATCTTGCCAGGGAAGAATCCTTCTGCAGAAACCTGAAAGAAGATTGCTGCTGCTTAGACCCAGGGAAGAAATTATTGGTGTTCCAGTTCTCTACTGTCCTGAGAGATGGCTGTTCACACCTGGCTGTCTATTCATTTGTTTCTCTTTTTCTGGATTCCAGGGAACAGGCAATGTGCTCCGTAGGATTTTGTGTCATTAACACTCTGAAAAGATGCTACCCCTTGGAGGATGCAACCCACATAGCACTGCGTAAGTGTGTTGGAAAACTGCATAAGCTGGATGGCAGCATTTAGCAGGTCACTTACCTCTGACAGATTCCTCGTGAAATGGAGAAACCTTTTTTAGGGGGCTGTGGTTCATTAGAGGCTGTAAAAAGGCAAGGCATTCCATGGTTGATCAGGAAATGGAAGATAAAAACAAATGCTCCTTTCTCTCAGTAAAGATCTCTGAGATCTCATCAGTAAAGATCCATGCAACTTGCATTATTCAGTGTGTTAATTAATAACCTGGAAAAGATGCTAAAAGTGAGGTGAGAGAGTTTGCTGGTAATAGAAATTTGTTCAGAGTAGCCAAGATGAGGCCTTACTGTTGAATACTTGTAGGCAGACTCGAGCAACAGTGAATTTCATCTGCTGTTGTAGTGTCATCAGCACATCCAAGTGTAAAGTGATATCCTTCCCCCACTGACCCACTCCTACAGGCTTCTGCCTTCGCATGCAAAATGATGGGCTGATTATAGGCAGCAAAACATTGAGATGATAATAGTTCCATGAAAACAAGAGCTCAGAGGAGCTCAAAACAGCAAGCTGAGTAAGACACAACAACATTAAGAATGTTATGCAATAAATCAGTGCTTTGTTCACCCTTTAAAGCTGCACATTTAAAAAGAATATAGTAGACAGAGAAGTGGAGGGGGTCAACAAGAACAGAAAAAGGCCAGAAATAGCAAAATGAGCTCAAGACTTTTTCAGACTGGAATATACCGGATTTGAGGGGAGCGTAATAGATGTCTGTAAACTCGTGAGTGGCATGGAAATGGTGAAAAGGAATCAGCTGTTCACTGACTCCCAAAATAAGAACCATCAAACCATGCCAGTTCAGAACAAACAAAGGGAAATGGTTCTTATGCTTGTTATTTGTTTTATGGAAATCCTTACTGAAGAGCATTGCTAAAAGTTTTCAAATTTCCTTGTGCTTGAGAGGAAACTATATTTAAGAAAAATGAAGACCACTGAAAACAAATCAGAAAGCATCCTAGGTTGAAAATAAAGTATAAAAAAGTGCTCAAATAATAATGTTATATACTCTTGTTTATACACTTATATACTGGTTCCTACTCTTCCCCATCTCTTGTGGCTTTTTCACATGTTCACTTACATTCAGAATGGTTTGTTGTGGAACTGCACAATTGCATTTGTTGTGTAAAGTAATGTTGCAGGTCAACACGATTACACAGGAATTTGTGTACAGTAGTACACAGGAAGTATTTGAAAATTGCTCCTTTTTCCCCCTCTGCTGTTTCTTGAACTCCCACTAAAGTATTCTCTGTAGATAACTTTTTCTATTGCTGTCTTCTGTTGTCTCGGTAGGTCTGTGTGCTACGTGATAAAATACTCCTGTACCAACCAATTTGTTTGGACTCTTTCTCTCATGGTTTACAAATGGAATTTTTATTTGCTTCTTTGGCACAGCTGACACCAGAGATTTTGTGTTGCTGAGCCTGTCTTGAACCAGCTTCTGCTGTAGCTTGCTTATATTGTTTTGCTGATAACTTAGGGCACAGTGACTTGTTCTAAGAATGTCTGGTTTTAGCAATTTGCACAGGAGTCTCTAAAGGAAGGATTTGGCTTGGTTTTTTAGGGCCACTGAATCCCATTTCACAGTCTAAGGAATGCCTAGTAAGCTAAAATCAGAGAGATCTATTCTCTATTTGTGTCTATGTCTAAAGTGAGCATCAGGAGAGAGTGGAACTTCCAATATTCCCAGCAACCTGTTTGGTGTGTTAAACCACCACTTAATCCACACTTGCCTACAGCCTGTGGAGCTATTAAGTATGAGGAGAGACGGATCTCTTCTGCACTCTGAGTTCTTCACTTGTAGTTGTGTGTGTAGGCTTCTTCTGTTTTGCTAACTACATTTAATCTGCTTCCTTGCAGGCACAGTTAGGAGGTTTCTGGAGATTCATGGAGAGACTCTGGAGAAGGTGGTGTTTGCTGTCTCTGAGCTTGAAGAGGTATCTTGTTGGCATTCATTCCACCAAAATTCCTGGGCATGTTTGATCTTCTCTGCAGCAGTAAAGCTGGATTTGGGTTCCCCCTTCAGATCACATAGACTTTTGGTCTTGCAGCATCCTTCTGTCTCTTCCTAGCATAGCCTCTTTTCCAGTACTGTTCAGGCTGTTAGCAGTCACTATGGACACTTTGAGAATCTTTCTGCTTCTGGCTTCTGTGTTCCTGAGCCGTGGACAGGGAGCAGTAGGGGAGGTGATCGCACGCAGTTGTGCTGGATGCTGTCCGTTAGTCACAAAGGAAATTCCTCACACAAAGTTCCCTCCTTACTCGGAGATGTGGTTGAAGAGGGCCAGTTCAGCATCCCTACAGATCAACTACAGACATCTTTAGCACTGCTTGCTGGCTTGTTGGAAAAGCAAACTTGACATTTAGTGATCTGTGTTCTGAGACATGCAGGCAGTTTGAATATTGACTTTCCTTGGCAGCTGACTTTCCTTGCACAGACTTTCCTGTGCAGAACACCCATGCTGTGTTCAGGTTCTGTGGCATCTGGATAAGGAAAATAACTAATTTGTTGGGGGTCATAAAACTGCTAATCAGTTGGAGAGAATCCATGATATATTACATTCTGTAGAGATTTTCCCTATTTTCCTTCATGTGGGGAGGGATTTTCTTGCTTGGTTGGTGCTTTTTCTTTTTTCCCGGACAGATGACTAAAGGTGATCTGTGTAGTGGTGCATTTTAACATAAGCAACTTTTGCTGAAATCTGTTGTCTGTGCATATTTTAACTTCATTACCAAGCTAGAGTATCTGCAGTCTACCTGAGTTCATGCAGGTTAAAGCAAAGTCCTCTCAAAGTCACTTGCCAGTGTGGCAAAAAACCCAAAAAGTTAATGTTTATCAAGGTTTCTTGCCCACGTTCCAAGCCAAAGTAACCCTTGAGGGAGGCAGTATTTTGCCTCCAAACTGCTGAGAAGTTCCCTGCTAGAAAGACAGACTCTGTTTAAGCGAAGAGCACAGATGCGTGATAGACCCTTCACGCGTTTTTCTTATTTGTAGGTCACTTACCAGAAGTTGCTGCCTCTGTATTTTCCGAGATCGTTGGAAGAAGAGATCCAATCCTTGCCTTACCTCCCTGCAGACATTGGCAATGCGGAAGGGGAGCCGGTAGTACCAGAGCGGCAGATCAGGATTACTGAAAAGCCAGGCGTTCCGGATGGTGAGTTTGGAACTGGACTTTGGAATAAGTATCTCTCTGTGAAAGTCAGTGGGAAAAACAGAAAAGGAAGGAGAGAGATGTTTTCCTACCTCAGTTCACCTAAGGCAGGTTATAATGATTCCAGTTCTCAAGCTGCCTGATTGGCTTCATGTGTTCCCCAGCAGTAACTGCAGTAGAGCTGTTCTCTTTTCCTTTCTTGGTGGAAGAGGTGGGTAGTTCATTCCCTTTGTAAATTTTTTCCCAAAGTGATTAGGATCTTTGAAGGTGTTTTTGCAGAATCTTGTGCAGCCTCTGATTGAAAAAGGCATTATGGTTTATGGTCTGTCTTGTGTATTAGCCAAGCGTTGCTTATGTATTAGCAAAAGTTGTCTCAAATGATATGATTCTACTGATACAGCAGGGATACAGTGCATCAAACTAGTAAATGTGCAATGAAAACTAGCAGAAACTCCCTAAAAGCTAGATCAACCCCAGAGATCAGTGTTTGAAAGTGGCTATCAAAGTTCAGTGAAAGTCTGTTTGTAAAGAGGTTGCCTAGATGTCAGGGTTGAGGTGAGATACATATAGCAAAACAATTTAATATATTAATGAACATAGCAGACACGTTCTGCCTTACTTGTTAAGCAGTGATGTGGAAGTCTTACAGCCTCAAACTATCCAAAGCAGATAACTTGGAATTAATTTCAATTTTATGCTTTTCAATAGCCAGTTGGGAAAAGGCTGAATATTTGATACTTGCTGCTGTGGCTGATCAGTGAGGTAGTCAACTACTAGTGAATAATTTGTGAAATTACTGGATTTGCATAGGTAGGAGTGAATTTGTATAGTGGAATCCTGCACTCTTGTTCCATTGCTACTATAGCATGTCATGCTAAAAGGGAAAACTCAGTTCCTGTCCAGATTGCCCAGAGAGACAATGCTGGAAGTCTTAGCAACATGCCTGGATGACATCAACTCAGTGCAACATTCTGGTTATTGTCACCAGCAAGTGAGCCTGTGCTCTTCTATTTCATCACCCAGTCGTGTTGTAAACAATGCCATAAAAATAGCTACACTCAGATCACTACAGCATTTGTTCAGGAAGTGTTAGTGATATAAAAAGTGAGCCCTTTCTACAGTACAGCTTGTAAATTGAATAAAGCTGCAGCATCTGTGCCTCTGCATGCTAATTTTTCCCCCTTTGACAAGTAGGATGACTGTAAAGCTCTAGTCACTCTCTCCAGACCTTGTTTTTTGGGAGAGTTAACCCTTTGTTATGAGCTGACGACTAGCATTTCCCATTTAGTTTCCAGGCAAACCAACCTTTTAAGGGACTAGTTCTCAGTCACATGCTGTGATCTGCCAGCGGTACTGGTGAGGTGTCAGAGCCGCATCATGGTGCCTCAGGGGGTTTTGTGTTAGTCTGTATCATAACGACTGTGTTGTCTCACTGGGAAATGTAGCAATTCAGCAGCAGCATTGCTGTTCTGTACATAGCCCAAACATTTTACACTGCCTTTGTTTCTACTGCAGATGCTTCAGATGAAGAGGGTCTGGAGGCAGATTTGTCTTTCATTGGGTCCCATGCTTTTGCCCGCATGGAGGGAGACGTTGATAAACAGAGGCGCCTCATCCTTCAGGGACAGTTGTCAGAGGCAGCACTGCAGAAACAGCATCAGAGGAAGTGAGAATTTGCTTGTTCATGTGAATATTTGTGTTAGTTAGGACCAACCCTTATGAATGATGGTTTTGTTATCTGTAAGGCCTAATCTTCCAGCAAGCAAATACAGGTAGAGCCTGGTGTCACCCTGGATTGATGTGGTAGCCTCTTTGGCCTGAAGGGAGAAGGGAAGGGACAGTAAGAGAAAAGGGAAAGCTTGTGAGCAACCGTTTAGCACACTCGGTGCATCCAGCCAGATGCCTTACCTGTTTGCCACAAGGTGTCACTGTTTTGTCACCACTTTTTGTAGTGGGGTCACCTGCTTTTAATACTGCCCACTTGTTCCTGAGGCTCTGGGCAGATAGCAAAACATTTCTCCTTCATTTGGTAAATAAAGGAATGCTCAGGCTTTCTCCCCCTCCCTGCCCTGGTAACTCTAATGTGCATGATCACTTCTTTAGAAGGTAATTCCATGCTGGACACCTCTCAAGGCACAGTGTTGGCTTGTTTTGTCAGATGAGGCACTTTGTTGTTCACTATTCAAAGGGAAAAAAAATCCATGTATGACACTGGTTGCTGCATAGTTGTGTTTGACATCTAGACTTTTAAAGGAAATTTCCTTTCTTTCTGTCTTTTAAACACTGACATATTTAAATGGAAAAGCCTTTGAGATCTTTTCAACCCAAATGCAATGCCACTATAGATACTAGTTGATATTTATTAATATGTATTAATTGCCCCAGTGAAAATCATTAGGTGTGTAACTAGGACACTAAATTTTATTTTTTAACACTTTTTTCTTTAAAAACTTGATCGTTGCTCCATAGGTCAGAAAACAGCAACATTAGAGAGGGCTCAGTCAGAACAAGCTTGTTTTGTCCTTTCTTTCCCATATACCTCTTCAGGCTTATAATGCTAATCCAAAGGGGGATTAGATCTGACCAGATGTTTTTAACTTTGTAGTTATAATCGCTGGCTGTGTCAGGCAAGAGCTGAAGACCTCTCTGACATTGCTTCTCTTAAAGCTTTGTACCAGACAGGTGAGTTTGGGGTACTGATGACTGATTTATGTTGTCTCAAAGGAAAAATATTTTCTTTGGACTTGCATATATGGTAGGTCATGCTGGAAAGCATAGCTGTGGTTCTGGAGAGAAAATCTCTTCAGCCCTTTGGCTGATATCTTAGGCCTCATGAAAACCCAGAGCTTACCTACATCTTTGTGTAAATAACAAGGTTGTGTGATACCTTCTGCTCAGTAGCTGCAAATTTAAATTCTTTTGTTTGCCTCAGACAAGGCTCTGTGGGCTGCAGGAGGTCCATGAAGTGTGCTCTGGGAATCTCACTGGAGTTCAAGCTTGGTTTCTAGGAAGAATTTTTCTTTGGTGGTGAAATTGCAAAGGAAGGGGTTTTTTTTAAATAAGACCCATGTTAGTATTTGATATTTAGGTAAATATGGAGTACACAGGCAACATAAAATTGCAGTCCTTAAGTTTCTCAGATGTAATACGTGGAGTTTTTATCAGAATAGGTACTGGTATAGTGACAGCAGTTAACTAAGCATATTTCCTCTGTTGGAAACCAGATGCATTGCAAAAGTTCTGAGCTGAGGCTCTTTCTCCCTGGTTTGAAAGGGTCCAACTACAGAACCTGGCATGACTGAGAGAAGTTGAGACGTCTTTCTTTCTTTTGTAGGTGTAGATAACTGTGGCCGCACAGTGATGGTGGTGGTTGGAAGGAATATCCCCGTAACGTTGATAGACATGGAAAAGGTAAGGCTTTGTAAAACTAGAGTTGTGTAGGTTACATATGAATGTTTAGGATGGAAAAGTCTGATTGTAAGGATAATTCAGTGTTAGTACTAGAAATATTATTGTAGAAGACTTGAGAGGTTAACTAGAAAGTATTTTTATAGGCAGATGAAAATGTATACCCTTACAAAGCTATGTGTGCATTGGGCTGACACTTTTCAATGAGCCTATTTTTAGTAAAAAAAAGGCTAGTATGGACCCTTTCTTCTCAAGAAGAAGGAGAGTTACTCTGCTTCCATAACTGCCAAGATGTGAAGAGTGAAGTGTAATGAGTCAAATGTAGTTTTTCATGGAAACAGCAAGAATATATCTCAATCTGTGAGGTCAGATAGACAAAAAAGACTTCCAAGTTATTACAGTCAAGTTGAAGACTTGGAATGTTGGCCTTGCTTTTGTAGCTGAAAATGTGATGCCATCCAGGCTCATGATTCGTGATTTTTAAATGAAATAAGGGAAGCATATTACAGTGTAATGCAACTGTGAAAGAGTTCTTTTCAAATATAAATTTCATTTCTTTCTGCCTCAGGCTCTTCTGTATTTCATCCACGTCATGGATCATATTGCAGTGAAGGAATATGTCCTGGTGTACTTCCATACACTCACAAATTATTACAATCAATTAGACTCTAACTTCCTGAAGAAACTCTATGATGTTGTTGATGCCAAGTGAGTGTCAATAGGAAAAGAGCACATTCCAGTCTTCCCCTGTGCTATGCAAATATTTGTTATTCCCTGTATCTGGTTTCCCATTTATTTGTGAGAGAGTTTTGCTGGGACAAAGACCTAAGTAACTAACAAAGGCAGAAGAAGGAAGAGGTGTTTTCTTTCCTTCTCAAGTCCATCTTTCTAACCAGAAGTTCTGTCCTCTGCAGTCTCCCTTTGGAGCTGTTAGGGAGGCTCTCTGGTTGTATTGTCTGTCACTGTCCAGAGCTGGAGCTTTTGGAGCCTGGCTTTGTTAAAGTATGTTGCCGGTTGTGAGGGGAGAGGCTTGGGTAGTTGTGGCAGTCATCATTTGTGCTTAACTTTCTTTCACTTCCTGCTTGAAAGACTGAGGGCTGTGATGTCTTGAACTGAAAAATAACCATTCTACTTTTTTTTTTTTTCTTTTCCCTTTACATTTACTTTTTGGTATCGGCCCTTACATTAGACCTACCTTTGTAAAATTACATCACAGGCATTTAAGAAAAATGGTCTCTTTTGACAGTTGGCTTGTGTAGGTGACCTTAATTAGAATTCACTTTCAAATATTCTTTCCTTTCTCTAAACCAGGTACAAGAGGAATTTGAAGGCATTGTATTTTGTCCACCCAACATTTCGTTCAAAGGTAAGGTAAATCTTACAAAAGGAAAGTATATCTAGCATGTTGGTGGAGCAGCATGTAAGCCTGTAACGTGAGGAACGTGGAGATATATAGAAGACTCCCAGAATTAGGCAGTACCTTCTGGATCGTCTGAACTTGAAATTCATCCCATCTTCGATCTAGCTGTAATCTTCCAACCTTTGTGATAAGCTGAACCCCAATGTAGTGCATGCTGTCTGTGCCCTGATTTTTGTGTGCTCTTAACAGAGATAGGTGGAAGCTTTGAATCATGTTTCTTTCGAAGGGAAACATCTTGTCATTTTTCCTGCTGGCTGGCTGACAGGGTGATGAGCCATGAGCAAACACTCAGGGAATTCTTTTTTGTGTAGTTCATCTGCTGGATGTTTCACCTTTTCTTTCACACAAGAGGTAGTGCGTGTGTCCTGCGTGTCACTTCAGAGCTGCCCTGGGAAGGGCAGAGGGCAGTGTCAGGCAGCAGTGAGATAGATGGGAAGAATGCCTTTGATGCAGTGCAGAGAAATCCTGTTAATCCATCAGGAGACAAAAACCCTGAACTTGTCATGCACTAAATTGTTACCCTTGGCTGAAATCTGTGTGGGGCAACAGAAGATGGAGCTGGTTCCTTTCTGGACTTCACACCCACTACTCCTATTGCAGCAGTATGAGTACTTCAGATGAACTAAGTGGCAGCAGCAGCCCTTCCTAGAATTTTTGTTTGTCCAATTAAAACAGAAATCTGATCCTCCATGTTCACATCAGATTAATCTCTGTGTTTATTCTGCTTTTTGCTGACATTAATCAAATTTGAGAAAATTATATGCCTGGAAAAACACATCTGTTTGCACGTGTTCAGCAAGAATTTCTTTGCTAAATTTCCAAAGAGTCCTTTCTTTACCTGTGCACAGCTGGGACACCATGAGACTTGGAGCTTCCTTGTTTTTATGTAGATGAGACTGAGGCTTCCCAGCAGCACAGCTTCCAGTTTCTGTTAGGTTATTGGTTATTCCCACAGGGTACAGATCAGAGGTCTGTGTCCTAGAATTAGAGCTTCCAGCTCTGATGCTAATAAAAATGTAGGAGCTGGCACAGAACATTACTAAGGTCACAAAGCTGAGTGGAAAAGCTGAAGCTAGGAAGTACCAGTGGTTTAGATTCTCAGCAGCGCTTCATCCCCCTCCTCTCTTCCCATACATTTCTGTTTAGTTGAGAAACATTTTTTTCTGTTGTTGGAGGATGAGAACTCATCCTCACTGGTGTCTATTGCCATCTTGTCTGTCCCTTTGGAAACTGCAGTGGGTCTCAACAGATCTGTAGGCGAAGCAGATGGTTGGTGGGAAGCAGGGAGGGTGAGAGACACAGAGTTCTCTAACTTGCTGGAAATAGTGTTGGTTTGTATCTTATTCCAGCAGCACAGCTGGAGGCAAAAGAGAATGTGTAACCATGTCTTTCTGCCAATCTTTTCTGTAACTGGGAGACAAGCAGGATTGCCTCTGACTGTTGCAAGGGCTTATGAAACATGATGGGGAATATGCAGCAGAAAGGATGGTGAAGAAGATGGCTGCTAAGAGGGAATGATTTTTCTCTCCCCTCCTTTTTTTGGCTCTTTCAGGGCTCTTGTCCCCATGGAAGAATGCTAGCTCAAAAGCTTCAGATTTCTTCGGAAATGTTTGTCACATTCATCTTCCTATTTGGATCACTGACTTCCTTCCCTAGAAGTAGTAGGAAATATCCCATGCCTCAAATTCAGGAGGAAGGCCTGTGCATTCGTGTGACTTCCCAAACACATCACCCTTGTACACAGATCTTAAATCTCTGGTATAAATTGTCCCTTTCACAGCAGTATTGAATCCTGGCACAGTGGATGGCTGTCATCTGTCAGAGTCACTTTTGCTTATTTATGGGCTAAAATGGATCAAGAGGCTTTTCATCATGTCTTTTGGAAAATCATATGTCACTAGAAAACCAGCATAGTTCTCCATGTATTTTATGGTGCCAACAATGATTCTTTGTTTGGTTTCTAGGTATGAAACGGTTGTAAATTATGCGTTTTCTGAGGATAGTTGCCTGTCTGGAATACAGCAGTTTGGTGTGCAGGGAGGAAGGTTCAGCAGCTATCCTAAAGCACAGAGTAACAGAAGCAGGGTGAGGCACTGTGCAGTCCAATTTTGTACACTGCTGCTGCCTTTCTTCATGCTTTGAGTGTTCTTGTGATCTGTGAAATGGAGCTGTTCTTGTCATGAGATCGTAGCAGAGGCATCAGCAGTTTTTTGTATGCTGGAGTGGCTCTTGCTGTGTGAGCACTTCACTTCCAGGCCTCAGATCAAGGTATCCATAAAGTGCCATCACAAGTTCCTTTGTGCTCTTGCATGTAAGGTTACTCCTGCTTGTTATTGATATAGCTGCTGATAGATAATTAAAGGGCTTTTGGAGGCATTTTTATGTGAATCCTCTCAGCTGCCCTCTTCTGAGAGCTCTCCAAACAAACTTTCTCAGAGCTTGTGTTTATGAAAATAGAATGAGTCAAGAATGTTTCAAAACTGAAACATACCTGAAGACTCAAATTAGATATTCATAATCATCATAATCTTTGTATTTATCATGAGCAATTTTTGGTTTTCTTTTCTGTAACAGTCCTAAAAGTAGTTTCTGCGGATCTGATGCCAATGGAAATGATGTTGCAAATCACTTAGGTCTTTTTCTACACAAGATCCTTCCAATTGGAATAAAATTTCCCAGATCTTAATAAATTTCTCTTTGAGGTATGACCAAATTAAGAGATTTGTGATACAACTAATCTGTGTTGCTGTTTTTTTGTGGGAGACATCTCATACAGTTAACTGTGGGTTTATAGCTTGGCAGAGTGACTTTGACAGCCTTTTATTTAGATTCAGAATATCAGGACAAAAAAATGAAGGGAAACTTCAGCAGTTGTCTAGATTTTTAACTTTCTTTGCTGCTCTGGTATAACTTGCTCTACTTTCAGTATGTTAACAGAGATTTGGTTTAATTTATAGTTCCATGTCCTGTTACCAATAAGAAAATAGCTGCTCTTGTATTGCTGTTTCTATAACCTGTGATTATCAAGAGTAGAAGTAATAGAAAAATTCTCCATAAACATTTCTGCCCCCCTCCCTTCTCTCTGTGTTCCTGGGTAAGATGTCAAACTGCAGCGGCTTGTATAGTGAGACGGAGAAAGGGAAAAAGGAAAAACACTTTTCCCAGCAGCAGTTTTTGTGATGGCTGCGAAAATATTCCCTATTAGGCTTTTATACATTAAACATCCATAGCAATTATGTTTAATGATTGTCATTCGTAACACACCTTGAAGTCTATGCTACTTTGGTGCAAGATTGAGAAGGTATTTTTCACTCATTAAACTGTCACTTACTGTCACTCTGAAGAGGTCTTGTTAGAACAATATAATGAATAATGAATGCCAGTAAAATCTGTCTCCCTGCTTTCTGCTATCTCCAATTCTGCCCTCAAAATAATGAACTGATTTCAAGTGTTCTGTCGTATTCTTTACCTCCTTTTCTCATTTTCATTGTTCCTTTCTCATTAAAATAAGCTGTTTTGAAGAGGCAGCACAGTTATTCCAGGACAATTTTTAGGAACTGACTTTTTCTTTGAATGTTGTATTCAGGCAGATCATTTTTATTGATTTATTCTTATAGCTTCTTTGAAACTCTTGCTTTCCTCAAGGCTTTTTTTGCAGTGTTGCTTCTTTTCTGTTAACTTCCTGCAGTCAAAGCAAAACTATCAAACAGAATGACAGAATGGTCAAGGTTATAATGGACTCTGGAGGTCATCTGCTCTGTCCCCTTTGCTCAAGAAGGGTCAGCAAGAGCTGGTTGCTCAGGACCATGTGATTGATCCCTAACATGAGCATTTGTGACCTGTAGAACAGGGTTTTTTTTCTTTTTCTTTAGTCTACCAGGAAAAGAATAGATAAGAAATAAACAAGAAGTAATACAGAACTTAATTCTGGAGAAGGTGAGTTGAAAAAGTAAAGCCTGTGCGGTCAGTCTAAGCAGGATTAGATTGCTGTCTTACTGGTCTTCAGAACCAAAAATTCCATATCCAGTTTATATCCAAAACAGACAGAGGTGTGAATAGTTGAAGTCAAATCTTGTAGAATAAGTTGATAGGCTTATTCTTGTAGAGTTAAATTGATAAGGCTTTGATAAAAAAGGTGGTAAAACAAAAGCTTGCTCAGACAACCCAAAGCAGAAGGAAGATTTCAGTACAATCTTTGAACAGCCAAAAGTCTCCCTTTCTCTCCCTTTAACTGGCCTTCCTTTCAAGTGAAAACTTGCATGTAAAGGGTTGAAAATGCTTCTGACAGAGTCAAATAGGTCATTTTCGGAACTAGCTAAACTTGGAGTGAAAATGTGCTGCTGTACTGATGGGGTTTTGAGGACAAATAGCAGAACAGCTGTCACTCTTGGACGGTAGAAAGGGACCTTAAGCTGGCATTTGGTGAGGAGTGAGTGTAGAGTCAGAAACCACTAGCTTGAAGCTCTCAAGACACTGCTTGCTAGCAGTTGGTGGTGCATACTTCCTGACCTTGTTGTGTTACGGCAATGATTTTAGTGTTTCAAGTTCAACTCAAGCCTGTTTCACTGTGGAGTATTACACTGAACTTGAAGGTTTTGAAACAGCACCTTGTTAATTGGTTTTTGTTGGGTTCTGTTTTCAGGTCTCAGCATGGTTTTTCACAACCTTTACAGTCTCAGGGCTAAAGGACAAAATCCACTATGTGGAAAGCCTTCAGCAGTTGTTCACAGCCATACCCCCAGAACAGATTGATCTTCCCCCTTTCGTCCTCGAGTATGACGCCAGGGTAAGTGACTGCCTGTGGGACACCATGAGTCTCTGCCCTAAGAGCAGTTCTTGTGCTCTGCAAGAGCTTTAAAGGGACTGACTTCCACATCTTAAGAATGGGGAGAAGAAAGAGGGAAGGTTTCTGGAGAATCTGTGTTGTTTTGTGTAAGGATTCTCTGAATTTTTTGTTTACATTAGCCCAAGCAGAGGGCTTGGCTAAGAAGGAGGCTGCTTTCCCATTGGAGCAGTCTCCTGTGTGCATAAGAGGCAGCTTACTCTTCTTCAGCCAAGAATTGTAACATAACACACTAACAGCCTGTGGACAAGATGAAATTTGTGTTAGCTGCTGTACACCTTATACTCACTGGAAAACAGAAATAGTAGCTGTGTTTTGTCTTCCCTGCCCCACATGCTAACAAGCATGTGGGAAAAGGAAACTAAAAAAACAAAACAGCAAGGAAAAATGGAACAGTAGAGAGGTGCCCTGCCCTTGTATAGGACCCTCTTCCTCTTCCCTTCTGCACCTCAGGTCTCTAACCAAATGGTGGATGAATATGGCTTGCATTGGCTGAATCATTCCAAAGAGTATGTGATTTAACTACAAAGGAGTAGCCAGAGCTGTGTGTCTGCATTAGCAGCTTTGTCTGAGTCCCTGGCTATGCCAGCATTCGTGGCTTCCTGGCATCACAGCTTTGGCTTAATGGCAAAAGTTTTACTTGCATTTTTTGCTTAAAACACAGGCAAAAACAAGGCCTGTGTTTGCCTGTTTACCAGCACAGTCCTCTCCTGGGTGAGTTGTGGCAGTCACTGTACTCATGGAAGACAAAGCCAGAATGCCTAATTATTTCTGCCTCTGTGGCACTATCATTGTACCAAGATGTATTGGAGAAGACTTCTGTTCAACTGCTTATTCTGTTCTCTTTGCAGGAAAATGGGCCTTACTATTCTTCTTATCCTCCATCCCCTGACTTGTGATCTGGAGTCCTGTGATGCTGCCAGTTTCCCATGGATCCAATGACCTGATGCCTGCCAAAACCTGTGCATTTACCCATGTACAGAATTCAGAGAGAGGGTTTTCCTCCCCCAGCTCTGGTATTTTTTTACTGATGAGATATTTTCAAGCACTCAAGCAATCAGAGAACTTTATGCCACTGTGAACTGTACAACTGTTTCAGATATATTTATCCGATGGAAAAGCTGATTGAAAGATCACAAAATGCATTTGTTTGTTTGTTTGTTTTGTTGTTGTTGTTGCTGCTGCTGTTGTTTTTTGAAGCTGTTACATTATTTTTCTGAAGAGACTTTCTCTTTTCTGGGAAATCCATCAAAAGCACTTGGTCATGTTTTTAACTATTACTATTTTCCAGCTCTGTTTGTAATACCCATTTCTGACTGGTCTGTACAAATATTGTGTAGTACCAGCCTGACACATCGCTCATCATATAGTCTGTGTTTCACATCTGATTACTTTCCCTTTCTGTTAGTACTGATTACTTTAGTCTTGACCCAGCAAAACTATCTGGAATTGGGAATGCTATGTCTGCAGGCTGACAAAGCACTACAGCCAAGCCAAGATTACTCCAAGACTTAGTCCCGTAAACTGCTAGGTGAGCTAGGAGCCTTGAAAAAGTCCCTGTCAGTTTTCATTGGATGATGTGAAGGACCATGTCAGGATGCCACTACCCTCCCAGTAAGAATAAAACTGAAAAGCATTTGTGGTTTCTTTTCTCTAACTATACTCATTTATGTTCTCCTTTGCCGTGGCCAGATATGTTTGTATGATAAGTGGATGCCATCTGCCTAAACTGTGCGTGGAGGGGAGGGGGGAATGGTGGCTCCAACCCCAACCTCTGGTGGCAGAGATTGTTTCTTGGAGATATCAGTGTCCCTCTGATTTCCTGTTGCACTGACACTCATTGATTTTTGCCAGACATGATACAGGTAAGAGAGCTTAGCCACAGGTTACTTGAGGAACTGGAGATGAAAGGTGTTTCAGGGCTTCCCATGGAAAGCTGAAAGAGGAGGGAGAAGGCTCCCTTGTAATCAGGGATGGCAGACCCAAGTACAGCAGGGTTAAATCCCTGGTAGGAAGAATGTCACAACACTACTGAGTATGAAAATGATGGTGTGATTTTCATTATTTGGTTCTAGCTGCTTTCCTGCCCTGGCTTGTATCTGCTACTCTCTCTTCACCAAAATTCAGTTTTCCTTGTTTTCCGCTTCTGCAATAACTACCTTACTTAAGCATAAGCAGAAGTCACTGTGAGATAGCCTAGAAGGTGGTGGCTATTCATGCCTGTTGAGCTGGTAGGAAATCATACCTCTCTCCTGTTTAAAGATACTGTAAACTGGTGGGATAGCCAGGGGAAGAATCCGCTCTTGGTCATCTAATTGCATGTCATGATTTCTGTTTGCAGTCAGAGTGTTTGGGCTTTTGTAAATTAGGAGTGCAGTGTAAGACAGGCCAGACTGAGTTCCCTTTCTTTCCTGCCTTTGCCTCCTGGCTTAGTGTCGTGTTTATCCTGCACGTATCCTCAGCACACTGGGATATCTCTTGCTATGTCAGTCACGGATTACGGTAATCACGTGCCTGGGCTTTAACAGTCGCATATATACAACATATAAAAAGCAAGTGGGTTTGCTTTCTAAGTGTCCCCCAGGGTCCTTAAGTGATTCCATAGTCATATCCAAGGTGCTGCTAAAACCGGGAAACTCCAGCGCAATGGAAAACTCCCTTAGCGTTAATACTTGGGAGCGCTGCACCTTTTGGTCTGTTCACATGTGATTGATTCAGCACTTTTCTGGTGCGTTTTGAGAAGGAAACAGCAGCAGTTTGTACAGAGCAGCTACCACGAGTCCCTCCCGCCTCTTTTCACCTGGCTGTTTACAGCTGCCCTTGTCTAGTGACTTTTAGAGCCAGCACTGAATTTTCCATGCTTCTCTAACGATTTGTACAGCTTTCCACCCCCGTTAACCATCTGCTGTTTTTCACACCCGTGGCATTTCCAGCGGGGCTGTTGCAGAGTTGCCGGCGTGCTCTTAATGGGCAGATTAAAGGTGATTCAGAGCTTATTGTGGAAACCGAACTCTCAGCTTGACAGTTTTTAGGTGGTTTCTGTCCCTTTAGCTCACAGATGGCTCAGTCATAAAACCTAAACGGTTCTTGTTAGGACTCAGTCTGCACGTTTTCCAAACGTGCAGTCATTTTCAGAAATTATTTGGCTCAGTGAAGTGTGAATGTGCCTCCAGAGCACTTGCAAAGCAGAAAGGAGATTTTGGCACTGTGCATCTTATTGTGTGTATTTTTCCCTTGAAAGGCTTTGCTTTAAATCTTTTTTTTTACCCAAGTCTTGCAAATCTCAGTGGCAAGACAGACCTGCATTGTGCTGCAAAGATCCTGCATTTTCCAGCGAGTCTGGAGTTGTGACAATTTACCAATTTTATGTTTTTAATAGACATATTTAAAAATGTGACAGTGAAAAAACCCAAATAATTGAAATGCTCAGGATATTCACTGCTATTAAAATGTTTCATTGCTTAATTCTAATATGCAAAAAACTGCATTAAACCAGCTGAGCTGCATTTGTTTTAGGCAGTGATAAACACTGGCCTGCCCTAGTTAAGGGTGGACACAATGCTTTCCTCTGGAAGGCAGCCAGGGAGGCAGTCTGTGCATGTCATAACTCTGCATTTTATCATCCCTACCCAGTGTGGCCACTGCAGCATTAAAAGTTCTGATGAAGGGTTTATTGCCTCGCTTAAAGCCATCTTACACCATCTTCAGGCTCAAAAAGGGGAGTCTCCTTAGAGAAGTGCATTAGGGTAAATTATGAGGGTCATTATTCACCTCAGCATGGCCCAGGGTGTTGCAGTGGTGGAGTGGCAGCATTGTTGTCAGTAAAAGTGAGCTGCGGTGCTCAGGCACTCCTTGGCCACACCTCTTCTGACAGATCCTGTGTTCTCTCGCTGACACTGCCATTAGATGTCTTAAGTCTGACCATGGACAGGTGACTCACGGTGTCTGGGCTCATCTGTTCTCCTTTGCCCAGGCTGAGTTTGTAGCAATGGCCAAGGCAGTGACAGATAAATTACCTGGTGGCTGCCGCTCCTGTTGTGTGTTGTGCTGGTTTCTCAACGGGACGCTGTTGGGAAGTGGCAAGAAGTTGTGGGCAAAGTCAGAATGTCTACAGGCCTTTGAGCCAGGGTGAATTTATAGAGTCACAGAACGGTTTGGGTTGGAAGGGACCTTCAAGATCATCTAGTTCCATCTCCCCTGCCATGGGCAGGGACACACTTCACCAGACCATGTTGCTCAAAGCCCCATCCAGCCTGGCCTTGAACATATCCAGGGATGGGGGAGCCACGGATTCTCTGGGCAACCTGTTCCAGTGCCTCGTTTGTTGTGTACACTTGGACCTGAACTGTTCTTTTTTTCCTGTGCTCTCCTGCTTACAAAATTTGAGGATGAAAACAGAGCTGCTGAGTTTCTTGGGTGTCTCTTCCCCAGTGGTTGCCTGAACCCCTGTTTTCCCTACTGCAGCTGCCTCTGTTGCCTCAGCTGTTCAGTGAACAAGGCCTTCTCCCCAGTCTGTCCCTGAGCACTCCTGTGGCTGCAGTGCTGCACAGGATTAGCATCCTGCTGCTGAGACCAGACACTCCATGTGAAATTAATTTAGATGGTTCTGCTATTCAGCAAGCTGATACCAGCCCTTCTCCCCTGTCAAACTGAAAAAGAAGAGCAAAAGGAGTTATCCCCTTTCCTTGGCCTCTCTGGGATGAATCTCTTGTTACATTTGTGACCAGGCAACCAACTAGTCCTGATCTGAAACTTGTTTGCACCTCTAAGTGTGATACAGGAATTCCTGACTATGTTGATTCTGGCTAAATAGGAACTGATCCCAGTGACTTCTGTTAGCAAGTGCCATTTTGGGAGAGTAAGGGAATTGTTTCAGCTGTATCTGGGGAAGAGGGTAAGAAGAAAACTACCTGGAGCAACTCAATTTGTGATCCTCCAGCAGCAGGGAGGACTAACACCACTATATAGCCAGTACTCCTAAGGCAGCTGGCCCACTGGATTATCTTCAGTCTCCCACAGGAAAAGAAATAATCCCCAAGTTAGAGGGATGAACAGCTGAGTACAGAGACTAGCAGTGCGCAGTGTCCAGTCTCTGCGCTAGGCTGAGGTGAGGATGTGGGTGAGCTAAAGCAGCTCTGAGCCATACTGGACATACTGGAGCAGGTAGAGGCAAGCAAACCTGCTGCAAGGTGCTGTTTCCTTCCAAAGTGAGATGAGAGAAAGATGTTTCATGCCTCGGTATTGGGATACAGAGCCTTCTTTGCTCATATGCTTAAAATTAAAGCAGTGTGTGAAGTGGTGGGGAGGGTGTTCCTCCCTGGTCCCAGAGCTGATACAGCTCCCTCCTCCAGGAGAAGCGGGGAAAGTGCTGTGTAAAGGTTAAGGACTGCAGGGATTAAAATGCTGCACCCCTGGGCCCTCTGCAGCATGGCCTCTGCCTCCTTGAGTACCAGGTGGATTTCTGATAAGCAGTCCACTACTTGATTCTACAGTCCCCCTGAAATATTTTGAATGGCTAAACCACTCTCAATATGTATAACTGAAAAAATGCCAAGATTCCTAATGCAATTTAGACATAGCTATGGAGGAGGTGGCTTTGCTTGGAAGGACATTATGTACAGAAACGAGGGGAAGGGGATGTATCAGATGATCCACAGCAGCCTGTCTGCCAGCACAGCATCTGTTTTTAATCGGCCAATCAGATCCTGTTTGAAGCTTTTCTCAGCTGTGCTTCCCTTGAAAACCAGATTCCTCATCCAGATGCAGCAGGACTTCTTGCCATTACAGTGTGGTTAGCACAAGAGCAGCAAAACCCAAAATGTTACTGTGTGCTCAACACTTTCACCAAGATGTTATGAGAAGTCCTTGCTCCAGCGAAGATGCAGGTACCAGAGCCTCTTCTCCTTCATTCCTCCCATCTACTGCAGTTTATTCCTCTCCTTTTTTGGTGGGGGTAACCAGGAAGGTTGTTAAATTCCCAGTTTTGTGCTCTGGAAGGTGTCAAAAACAGTTCAGCGTCCTTTAATACTGATGCTTCTGAGTGGAACTGGTTTTGGGAGCAGGATCTGGCTTTGTATCCAAGTAGTCAGTATTGGCAGGAGCACCATGAGCCAGGCCCTGTGGAAATGGTCTTGATAGACTGCTCCTGGACTAGAACCAGTTCTGCACTGTGTCAGTCAGTGTGGTCCTGACACATCTCTGCCTGGTACCTGCAGCTCAGTTGCTGCCTGCATATGTGGTTTTCAGATCCATCCACTAAGGAAGCTGTGGGCAAATGTGATTGGCTTCATCTCAGTCCATTGGGAAGGTCCTGTAACTCACAGAGAACTAAGATGGATGGCAAACAGAGGAAAGGCTCAGCATGATCGTTTGCTCTTGTTGCACTGCTATTTTTCAGAAAGCAAAAGCAATTTTTTAAGTAGTTAATAAGAAGAGTAATTTACTCGTTGACCTTTTAATGAAGCCCTGGAGTGATGTACTCAACACCTCTGCTGGGACCAACTGTGTGGCCTGTGGCAGAGCAGTAGGGCTCCTGCACTGTCCATCTTTTCCCAAAAAAATTCCAGTGTGCCTGGTACCTTCAGGCAAGGGGGTTCTGGGTATGACTGAGGAATGCTTTGGGTGAGAGGGTCTTCTCGGTTGCCACAAACCTGAGCTGCTGCCCAAGCTGCAGTCCTGGCCTGGCATGTGGATACTGCGTGGTCAGTGCAACTGGGCTGTAGTCTGGCCTTCTGCTTGAAGAAAGGGCTGGAGGTCAAGTTTCAGCTGTAGAGCTACTTTATCAACAGGAGCATTCACAATTGAGTCTTGTTTGTAGGTTTGGTTTCTAGCATGACGCTCTAACAAACTGACCCCTACCATAAAGCAAGGCTGCAGAGGAGCAGACAGAAATGCTGGTATGCAGGTGTCCTGCCCTGGCAGTAGGTGCTTGCCCCACAGAACAGGCCCTGTGGCATATATCAGTTTATCGTGCTTGTTTGAGTGAAAGAGATGTTTGCAAAACCTGATTCTCATCCTCACCAGAATGTTTGTGCAGCAAGGAGCTCGTAACTCATGGGGTTTAAAGGTTAATAGCAGCATCTGGCTGCTGTCACAACTTGGACACGCTGAGGCATTGCTAATGGTTTGGCTGGAAAAGCTGTTTTTTACATCATCTGAACAGGTTTGATTATTTGCAAGTAAGATGTTACCCTGTCTGCCCAGAAAGGCCATTTCAAAGGTGGCTTTGCATATTGAAGACTAACGCTAGTGGACATCTCCACAAGAAACAGGGAAGGTGCAGTGTGGCCCCTTGACTGAATTAATAGTGGTAGTAAGGGAAAGGCCTGGCTGGGGTTCATTATCTCTGCTGGTTCTCTGGCTCATTGATCCATTGGCATCCTCTTCATTGGATGCAAAGTGTGCAGTTTGGGGCAGGTGAATCCACAGCACTTGGAACTTGCTCTCCTCAGTAGCAGCCAGCAGCGATAACAAGTGAAACATAATGCAACAGCCCTCAGAGGAGTATGCATCCTGTGTGGATTTAGCAGTTCCTAAAAGTTTTTGGGCCACCTCAGCAAGTTGCAAGGCCCCAGAGATGAACTAGTAATGGCAGGTCCCAAAAGAGAGTCGATGACCCAGCCTGGCAAGTGCTCACCTGAGCACAGAAGAGTGGAGAAAGAAACTGCAGACTCTCAGGTCACTTGAACCTGCCACTGTCAGTAGGTAAAGCCTTGTCAATCCAGCCCATCCAGCCCTTGGAGTCTGCCAGTGAGGGGAAAACTGAGAGAAGACTGCTGGGCATAGCTGAAACTCTCCCTGACAGTGCTCTGCATGGCAGGCCAGGAGCAATCCCCCTCTTCTGGGCCCAGTGGATTAAAGAGGGCTCTCCCAAAGGTGCTGGACAGTACATTTCAGGAGCTTGAGCCTATCGGATTTGTTATGAAAACACATCCAGGAGACTGTACACACTGTCAGTAGGAAATACGAACTTGGTAAGAGGCTACTGAGCAGAGACCAGCTAATGGTCAACATCGTGGTCTGAATGATAACATTGAACAAGAATTTTTCTAAGGCCAGAGTCATAAAAGAGAGAGCACTAAGCAGAAGAGCTGCTCTTTTATGAGACCAGACAAGAGCATCTGAAAAATGCAAACATATTTTATGGTAATGGTGGGATAGCTTCTTTTGGCAGATGCTAGTGAAGGAGTTACATTGAAGGGAAATGCTCCACGTCCTGTTGTGGTGCCTTTGTTTGCGCTTGAGCATCTCTTTGAACTGGACTCTGTTACAGCCGTACACCAAAACATTTTTGAGGGGCTAATCCAAGAATTTAGAAAATAATAATAATAAAATGTTAAACCCCAAGAACTGACAACCATGGAGCATAAAATGCAGAAGTGTTCTGCAGCCTGGCTGGTGCAGTAGCAGCCATCAGTGAGACCTGCTGATGTGCTGGCTCAGGACAGCAGAGCCCAGCGGCGTGGGATGGGTGCTTTGCCCACTGGAACATACTGAGACCCAAAGAAGACGGTGCAGCAGGTGGAGTTTTTGCAGATGGAGTGGCCATAAATAAAGATGCACTTTTAGACATTTTCAGAGCCACTGGTGCAGTTAGGCAAATTCTCTGTTTCTGCATCCCATTTTAATGTCTCGCTCTGGGCATTGTGATCATCACTGCTACCATTAGCCAGCAAAACTAGTTACACAGTCATTACAGAAGCCACAGTGCAGAAATCATGCACCATCAGCAATGAACTTTCAAAGTGAGTTACTAAAAATGGATGTTGGGGCTGTCCCCCTACAAAACCCATTGCTCCCTCCTGCCCCATCTTCCAGTGGCCTGTTTCCAAGGGGCTCAAAGTGCAACACCTGGTTTGGAAAGGCCTGTCAGTGTTTGCTGGTGGATGCAAGTTATTTTGTTGATTCACAGTGGTGGCAAGTAGTACAATTAGAAATAGTCCTTACACCTGTGGAAAACACACTGCAGCCAGCAGCAAGGTTGTCTGATGCAGGGCTGCTTCATTAGGCTGGCCTTGCAATGCTCCTCAGCCAGCCTGAGGGAATTCATCACAAACCTGGGACAGCGAGCAGCTCCTGAGTCCCCCCCATCCCACAGCACGGCTCGCTGCGGTTTTAGACCGTCAATGTTCAATCAAACACGCTGACTCCAGACATTACTCGAGGGGCTTTCAGCTGGGGTTTTTGGGGTGAGGAAGAACAAAGCTGTTTAGGAGCCCACTGGATGCTCCAGTTGTTCTTTGATGCATCGCAGCATCCGTGACTGGAGCGTGTGCCTGCATCCTGGGGAGGTCAGTGCCATGCCCGTGGCTGCTCTGCACAGCTGGGAGCTCGCGCTGCTCCGAGCCCTCCACCTCCAGCTGCCAGCATCCCGTGCAGTCTAAACAGCACAGAGTTTGCTGTGTCTGAAAAATCCCGAGAGCAGAGCAGCTGCAGCCACTCCAGGACGGCAGTAAAGGGACGTGCACACGAATCCAGAGAGAATTATTCTTTTCTCCTGGCACTAAAGCAAGCCCTAATGAGAAGCAGCCCTCACGAGCTTTTGAAGAATGAACTCACCAGGAGACTCCTCTGCTCTGATCGGCCTCCAAGCCTCTCATCTGCTCAGGAGAAATAATAAACTGGGACATACAAGTTATTTTCATATGCGCAGTCGAGTAACCTCACATGGGGAGGACTGGCAGGGAGGATGGGGGCAATGTGGGAGCTGTTCTCCCAAGGGTCAGGCAATGCCACAGGGAGCCTGCACGGCCCACAGAAGTCTCTCAGTCCGTTTGGGAAGATGCAGGAGGGGGCCAGGGGAATGAGGTGCTCTGTTTCTCAAGGCCAGAAAAGCTGAGCTCTGTTGTGGTTCATGCAGGCTGATTGCTCCAGGACAGATACACAGCGTGGCCAGGCACATCACAGGTCCTGGGCATCTTCTCCTGACTGCCCAGAAGAAGACACAGAAAGAACAGGGATGTCTTCAACCGAAGAATAAACTTTGAGGATATTATTTGATGGCCCAAACTGTGTTACTCATGGGGATTTTGTTGGTTTTTTTTTAATTTTAAATATTTCACTTTTTTAAACATTATTTTTCCTTTAGCATTTGTTTTCCTGCTGGCAGACAGTTTTTTGAAAGGTCACATGCAGTTAACTTCTGGTCATCCTACTCTTACTACTTTCCAAGCCACATAAGGAGTGTGTATTGAGTGAGTGTACTCCAGTGAGTATTCTGGAGAATAAACTAATAAATAAAAGTATAGGGGCGGCCCTGAGCCCGGCTGCACACAGATGCAATTGCATGCAATCGAATTGCCTCTTTTTTCCAAGACCAAGAGCAGCAATGCAGCTGTCTCCCTTTTCCCCCCAAAGTTTTAGCATCTAAAGCTCCATTCCTATTTTGCAAAAGCTCCTCAGCTGGGCAAAGCCAGTGATCCAACAGGCACAAGATTTTCCAAAGCAAATTTCGATCTTTCCCAAGGGACATGTCAGCTAAGCTGAAGTGTCCTCCCTGGGCAGAAAAAGGGCTCTTCCTGTGGAGTGAGTCATCCCTTTGCAACATTACTACCACAGACTAAGTCAAGGGGTGACAGTCTCTTGTGATTTCCAAAAGCTCACTGGCAATTTGTGGCTCTGGTGAGTTTCAGATGATGTAGGGTTTTTGCTTTCTGGTATATACAACCCCCTCGGCAGACAAGCAGGGCCTTGGGTTTGGTGTTTTCTAAATATAGGTTTTTAAATATATATTTGTTGTGAAATCCTGAATTGAGTCCTCCTTGCATAATCTACTTACCCCAAGATCTCCTGTCTCACTCCTGTTTCCCGCAGGAAGATGGTCAGATAGAGAGAAACAGAGATGGAAACCTCGTCCACTGCTCGCTGAAGCAGTGACCACTCTTTGAGTTTTCACATAACGTGCTTCTTGCAACCACTTGCCAGACATCTGGAGACAAACAGCTGCTAAAAGTAACCAACATAAAACATGGATGTTTTGCATTGTTTGTTTGACTTAAATATTTTTGAGCCACTTTGTTGTTCTTGTTTTTCCCCCTTGCTTGAATTGTGTCAAAAGTCTTCCAGGAAAAAGAGAACAACCAAGATCTAGTTTCCTAAATATAATAAAATTAAAAATAATAGAAAAAGAACCTCACGTCGGCCAAAGTTGCAGGTATTTGTATCTACTTCTAAAAAAACAAACAACCAAAACTATCCCCCAAACAAAGCAACCGTCCTCGCTCCTTCCTCTCACGCGATGGGCTAGAAAATCAACTCTCCTTTCTGGTTTAATGCTGCTTTTCCAAGAAAAAGAGGTTTTCAAGTTGGAGACAGAATGAAATGGGCTAATTTATGCCAGCAATTTGTGCTGAAACTTCCCAAAGCTTGCCCACCAACTTAGAGAACTGCAGAACCACAGGGCTTGAACCCATATCTGGCAAATCTCCGAAGGCAAAAAATAAAGGATAAGCAAAGACACATTTAGAAAATTCATAAACCCACTGACTGCAGCCTGGAATGCCTGCTGTAGAGCAAATGCCACCATCTCACAAACCCAACAGAATGCTCAGCTGAGTCAGCCAAAAAGTGACGAAAAGACCCTCAAACTGATTTGGACTTTTGGAGGTTTTTAGTAAGGTCTTTTCTAAGGTAATCTGCAAACAGTGTATGCATATAGGCTTGTAGGTATTTTTTTCTTTCTATCCATTCTGCCTTGTGGTATTTAGCCTAAAGATTACTAAAATAGATATTAGAATCTTCCTGGCTGGTGCCAGGCCTTATGGACTTCTTGGTTCCTGTGCTGTATGTTTAAGAAGGAGCAAAGCCCCAAGAGTCCTGCCTGCTGTGGTAAAAGGGGAGAAGTTCTGCCATGGAAACCAGGCAAAGGGGTAGAAATGGGCAGGAATATTTGATCAGGCTTCCAGGCCAGTGACTGAGATCAGTGAGCCTAACGATGAGGTTGATTTGAGTTGAGGCTGGCAGTGAGCATGGCTGGAGGGACACTTTTGTGAAAGCACCACGCGCAGTTTCTCTTCCACACCCCGGTGTCTCCCATGCTTTCGCAGCTGGACAAACCCCTTCCTGCCTGGGAACAGCAAACAGCAGCTCGCTAAACCCCATTCCTTATTATTTTTGGCCCACTTTAACTGATAGTCCCAATTGTCCAGGCCAGCAGCAGCTGGCCCGGCAACCTCCCCAGCGGGCTGTGCCACAGGAGCGATGCCGGAGAGCGCCGGCAGAGCCGGGTGCCTGTCCCGAGAAGTGCAGGAACAGCTTGGGATGCCGGCACTCAGGAGAGGGGTTAGCACCATCACTGCCTCCTTGGGACACAGCTTCTGAAGCACCCCGAGACATGATGTGACTCTGGAGCTGCAGCACCACTTTAGGGATTTTTTTCCCCTTTCTGGGATAAATGCCCAAGTCACGCAAGCCTGGGGATGCACGCTGGGGCAGTGAGCGCTGCAAGCAGCTAGAAGCTCCCACCCAGGGCCTCTCCAGGAGGGCTGTGGCTGGGGAAAGGGTCCCATCCTGGCATGGAGCCTCACCTCACTGCTTCCTCAAGGCCTTTTCAGGATCTTTTCCTTCAGGACAAAATGTCAACAACCTGGCACGCAGATGATGTTTAGTCTGACCTCGCTGCAGTGTCTCCAGAGTGTTGCTGCCTCGCAGGGATCGCTGCCTCTCAGGCATTTTGCACTGCAGAGCTCTCAGAGAGGGACTCAGCACAAGCTCTGGCTCCCCTGCAAATCTGAGAGGCAGCTCCTGGGGTCCCGTGTGCTGGTCCAGCCAGGAACACCGGGGTACTGGCACCCAGCATGGGACAAAGCAGTCAAGAGGCTCAGCCTGCACTGTGAACTCCATCAGGTACACCACATCTGCCATCCACAGCTGCCAAACACCATGAAAATCTCTGACTTCCCTTCAAAGAGTCCTTTTCTGCTGAAAAACAGAGGCATTGGCCGAGGAACAAGTTACTCACTCCATCCCCAGTGCTCTGTCACTCAGGCATGGGGCACAAACCCTCCTGGCATCACAGGGACCTTTTGGTAGGATCACCCATTGGGCTGTCCCACATTCCCAAAGAAGCAAGCACCTCTGGGGACCACATGCTGATTTTTCAGATCAGTTAGTGAGAGGGACTGTGAACAGCTCAGAACCTTCCTGAGCTGGTAGCCAGGTTCACCCACACGTTGCTCCTCCAGGACAGATGGGGACAACCCCCCACAGACACACAGCAGCCCCAGGCTCCCCAGGGCGGGATGGGCAGGAGCACAAGCAGCTCAGGCTGTGAGTGGCACTGGGCACACATAGGACTGGAGTCAGGGCTGGGAAGCAGCACTAAGGAGCTGTGCATGGAGCAGGGGCTGCGTGAGCCACAGACCTCACTGCAGGAGAGCACTCCAGCAGCAGGCGCCCAGCTGGTGCTGGGATCCTGGTCCATCGCCAGGCTGGGCCAGGGAAACAGCAGCACGTGTAGGATTTTGCTGGTGTGTGGCATTTTGCTTGCAAGTGACCCTCCAGCTTCCCCAAGAGCTGGGAGGTTTGAAGGCATCATACAACACCTCTGCTCTAGAGACCCTCAGCCAACTCAGCCAGGCTGCCTGGGTGTGGATCAATTTGCCTGTGTCAAACCCTGCAGGTCACCACACTTACAGGGGTGGATGGAGATGGAGCAGAGTCTGCTGCTATGGGCTCCATGCTGGCCATGGCCCCCACCTACCTGCTGGTGCTCAGGCCAGAGCTCACAAACAGGGGCAGGAGTGGTTCTGTGGGGTGTGGGAGAGCAGGAAAGCAGTGGGACAAATTCCTTTTCTCAGATGCAGAGAGGCAGCTTCACTTTCCATGCTGCCTACTGGCATGAGGGGAGAGGAGCAGGAAGATGGGGACCAAAGCACCTTGCAGAACGGGGGCATCCACAGGGCCCACTCCCTCACACACCCCAGGAAAAACCTGCTTTAAGCACTTGGCTGGAAGTCCAAGTGCACGGGCAGGAGGATGCAGCCCGTTTCTCTCTCCTTTTCTCCCTCCCCTGGTGAGTACATTGCCAGCACCTGGGACACTGTGAAAGCTCTCATGCAGGCCGCACCTGGTCCTCCAACCTCATCCCGTTTTAGCTGCAGTGTCCTCTCACAAAGCCACTGCTTTGAGTCAGAAAATGGTGTTGAGAGAGCAGCTGTTTCCAGCCGCAAGCCCTGCTGCACCTACACCCGGGGTCAAAAGCAGCCAGCACAGATGATGGAGCAGGTCAGGAGAGGGATGTGCTTCACAGGATGCTGACAGCCCCCAAGGGCCCTGGCTTTACTGCAACCAGGAGGCTCCTGTTCCTGAGCATTGTCCCTTGTGTCTCTAACTCCCCAGGAAACCTGACCTCTCCTCCAGGGCAACAGGATGGCCACAGTGGCCATGGAACCTGCCACCCAGGCTGCTGTTGTGACAGTGGAGAAGCCAAGCATGTGCAATGCCTTCAACAAAAAGGGTCTTCTCCTGGGAGTGCTGGTGTTCTGGTGGTCCCTACTTGAGCACAAGCCATATTTTGCCTAGATTCAGCCCTAGGAGAGCTCTAAGCCTGGCCCCGGGTTCAGAGTTTTCTGTTTCCATTCTCTCAGGCCATGTCTGACACACAGGTAGCCCATCCCAAACCATGCCCAAGCCTACAGAGAGCTACAGGTGGCTCTCCTCATGCAGAGCCATGTCTGGAACAGCCTGGCAACACGAGCCCATCTCTTATAGCAGCTCCCTGGGGCTCAGAGAAGCAGCAATTTGTCAGTGGGAAACACAAGCAAAACCCCCTGTTAGCCCCATATCAGGTCAGAAAGCCAAACCCCACCAGGGAGGGCATGTATTTCTCTGCTTCACTTTGCCATAGTGTAGAACTCCCGAGGGAAAGGTGAAGAAACATGCGCTGCTGGCCAGTGGCAACTTCCCCCATAACATCCTCCAGGGACTGAGAGAGGCTGGAACCACCCTGGCCCATGCCATGCCTCACCAAGCCAGTCTTTCCACCATGTGAAGACTGCGGCCAGACTTGTCAGAGAGGCCAAGAAGAGGGGCACAGTCCCTCAAATCTTGGTTCTTGAGCCAGCTGGGATCATGCTTAGCTGTTTTTGTAGCAGCAGCAGAGGCAGCAATGGAGATGGAGAGGAGGTGGGGGCTCTGCCAGAGCAGAGGGACTTGCTTGGCACTGGACATGCCACCATGCAGGGCACAGTAAGCCTCCTGTCCTGCATAGCAACAAGGCTGCCTGTGACAGGCTGTTTTGATGTCTGAAGTCTAAATTTGGCCTTGTGGCCAGCACCAGCTTCACCACTGAGAAGCCAAGGTAAGGGGAAGCGAAAGCCACAGGGATTGTGACACCTGTTCTGCCTCGCTGTTTCGCTTGTCTCACCCTCAGGAAACCTTGAGTTGCTATATTTGAGCACTGATTACGTCCTAGCTCTGTTCTTATCCTTGTTTGTGAAGTTTGACTGAGTTCACACACTCTTGTGTACACAACGTGCCACCCTCCGGCTGCCAGGGAGCGCTCACAGCTGGCTGGGCTTCCCCCACTCCACCACAGGGACACGGGCTCCTGGGGAGCTTGGAAATGCTGTCCCTAGGCCTTCTGCACTACCAGCATCCCAGTGCACAGGGGAAACCAGAGAGGAGCTGCTGGAAGCCCAGGCTGGGTGCAGGCCTGTGATTTGACCCCGCCACGGCAAGAGGTGCCCAGAGATGGTCGGTGCTGGCCCTTGTCCTGCAGGGCAGAGCACTCTCTGGAAAAGCCAAGACAGCTGCCACAGACACGGGGGTCTGCATTTAAAGAGGGAGAGGATGGGGATGAAACCAGTGCAGCTGCAGAGCAGCGCTGGCAAAGGGGTGTGACGGGGGGCTAGTG
>VXBT01005393.1:166049-184437 GCA_013400235.1 Oriolus oriolus | reverse complement strand
TGACGGGGGGCTAGTGGGGGGCAAGTGCCGGGGGGAGCAAGCAGAGGCTCTGAGGGTTGGGGTGTGTGGGAGAGGAGGGAGAATGAAGGATGGCCACTGAGCCCCAGGCCATCCTGGTTGGGTGGGATCCTGATCTCCCAGTTGTCCACCATCGGCAGCACCTTTTTATTCCTGAGGGTGATAATAATGATTCATCCACTCTAGGGGACCTGCCAGCCTGGGTCACGCTGTTCCACAGCACAACCCCTCTTCCCTTCAATCCCATCCCACGGCAGCTTTTCCTCTCCATCTATTTTTCTACTATTGAATGGACCTTTCATTGTCCTAGGAGTCAAAGATCACTCAAAACAACTCAGGCTTTCAAGCCAGCCCCCAAGAACCCTCACCCTTCTTCTCCCCAGCCAGAGGTGCCACACTGAAAGGAGGCAGCTGAGTCCTCTTTGACTGGGGGCACTGGCACAGCAGGACACGTACCCCAGTCAGAGCTTTTACAGACAGACCAAGAAAAGTCATCCGTGTATTCCAGCTCCTTTCTTCCACTGGCATTTCCCTGGTCAGGCTGATCCAGTCATGACCCTTCTATCCTTACATTCTCCTGGTATTTTCTTTCACGCACTGGTATCGCACTCTGCCATGCAAACATCCACACAGGAACCCACACAGCATGGCCTACCCATTTCTCTTCTACCACGTGTCAAGGGGGTTAGAAGTTACATGTTAAAGTACTGCCCAAACAGTGCTGCAAGATTCATAGTGTGGTCTCAGGCCCCAGAGAGCAAACAGCCTGAAGCAGGGCAGGGAGCTCACGCTGTGACACAGAAGAAGGGAGAATCTACTGTTCAAAACCAACATGCAGACAAATGCTGCCTTTGGAAGGCTCTCAGCTGGCTGGAAACAAGTCTCTCATGGGTTTTGATCAGCATCCACTGAGTGTAAGGTGGGAGCTGAGGTGGGAAAGCTCTTTTTCTCATATTTGTTCTATTATAGTCCTAGACCTGAGTTATCTCCTCTGTGCAGCTGTCTGCTAAGGAGGATTTGCCTGGAGACTGCTTGTCTGTGCTTTCTGAAGAAGAAGCAAAAAAATCCTTGTGAGCCCATGCTGCACGAAAAATTGCTTCACAGGAAGGGTAGAGGTGAGCCTGAATGGACGTAGAATAGCAAGATCAAAAAAAAGGGACTTGCCTGCGTGACTATTTCCATTTTCTCCTCTTTCCTTCTCTTTTCAGGTCTCTGTCAAATAAAACTGGGGTTAAAATTCTTTCTCCTCTCGTGCTGAAAGGCAAATTAATTGGTCCTTATAAGACTCTCTCAAAGGATTACATGAAATGGAATTAACCATTTGAGGTTATGGAACTGCTACACGTGTGCCATAGCTGTGAGCGTCACAGAATATCCTGAGGTGTTAGGAAGCCACAAGGATCACTGAGTAGTTGGATGCACAGTATTTGTGCAGGTGACAGGTACAAGAAAAGCCCTGAGAAGATCAGACATGAGGCTTCATCTGGAGCTGAAGAGGCTGCCTTCAGAAAGACTGGTGGCAACAGCTCCTGGAAAACAGGCTCTCCCTCTAGAGCCTTCCATTCAGATCGGGATCGCATGGAACGTCCCTCCCCATCTCCTTGCTGGTTAACTACCGCAGCACAGTCTCTGCCTCATTTTTTGGAGATTTCTCCATCGAATGAGAGAGCTCTTAAAACAGTTAATTATCTCTCTTAATTAAAGGATGTGTGCAACACCCAAACGTCCTGCACACACGCACACGCACACCTCCCAGCCCCGCCCGTGTGACCACGGCAGCCTCCGGGAGCCGGGCGGGGCCGGGCGCTGTCCGCAGTGCTGAGCGCGCCCACCGCTCCGCGGGGCACCCCCGGGCCGCAGGGACGTGTCTGCTGCTCGGGAGAGGCGGCGCGACAGGGAAAAACCAACCAGCCAACAAGAAGGAAAAAAAAAAAAAAAAATTAGAAATCTAAATTTGAATTTTACATTGGAAGATTAGTTTGATGCGTGTCTTTCTCCACCGCTTACCAGTTTAGGGGTACCATCATCTTCCAACCCTAAAGTAAAAAATCATTACAGCCCAGTCCCCTGATGTACTTCCTGACATATTCAATCCATATTCTGAAGCGAATTCCCCAGCCACAGAGGGAATTCCCTTCAGAAGGTGGGTTGAGTATGAAAAAGTCCCGTGGGGTGCCTTACTGAATTTTGCAGCAGCCTGAAGAGCAAATGGGGGAAGAGGTTACGAGTTTAAGAAAACACACTTCTGCAAGAATATATAGTTAATCTCCCTTACAGCTTTTAACAAGCTGCCCTCCTTACAGACATTTGCAATTTGAGTCCCTTCAGGCCTCTCTCTGCCCTGAAATGGATACAATTCATAAGATGACACTCATGGCAGGGGTGGCACACGTCACATGGCCCAGAGCGGCACATGCAGCTGCTGAACAGGTGGGTGATATGTATGAAAGGTGGCAGGCAGTAATAAAAAAATGACTCAGGGATTCACCCAAAGAACACAGCAGCCAGGCACAAGTGGAATGAGTCCTTGCTCATTCATTGAGGCAATTAATCAGAGACAAAATCAGAGGAGAACTACTTATCTAAGCCTTAAAACGAGCAGTTAATGCCTGTCTCCCTTCTACCTCTTGCCTGTAGAGCCCGTATTTCTCTAAAATGAGAAATTGAAAACAGAAGCTTCCCTTGTCAGAAATATTTATTTAGGGTGAGCTCGTTACAGTGGCTTTTAGCTGAAGCTATCATCTCTCTTGTATACACAGCTCTTTGTCTATCTAACATATTCCTCCTAAAGAACTTCTCCCACTTGAAAATGTATTTTTTCTCCACAAAGTTTTTTTCCTATCCGTCTTCCCCAAAATTTCCTCCTGTTGGGATATTAGGCTTTTGGAGACACATCACAATATACCAAACCACTAGCAGGAGCACTCTGTTTCATATCTAGAGGCTGTCATTTGGATAGTCCAAAACCATCTTCCAGACCCCTGGATGCCTCCTGGCTGAACCAGTCTGAGGTGTATGGTCACCAGAACAGTCTCAGCACTGACTGGTTTTCTAATTCCGGCTCCTAAATGGTTTGGAGTAAATTTCATTTGGAAATGAGGGAGTCCTTGAGGTTCATGGGGCTGACACTAACTTTAACCAGCCAAAGACAATTGGAGAAAAATGATTAAGAGCATGGACTGAACGTGCTTGAAAGATGTGAATTGCTCTGTGATAAAGCTCTGGCCTCTGAGTCAGACTTTTCCCCTGAACCTCTGCTCCTGCCGTGGCAGCAGGACTTCCTGCCACATGCAGAGACACGGGAAAAACAAAAGCCAGGACAAGTGGGTCACTCAGCTTCACGTGAGAGTGGAAGGCAGAAAATGCAAAGACTTCTTATCCCTGCAGGAGACGTCTCCACCCTGACCCCTGCAGACCTTTGGCTGGAAGAGTTGCTGACACCCAGCTTGGCAGAGCAGAGAAGATTTCAGCAGCCTGCGAGGATGGACCCACGTTGTTATCACAGAGACACAAGGAAGGGTGAAACGTCTCCACTGCGCTTGGAAGAAAATTCCTGGTATTTTTGTCATATTTCTAGCATTTGGGATAAGAAGCAAGGCTGTGAAGGTTAACCAGAGGCTGAGTTCAGGTCCCAGATAACCCAAGCCAAAGTGCCAACAAGGAGAAAAGCCCCAGACAGCTTTTGAAGCCAGGTACTGACACCAGGGGCTGCCTCAACTGACAGTAACCCCTGGCACAGGACACAACACTCTGTGAAATGCCATAAGCAGCTTATTTTAGGTGGCTGTATGTCAGGAACCCTCAGCCAAAATAAACCCCTAGGCTTGCTTCAATGCATCTTTTTTAAAGAAAAGAATTTATATAAATACTCTTTCGTGAAAGAAAAACATTGTTGTGAGCCTGTGCAATATTTAACGAGACTTTTCTAAAAAAAATTATCTTCACTTTGGAGCACAGGAAGTAAAACACTAGCCTGAATAACAGTCTTACCTTACATTTTGCTGCTCTTATCACCTGTGACAGGAATCTCCAGGTGATACCTGGGAGCCAGACTATAACCAACACCTAGCTGAAGAAAAACGAAAACGGCGACTATATAATGAAAGTAAGATCTTAGCTCTTTAGAAATATAATAAGTATATAATAAAAAAATATAAAATAAGTAATAAAGGTCCTCTATACATTAAAATCTGCTCTTTACATATTTGTTTACAACATTTATAGAGCAGTTACACCTTGTTTACTCAGTGCTTGTGTTCCCTGCTCACTCAATATTGTGAGAATGAAGATTTGGTTAAAGTCTAGGTAATCTGCCAGCACTCTGGCATGTCTGGATTCTCAAGAATCCATTGCTACGGAAATAAAAAGGAAATTAAACCACTGGAAAAATTTAAAAAGTCTGTTAGGTTGCTACGGAGCCCGATTAAATTTGAAGGCAAGGTTTAACTTGCCACTTAATTCACATCATTTGGAGGTAAGGTTTCATTGACACTCACTTCACATCATTTTGCAGTGACTGTGGCAGGGGACTGAAGGGCCCTGTGCTGCTGCTCAGTGCTCAGCAGCACGCCAGCCCTCCCTAAAATGATCCATGGACAGAAATCCTCTCCCCAAGATGCAGTGTGGGCACCACCACCTTTCAGAGGGCTCTGGCCACATGAACCTCAAACACTTTTCTACAGATTCTCAGTCCCCTGATATAATTTTAAAAAGCAGTGTCATTTCAATGGATATAAAATTCAGTCACTTAGGCTGTCAGACTGTTTAAAGTAGTGTCACAAGCCAGTGCTATTGCACTGCAGCCTATTTGTGATACATTACAATGCAATATATATAGAAATGAACCTCCTCCTCTGAGATGGCCTCTCTCACAAATCAAACATGGCTTGCAATCTATCATGCACGCCCACAACAGCCTGAAGAACAGTCATTAAAAAAAACACAACCAAAACAGGTTTAAATTGTTTTTTCTGTAGTTTTTCTCTTATTCGAGTACAGACCAGTACAGTGCATTGTAACGGTACTTTTCCGTGAGGTCTGGGAAATGGGACTTCTGGCAATAGTGGGCATAAACTCTCTGATGGTGATCTGGTATTATAATACTGCAAATCAGTCAAATGATCCCTGAGGTGAACTAGAGACCCTTTCACTATTCATCTATTCTTTATTAGCAGTAAGTAAAAGCAATAACCAGGCAGAAAGCACCTTCAAAGTAAAAGCTGCTGTTCTGGAATTAAAAGTCTTAACTTCACAAGCAGTTTTACAGCAAGACACTTTTGTCAAGTATCACATTGCTAGTAAATGAAATCTTATTCATGAAAGAAATTTCCTTTTTTTTTTTTAAACTAAATGTTCTCACCTGGTACTTCAATTAAAACAAAAATTCAAGTCCTGGTCAACTGAAACTCCTAACTGTAGTTACAATTATACCCATATAGAAATCTTCTATTTCTAACCAATCAACAAAAATCTGGCTGAGCATGCTGAAGGCCACAATTCACAACATAAATGCTGAGGAGAGCCATGTGTAGCACACAATAACAGAAGAGCACATTTACCAGTGCTCATATTGCAACTGAGTATTGCAAAAAGTTACAAATAATACTCGTAGAACATCCTAAGCATGGGCATAACACAGCCCCACTGCAAGTTCTGCCAGCATGCTGCTGCAGTTTGAAGTCAGACCTGCTTTTAAGAAGATGAAGCACCTCTTTGCCAGTTCCCTGATTCATCTGCATGATTTTTTTTAAAAATCTGTGTCCTATTTGATTTCTGATATGTCCCGGTACCATCCAGCCTCCCTTTCCCTTCCCACTCCATCAATAGGCAGGGCTTCCAAAGTATCCACTCCTGGCCCCACCAGCAGGTCCCTCTGTTACCAAAGTGTGCTTCTTCCTCTCTTCAGGGCCCAAGTTTTGGTCTGGGAAATGGTATTAAATAGGAATCCTCCTTCTACCAGAGACGTGCTGCAATGAAGGAGGCTAACCACCAGTTTGAGGCATGCACATCTTTAGCTGGAATATTACTCCACATTCAAATTTTCCTCTGCTCCAAACAGACGCTGGGGGTATTTTTTCCTGTGAGCAGCATTTCTCTGGAGTAACTCCATGAATTTGCTGCCTGAGGCTGAGCTCCATCTGCACACGGTGCTCCCACTGATCAAACAGGGCTGGGGAAACACAGCCCAGTACAGCTGGGCAGCAGGACAGCTGTAACACAGGAGCCCGTGTCACTCAGGTCTGCCAGGCTGTCAGCAAATCCCTCACAGCACTGGACAAACTCCCACTGGTGTCGCAGGGAATTTGGACAGTGGGATCTATGGCTGGCCCTCATCCCCAAAATAATTTACTTTGTCCCAGCTGTAAGGAAAGCTGCCCATGAAGAGGAAGTGGAAGGGAACTCATGGGGGTCTAGAGATTTACATCAGTCCTGGCAATTAGTCAGGGCTATGGAACATTTGGGGAGCCCCACACGAGCAGCGAGACAGGCAGATGACTGTGATCAGTAACAGATGTGACAGCAAGAGCACAAACATGGAGCTCTTCCCTTTGGCTGTGCCAAACCAAAGACCCTTTGACTACTCATCTATCCCTTATGAACAATAAGCAAAATCAGTAATTAGACAGTAAGCCCCAGGGACACTTGTAACTGCAGGGTTTTAGATGTGGGGGTGCAGAGGAAAGGACTGAGGAGTTGCTGTTAAGCACTGACAGACTATAAAGTTTCTTTGCTGTCTCTACTCTGTATCTGCAGAACAAATAAAAACTCCCAAAATAACCTGCATCCAGTACCTTTTTGGACTTCGTGCTGACACTGTTTTTAAGCCACCTGCAGGTTTCAAAGTGCCCACAAGCACGTCATGTACCCTTCAGTATGCAAGAACAATGCAAAACTGTGAGCACTATGCAACACTGAAGTCAGCATGGTAATAAACAATGAAGATGAGTTACTCTGTCCATCCACTTTGTGACTATTTGCCTACAGAACTCAGACAAAATGTTTTTCTAATACCCACAAGTGCAAAATACCACATCTGGAAACCAGGAGCACAGATGTTGATAGCCTCAGAAAGCAGAGGATGGAATTTGAAATCACCATGGATAACTGAGTCTGCACAAGCACTCGGCATGCCATAATGCCATGGTAAAAATGGCAGGCAGAGTTTGTGGACACAAACACCAAGGGGCTGAGAAGCAATCTTAGCACCATCTTTGGGGGGTATGTAGACCACTGGGCTAACACATGGTGCTGGGTCACGAGAAGCAGGAACCACAAAGTTCCAGAAGAAAATATTCCCAGTTTCTGAATCCAATATATATAAAATAAAGCTTCAAGTGCCCATTTTCTGCAGTTCATCCAAGAACTGGAGAGATTAGTGGAGAGCAGGAGACCATCTGGGACTTCTCAGCCTTGTTGGTAAGGATGCAGCAATCCACAAGCCAAAGATGAAGTTCAAAGCCCAGCGTGAAAATGCAATTGAAATTCTCAGTAGTGACCACAATCAAATATTAGAGCAGGTTCTCCCAGTACAGGACGAATTGTCACTATCTTTAGGGCAAGCTTAGGGCACTAACTTTCGGGGAGGAGCACTCAGATACAGCTTTCAGAGTAAGTCTTTCAGATAAGCAGTAGAGAGGGGGTGGGGAAGGGAACTGTTGCAGGTGGACAGTCAATTCTGAAGCAAGAAGGGCACCCACAAAGGGACCAGTCTGTGGGTGTAATTCACATTCCATGGATTTGGCATACTCAGATTTGCCTCGCTGCACAGGGGTGGTGACTAAATTAGAATTCTCACACTTCAACCCTTCTCTTGCAAGGGGGGACAATTTTCCCTTTGCCTGAGATGCAATCAAGCCTCGGGAGTCTCCTGAACTGCACAGGAGTTTCCGCAGAGGTTTCCCAGTGACAAAAGGTTATTGGCACAGACCAGACCTGCCAGTCCTCTGTCTTGGCCAGACTTCTCCCAGAGATTGCACTATTCCATTCTCCAAGCAGCGGGGTGGCATGGATTGTACCCTGATCCACCCAGCAGTGACAAAAACAGCACAGCATTTTGCAGCACAGCCCAGGCAACTCCTTCCTGCTGGTTTATTAAACCACTTAGCCAAGGGTCAATGGGATAACACTACTGATGTGAAGGTTTCCTTAATGTACACACAAACTACCAGCTTGGGCTCTAGCAGCTGCTTTGCACGCAGTTTTTGTCAAGAGTCACTTTTTCCAGCATGATGACTCAACTCTTTCCGAGGAGGAAAATCAGTAGGGCTTGGCAGGCTGTGTACTCCCTGGGCTGGGCAGTCTTGCCTAAAGGATGTGGAACTCGTTGAGATGAAGCAGAACAGATCACAGCACTGCTACTGCAGCAAAACATGACTGTTGTGTTTCATACCCATATTCAAGTGGCATGTGCTGGATAAATAAAAAGGCTATTTTATTACTGAAAATAGCAACTGCAGGTATTTAATGTATTGATGAACTAAATATACTAACATGCAATAAGCAATATTAAATAAGCAGGAAAGCAGAGAATTTTTTTTTCTCTTATAGGACCAATTACTCTGCCTGTGTAAGGGCACTTTGAATATTCTGATTTCAAAAATATTAAGTATTCCATCACAGCAGGAAGGAGAAAATAAGTACACCTGACAGAATAATGGCAATAATATAGAATACCATGTGTCTAATGCCTCACAGCCCATGACAAGTCTGAGCTCACCTTACACAGCAGGGAGAAGACAGAGTTCTAGCAGTTATGAGAGAACAGGATACTTATTTTCATTAACAATACAACTGCAATAGAGCAAAAACATCTTTCTTTAGTTCCTCTGAATGTTTACCATTATATAAGCTCCATATGGAAGTTAGAGACTACCCTGGCACCACTTGCCCAAGCACTGCTATTTTGTTGTTTCAGTATCTGACCCTGCAAAGCTGACCTTGGTGTTCTAGAAACATAAGGATGGTACCCAAAATAACTCCAAAGCTTTCATGGTGTGACAAACAGGAGTTAAGGTAAGAGAGTTTCAGGTGACAAGCAGATGGTTTGTGTTGCCCAGCTGCATTATCAGGTCTCTATTTCTGTTCATAGGAAAGCAGTTAGATCTGGAAAAGGGGCTACACAAGGTTCGTGATTACTTCCATGGGACCACACCACCTCTAAACTCCACAGAAGTTTCCACTGCAGGTGTTACAAGGCCCCAGAGACTGGAATTGCCCCAGCAATACTTAACTGAGGCTAGAGTTTGTCCAAGCTCTGGAGGGGATTAGAAGCAAGCACACTTTTAAAGAACATTTATTCTTTATTCTAAAGCAGGAACACCAAGTAGACTCCCACATGACCCCAGCTTTTATTTAGCTTTGACCTGCTCAGCTTTCACTGACCATTGGTTAATAGTAGCATCAGCTTTTAGGACAGGGTGAAAGCAAAGGCTTTCAGGTAAATAACCTGAAGAACAACTGCTGACTTGTTTCTCACCCCCTTGGCTCATGAGTTGAAGTTTGCAGTAGCATATAAAATGAAATGTGTCACAGAACAGACTGGCAGGCTCTAGCTCAGACCAGACCCTACCTAAAAGTCCTAGGCCTGTGTTTCACCATGCCTTAAAGTCGAGACCAGATGATGGTCAGACAGGGAAAAAAAATTATTCTCTAGAAACTGTCTCTACAATGTAAGTGAAAGATTAATCATGTGTCACTTAACTGACTAATCTTCAATACGTTGAGGCAGATATAAAAATGTACCTTGAATAACATCTAAAGCGAGCATTACTGTGTACCCCACACTATTACTCACCTCACAAGTACACCTGCATATACATTGGTCAATAAGCCCTGCAGATACTTTGTCAGCATTGATGAGATGCAAAAATTGCTTGAGGCAAGGGTTGTTTAACATAAGTTTATTTGCACAAGAATTTCAGCATTGTTAAGGTCCAAACCCCAATTTCCAAGGATGACAAGTGAACACCACAGTGCAGAACAGTAGACAAAGTTACTGTGACCAATCTCACATTTGGGCTCATCACAAATCCAAATATTTCTAGTACCTTGTTTTGCCAGCTAAAGTAAAGGTGGGGGAAGGAAGGAGCCGGGGGGGAAGGGTTGAAGAAAAAAACCAAAACAACTCACTTCTTCCAAAGAGAAGAGAGACATTTGCCAAGAGCTGACTTCTTTTAACAGTAAAAAATAATAATGTAAAAATAGGAAAAAAGGCCTTCTAAATTTCAATGGAAAGTGCAATTTTATTCAGAGACAAGCCCAATTCAGACACTGAAGTGAGAAAAACCAGAGTGCTCCAACCATTCCCCCCAAAGTTTCTACTACAGGCCAACATCCCACTCTATATCTAGCTTCACTGAAATTAAAGAACATTTATGAAATACATTCAACTGTTTTCAAGAAACAATTGATTAAGACTTAGATGTGAGGGCTAGAATTTTTATTACTCATTTGGCTCTCCCAGTGCCCAAATTAGACCAAGATGCCAATGGCTATGGTCAACTTACTGCTCATTCCTGTGCCTAACAGTTACAGAATCCTGACTGAGTTGAGTGAGAGGAATAGGAAACAAGTGCCATCAGTACACTGGCAGCTTATAGCTAAGGCAATTTGTCCAGGCTGTCTTCTAAGAGGCCTTTTCCCATCTACTCATACAATGACAAGCAGAGATCGCTACTGACATCAGTGGTTTTTCTAGGAATCAGGAACCCACAAAGCCTAGGCACATACCAAATGCTTAACCCCAGAACTCAAGCCCAAAATACGTATCTTTAAGTTTCAACAAAAGGCTTTAGGTATTTGGACTAGATCTAAATACTACCTACTGCTTTGTAGAGGAGATGATTAAAGTGAAAGCATGAGGATCTTTTGAGAAATGGTTACTCAGAAGCAAGCAGTAGTCTTAAACCCCCAGCTTAGCGACTGACTGACTGAGCCAAGGACAAACACAGCAATGATTAGATCTTGAGCAGAGGAAGCACAAGCTATGCCTTAGCTTACAACTTGTCACAGTGACCATGGATCAGCATGGAGATTTTACCAAAGTGACTAAAACACAGCCTCCTACCAGGTCTCCTTGGCAGCATAAACTACAGGTCAAGGGGAACTTGGCAATAAATGTTGTCAACAGGTGTTTAACCTCAGACTGGCTTTGTCCAGCAGCGCTTATAAGCTACACAAAGAAAACAGCTATTTTATACCACAGCCTAGTGAGTAAAACCTTGATCCTGAGGAATGGTGAACTCACTGAGTGTTACTGCAGCTTTGTTTCAATGCCACTGCCCAGACGGAAGGTATCAGGTAATAGTCTGAAGTACAGTAGTCTCTCTCTAACCTCCACATGACACACAAGGGGGCAACAGAGGTTTAGAGCAGGTTTGCAGAGGCATCATTAGTGCCGACGGGTGACTGAATCAAGCAGGCATCCCAGACTTGGCCTAGGGTCATCACTTTTACCTAGTGCTCATTCTCAAATTACTCCTTGCTATGGAGGCCACCATAAACCTGAACCCAAACCAGCGAACACACAGCTAATTAAGCCACTGCCACTTGCACCACCAGGCTGCCAGGACAACCCAGAACAGAAAGGGGTAGGCTGCCTGCAGCACAGCAGTGAAAAGCTACCAGGCACGCCAGCTTTACCTGCCAAGCCAGGAGTATTTTTCAGGCAATGGGACAAGCAGCGCCCCAGCGATCCCTGGTACTCCAGGGCCAAGGCAGCAGGCAGTGTGCAGCTTCAGGATACAACTTAACCATTTGAGAGTTTAGTATCTAACAGTGAGGCTACAAAGCACCAGGATTTCCCACGTGCCAGAGCATCTTAACAAGCAGACAGGGAACACCGAGTCTTGCAAAACTCAATCCCAGGCACTCAGCTGTTCAGAGAGCAGCCATTCAGTGTGGGCCTTCCTTAGAGGCCTCAGCGCCAAGCTACATTAGCAAAAGCACAATACTTATGGCAGGAAGCTTAACTTCCCCATAGCTCTATCTCACTAGGAATCCAGCTCAGCCTTTTTTTCTTCTCTAGCGTTTCCTTTTCCAGGAGGTGCACCTGGCCTGAGGTTCAGCAGCCAAGGCATTAAAGACTCATACAAGTCTGTGTTTCCAGCTTGTGAGAACCCCTCCCAAGCATCTCACCACTGCTTCCACATGAGCTGATGCACAAAAACAGTTCTTAAAGATCAGCCATGACATCACAGAAGACAGATACCCGAGTCCAGGGCCCTCCAGGCAACAGTTTACTTCTGCAATGGCTACAGCATAGGCTGGCTTCAAAAACATCTATGTCTATGTGAGAGATGACAGCAGCTACAAACTCTTCAGTCTTCTTTCTAGTGACACTCTATCCTAGGCCAAGTATTGCTTTGCATGCAGGAGTTATTCTTGCCTGGGACTGCATTCCAGCAGGAGGCTTGCACTAAGTTTAACACATATGACAACACTAGCATCATGTTAGTTTTTAAAAAGTCAAAGTCTTGGATGACAGATATCTTGTCTGTAAACCACACCAAGTCCAAGCCACAGTTAATGAAAAAGGCTGGGTTTGCTTTCAAGTTTAGCTACTTTGGCTGACTAATCAGGAAGCCTTTAATGAAAAAAACCCACAATATAATCCACCAAATTATTTGGTTTTTTGCTACCGAAGTTGCTGTCAAAACTCTTCAGGAAATTAAGCTAAAGCCTGCTTGGCTACACACAGTCCACTTTGTAGATTGCATCCCTCCCTGCCTTCCTAAGCTAAATGAAGTCTGAACAGAGAAGTAGCCTCACTCTCTGTTGAGTGAGTCTTTATGAAGTAGTTATGGAAAGTGGAAAGATCTTGCTTTTGGTCTTATGAGGAACAGGCAATTTTTACTGTCATTTAAGTGCTGCACTGCTGCTGTTTTCCACCTTGAAGAGCAACCAAAAATTTGTGTCCCACCTGTTTTCTGCTTTACCTTCTAAGTTTTAATCATTTGTTGGATCAGGCACTTTGGTCTTACAAGCTTGCAGAAACAGTAATAAATAGTAATAGCAGTAATAAAAAAGATTCAGTGAACAAGCGTTCTTGAACATTGCACTGGCACATAATAAATAGCTCTAAGATTTGCTTTCTAGTCTACGTCTCTGGTTAAACAAAGGAAACTCAAGATCATTGCTATATGTATTTTACTATTGTAATTCAGTGAAAATCATCCAGTTAATAATACAACTATATAAATAATTGAGGAATTTTTAACCTTCCTTACAAAGCCCAGGAGTCTCAAAGCAGCAAGTTCAGCACACACCCTTGAGGAAGATCAGCCCCCTACACCTCCAAGGGAGTGCATACTCTTCCAGAGGCTATTCTGAACACAGACTTTCAACACATACAGCTTACGTGGACAGCTCTGCTTGGGGCTTGTAGACCTCTTCAAGAGAGGGTTAAGAGCAGTAAAAAGGAAGAATTTTACTCTAACCACTCAAAATGCCATCTCATACAGTGACACAGGTGACAGTGATAACCCAGTAACCCTTCAGTGGTGACAGAAAGGCAAACCTTCAGGACCTGCCTGAAGTTGTACAATAAGAAATTCATTTTAGAAGGCACTTTCAGAATTCACACTGCAACAGGAGTGCGCATAATCCTGCAAAATATAATGGCTTGAGATTTTTGTTTTGGGATTTTGTTGGTTTTGCCGTGGACCTGTGAGGAAAAAAAATTGGTCAAACCCCAAAGTAAGAGCTGTGCTACTTTCCAACTGTGCCCAAACTGTTTTGAAAGATAGTCAGAAAGGCTTTAGCTTAATGCTGGACTCAAGAATATTTTTCCAAGTTAAGTATTCAGACTGTAGCTCCAATTCTATTTAAAGCTTCTACTCCTCATTTCAAGGACTTTTCACATTACCAAGTTTTAGATCGTGTTTTGCTGTGTTTTTAGAAATGCCACCTTCCAAGTTTTTTGTAGTCAAGGAAAATTTAACCAGTTTATACATTATGAATAGACTTACTAAACTATCTGCAACTTCCAAGAAATCAATCTTGAACTCAAGGCAGGACCACACATCCACAGGCACTACAGGAAACAACATTTATGTCCTCTACAAGACAGACAGTATCCATACTGTTACCAGCTCTACACAGCCACAAAGCAAAAGCAACCCAAGCATAACATGAGCCCACTCTTGGCACAATTAGTTCAATAGAAATGTGGCCAAAACTTGGACTGAGGAAGAGTAATGAGGTTAGGGAATAGAAAGAGTTTTGCTGCTACTCCAGGAGCAGCTTCTGCTTAAGGCATTTTACAGTCAATTAACCAACCCAGTCTGCTGAATACTCCACTTAGATCACATGTTAACAGCCACTTTCAGAACCAGTACAAAGTTTCTTAACTGCTTCTCTTAACGTTTGGCTGCTGGTTCTCTTCTCCCGACGAAGAGGTAATAAGGCTTTTTGGCATTTGTAGAGATTTACTGAAAGGTTCATAGCAGGTCACCTGGCTGCATAATCCCACCGCACACCAGGAAATGGACAGTCTGATGCAGTCATATTTCCATTAGAGAACATCCAACTGACAGTTATTATTTATCTATATATACACTCAGCATCTTGGCCTTCAGTAGCCTCCACCCAGGAACACTCGAGGGAAGCGATCAATTGCAAGGCAACCAGGTGGGGTAGGACTGGCTGTACAGCACAGGGGCACTTGCAAGGTAGTAGTTGCTGAAGTTTGCATCACTGACATAAGGTGCTGGCTGGTAGTAACAGGTTACATTGGTGGCATTAGGGATGACGTTCTGTTCTGCCAGCACCTTGAGTGCCAGCAGAGAAATCAAATTGAGGGTCTGCCTTCGCTCGTGTCCCATGAGGCAGACGGTGCTCTCATTCACCACCCTGCGCAGAATCATGAGGTAGTCGTACTTGCTCCTCTCTTCTTTGGAGAAGTGGTTCTGGAGGTAGGTCTCTAGCTTGCGCTGCTGATCCAGGATGTCTGGGAAGTCTATGAAGAACCGGGAGCACATGTAGCGCTCCAGCGTTTTGATCTCATCCTTATCCATGGGCCTGAAGTCTCGTACTAAGAGGTTACTATACTTCAGAAGCCCACCACCTCGGATCTCTTCAGGATTTTTGGTAGCTATCAGCTTGTTCTGAAGGTGATCGAAAGCTGCTTCAAAGTCTCCATACATGCTCTCCCCAATCACAGTTGGATGGAAGTGCTCCGACATGGGGGTTTCTGAGTAGTCATAGTAAAAGAGCAGCGAGTCCAGTATGATTTGGAACGAGTCCACACTGAACTCAAACTGCCGTCGTATGCAGTCTACAAACTTAAGCTCCACATTTTTGCCATGCTTGTTGGAAAGCGATATCAAGCTCCAACGGTCAGTCTCTGTGCACACTTTGACCAGCTTCTGGATGTAGGCTTCCTTCAGTGTTACGGGACTGATTTTCAGCTTGCTTACTCCTTCCGGCAAGAAATTCAAGAGGGATCGCAAGACCACATCTCGAACCAACTGAAACTCTGCCTCACTTGGAAGAGAAACTTGGAAAATGAGATCCAGGTCTTTGCACCCCAGCCCATTGTCCTTGACCAGGACATGACCAGCTGCAGAGCCGTTCAGACGGACATCGTGGACCACAATGCCCGCTTCGTTCAGCCGGCTCCGAACCGTCTGAACAATGTCCTTCAGAGTTATCTTCAGCGTTGGGAAGTTCCCTCGCCCATGGATCGGAACCACCTCTGTAAGAACCTCATGCAGACGGCTGACCTGCTCCCAGTTCAGTACGCTGCAGGACATGGAGTCTGCTCTGCTACTTCCTTTGCCTGCCATCTTAGGGCTTCTCTTCTCCAAAGAAACTGTATGGCGGTAGGAGATAAGAAAAAGACAAGTCAGACTTTGCTTTTGCTTCCTAGATCTGTTCCTAGGCTCTATTTTTCTGTCTATTCACACAGACAAACTAGAAAGAAATAATTCTATGTATTAATGATTATCAGCAATCCTTTCCCCTGAAATGAGACACAGCTTTTCTGTTGGTGCAGGCAAAAAAATTTAGTTGTCATTGTTCTTTTTTTTTGGTGAGGTAGAGTTACTTCAGAAAAGCAGTTTGTGTCAAATAGAAATTACCAAATATAACACAAGTTTAAAGTTGTCAGCAGCACCAGCTGAAGCTAGATGAGCTGCAAAGCACTTCTGAAAGTTAGGCTTTGAAGCTGTTTCATGATGCACACAAAGCTCAAACTTCTGTCTCCAACTAACACAACAGTAGAAGACCCTCAGGTGTTAGTTTCAGGGCTTAGACATGCAGTCCACTGATAACGCTTAAATTATGCCAGAGGTACAAGATTGCTTCCTTTTCATAGAACTCCTTCCTTTCTGAATGATCCAGCATCTATCACTCAGAGGATAAAGACCAAGTACATCTTGCTCCTGCAAAAATCTGCAGCCCTTCAGCATCCTGGACAGAATTTCAGCTGCAGCATCAGGTAAAAACTTTCAGTGGGCACTCCAGTCTTTGTAAGCAACACTTTACCATTCTTCAGAGACACTGCCTAACCAAATTGCCTTTCTGGAAATATTCATACTAGCCCCAAGTTCTGCTCATATATGAAGAGCAAACTAGCTCGTAAGAGCTGGGATAAATTCAGATGACGCACATCAAGTTCATGTTACACTTTTAACACTGAGAATCTCACTGACCAGACTTGGTTACAGCCTTGTCTGAACATTATAAGCACAAGAGAATAATCTGATTAGCTGTGACAAGACTCCTTAAGTCACTTGTCTTTTGTAGCCTGTAGATACTTACAGATGTTCTACAGTCATGCAGCTCCAACTGGTATTAATACCCTTTTCTTTTTTTAAGTGTTCCAGTTTTCTGTGTAACCAGGTGCTTCCTGACAGCTACAGACTAATTGAGGCCTCACCTCCTTCTGCCCCAAGAAGAAGGGACTGCACCTGCCAAGGTCAGACTAGTCAAACTTAAGCAAATTAACTCTTACCTACCAAGAATGAAAAACCAAACCCTATAGTTTCTTAGCGTGCACCAGCACCGTGCACGGAACATTTCTAAAGCAAGCTTCAAAGAACAGCTATTGTCATCTCAGGCCTCCCCTTTTCCAGCTTCTCATTTCTGAGCAACTCATTTGACCTGTCACCTCTTTGGCTGAAGAGAGCCAAATCGTGGAGCAAGTACACAGTGAGGTTAAAATGCTCCTGGGGAAGTAGGTTCTGTCCTTGAGCATGAGCTGCTGCATTACAAACTGTGCTGCCTTGGATCACATCAGCACCAGCAGGCACGAAACAACCCTGTGACTTGCAAGATGATTAATCTAGCACAAATCAAGAGGTTCTTCAAGATCAATCCTTAATGCTCCAACATAGCTTAAACACAAAAGCATCAAGCCTGCCAGCATCTGCTCTCAGGCAGTTCAAGCACATTAAAGTATATTTCCATTGTAAACTCACTGTACTTCCATTAAATCCTTCAGATCACTAAAGCACACGAGAGTCTTCCTGTGACTTCTAATTCAAGCTGCAAGTGCTTTCAGCTACTACCTCTGAAACTGTTCCCTCTCCTCCTTCCCATGTGTAGCCCTCTCTGCAGCTAACACACACAGCTCACTCACCCGGTGACCAGAAAGGACTTGGACCAGTGCTTCCAACCCCACCACACACACTTGGTTCTGCTTGGTGACCCTCACCTAGGAGAATAATGCACATTGCTGCCCTTGCGGGGAGAAAGACAAAGTATTTCATTTCCAGTTCAGTGGAGAGTTTAATTCTCAGGCTGCCAACCTCCAAAGCCTCCCACCCTCAAATCACTTGTGTTTGCCTACTCGGCAAAGTTTATGTTAGTGACAACAGATTCCTAGCGACTCCAGCGTATTCGGGATGCTAACAGGTCACATGCCTCTTGTTTCACTGCCAGCCGCTCCCTCCACAAGATCTGACACCTGAAGATGCTCACTCCTTGGGAAGAAAACCACTGCGGAAGCAGGAGACACTATCTTTAATACCATGCGGAAGGAGTATTAAATACAACACCCAATTCAGAGGCAAAAAGAGCGAGGACTACACACCTTCACCTTGGTCACGACGAGGTGCGTGACCCTGCCGCAGCAACTTTCCCCTATGAGACATATAATTTGACACAACACCAGAAAAAGTCCGTGCGCCTGTCCCCGCACGGAGCCCAGCGGCGCTGGGGGCGGGAGGTCCGGCTCCGTTCGCGGAACGCTCAGCCCCGCAGCGGGGAACCCGCGGTACGCCGCCTTGAGCACCCACCGCCGCGACAAAAGCGCTCCGAGCGCCCGCTCCCAGGAGAGCCAGCCCGCCCGCCCCGGAGAGGGGAGAGGAGCCCCGGCCCCGCCGCTCACCTCAGCCGCGCCGCGCACCCCGAGCGACCGCGCCAGCCC
>VXBT01005393.1:123633-158316 GCA_013400235.1 Oriolus oriolus | reverse complement strand
CGCGCCCCCCGCGCCGCGCCCGCCCGGCGCCCCCCCTCACGCCGCGCTCCTCTCGCCCCCGCCGCAGGGTGAACCCGGGCTTCCAGGGGCAGCTGAAGCTCTACGAGGCGATGGGCTGCGCCGTGGACACCAGCAGCCTCCTCTACAAGCGGTACCGGCTGGAGATGCTCAGCGAGAGGTTCTCCGGTGAGTGGGAGCACTGCGGGTGCGCGCAGCGAAGTGCGAGGCAGTCTCCCGAGGGGGGGACAGGCTGTCCCGCAGTGAACGCAGAAGGCCCTGTCAGAGGGGGTTGACTTCGAGTGTTGCTCTCAAAGCAGCCGAGCCTGGGCTTTGCCCGGGCAAGCATTCACGTTATACCGGCCCTAGAAAATCCCAGCTCAGTGGTGGAAGCAATGTGCCTTTGGGAGATGCCTGGGAAATAAGATCCATAAGGAGCTGAGCTCTTTAGCAAAGTGCAAAAAATGGTAAAAATCAATTTGATGCTTTTCGTGATTCTTATGTCCCTGGCAAAGCAAACAACATCCTCAAAAAGTATGTCAATGTGATGAAAAAAACAACATGCAAAACTTGAGGTAAAGTTGAAATTCAGGTAATGAAGTAAACTATCATACTTTCATTTGCAAAAGATATGTGTGCGTATGTGTAATTTTATAATAAAATAATAATCTGTAGCTTTTCTTGCAAGATCTCAGGGTTGCACACTCAGCATGACAGTGCTGTCGCCCTTTATGTGTCATTGTCCTTAGCAGTTCCCACTTGGAAGCTGACTTTCTGCATTGTGGGCACTAAAACATTGGCACAACTGCTCAGAAACCTCCTCTGCCTTTACTTTCTGTTGAAGTAAGAACATAAAGCAAAATATCATTATTTTATTGTGGTTAAGGCCGTAGTCTAGATCCCAGTTCCTTGTATTAAGCAAATCCCAGTCTTAGGCGTGGTGGGATGAAGCTCTTTCGTTTTTAGCTTAATCTGTTGGAATTGGCGAGAGAACAAATGCAAGGGAAGAAGGTGGTTCCTGCAGGCTGTGACTGGGGCAGAGGCACAGTCCTGTCTCGTTCGCTGGAATTCAGCATTGCTGATCTCATCTGATTCACAACATGGTCCTGACCCCTCTGCAGAACCTGTGGACTTGCCCCGAGAAGTCTTTGCGGTTGATCCTACCACTATATGTCAGACTTCGAACACAGAGGTTCTCTACAGATGCAGGAAATGCAGGTACTTTATATATATAAAAAAATACGTAATAAAATACTTCATATTTCTCCTTAAAACATCATTGTGAAATCCACTGAAGAGAATAATATCCTGTGTAAATGAATGGGCATGTCATTGTTGTCAGGTCAGGGATGAGCTGTTGCCTAAGTTTCCATACCGTGTTTGCAAAAAAAAAAAAAAAAAATCAAATAAAAGTACAAAATACAAAACTTTTTGTTCCCTGGGGTGGTGCTTGTGAACCTTTGAGGGTGATCAAAAAAATGTAGAATTTGTACTCCTGTTTAATTATTTAGAATCAGGAGGCCCATATGCCTGTTTTCTATTGTCTGTAGATTTGCCCAGTTAAAAAAAGGTTTGTTTTACTTCTTTTTAACCTGTGTCCCGGAGGGCAGACGCGCTCTGTTCCGTAGCTCCAGCATTTTGTCCCACACGGAAGGAATCGGACCAACAGCCTTTGCCCACAAGAGGATAACAGACTCTGCACGGCTTTCTGGGAAGGGCCAGGAAAAGTGCACCTCATACTTCATTGAGCCCGTGCAGTGGATGGAGCCGGCACTGCTCGGAGTAATGGAAGGACAGGTGAAGTGGAGCATGTGCTTTATTCTTTGGATTTTTGTGTTATTTTTTTGCAAAGACAGAAGAAAGCGTGTCTGTTCCCTGGAAGGAAAACCCCCGTAGAAGGTGCTAGGCCTCCCAACCTTTCTGCTGTGAATTTTGTAGCTTATGGGCAGATTCTTAAATGTAAAATACTCTTTCACAAGGAAACGAGCTGGTGCTCTGCTGGAGCTGACACCACCAGCCAGGGTGTTGGACAGGGTTTATCTGCTGTTTGGTTTTATTATGAGAAAGGTCTGTGGGACTTAAAAAGCCTGTTGTGGTCTCAGGCTGACCAAGTCTTTCTGGACCCTGGTAAAATTGTCTTGGTCCCAGCAGCTGCATTTCTACACCCTCCCTTCTGCCATCACAGCTGCCTGCTATACTCTATGGCTAAACAGCTCTCCCCGTTTAGCTTTTTGGTCTGTTTTTAACTAGATCCACATCAACACACATCTTAGACTGAGTCCTGCATTTCTCTTGCAGCTTCTGTGTCCCAAATGCACGTCAAAGCTGGGCTCCTTCAGCTGGAGGGGGGACCAGTGTTCCTGTGGCCGCTGGGTGACACCGGCCTTCCAGATCCACAAAAGTCGAGTGGATGAAGTGAGGACACTGCCAGTTGGTAACTTCCAAACTGCCAAAACTTGAACTCATTGCTTCAATTGATGGATTTCTCAACATCCACTGAGAACTACTGACTAGTCCATGGGTGCCAGGAATTAGATTGTGACTTCCACCCCTTTGTGAGGTGGCGGAATTACTTGAACACCTTCAGCTTGCTGTATCTCTTAATATAGTCTATAAAATATCAGAACACTTCCTTCAAAGAGGCGTTACAGAGTGGTCAAATCTACAAAATGGGCCAAATGTGATGTTTTTAGTGTATTCTTAATTTATGTGTTGCTGTTTACAGAAGGTTTCAACTCCTTATTCAAAAGGAGTTGCTGTGGCCAGCAGTGCTGCTCAGCTTCTGATCCAAAGTGCCAAGTGCCCTAAAATGGTACAATTACAGTTGTTGCATTAGCATGCCTGGCAGCAAAAGGCAAAGTTACAGTTACACTTTATTGTATTAAAAGTAATCCTAAGAATGAATACCTATCCTAAGAGTATTTACTACATGGTAACTCTTGCATGTAATGTGTGAGGATGTTGTGCAAGCTGTAATGGAATGGGAGAACTGAAGTAAAGAGTCCATGCCAAATTATTGCTTACAGTTTTAAAGAAATCCCTAAGCTGATGAAGTAATTTTTTTTAAGCAAGCTGTGAGCTTTTGTGATGGGCTGCTGTGTACACCACTGTGGCAATGGTTGGGTTTGACATAAGGAGACAGGACAGATAAAACCTAATTTAAATCAATTTTATTTTCATTGACTTGAACAATTTTTTTAAATTTATTTTTTTTACACAATTTCCAGCAACATACATTATGAAATATACAAGATAAAGTAGGTGGTGGGGTTCTGCCCATCTTGTAATTCCTCCCACAGCTGTAGAAGGAAGACTTGCAGGACACAGTGAACATCAGAATCTCAACACTGAAAACAGACACAAAACAAAAAGGACAAAAATATATATGAAACTTTGAACTGGTCACACTTCAGGGCCAGGTACAGCACAATAAATATTAGAACTGCATTATCTTAGACATCTTCTGTAAAGTTTATAACATCCTCTATTTAAAGAGATAAGAACATCTGGTTTCTAGCATGAAATGCTACATTGTACAGTGGTGAAGGGTACAAATGATGAGCCCAGCAAGGGCTTGGATGGTGACTACTCATTCACACATGCTCGTTGATAAAATAAGCAGCATACACCAAAAGTTTAGTGAGCTGTAAACTTAAGCGTTCACTACCAGAATATCAGCTGGAGGAGCAGTTTCTTTTTGGGAGAACCAAAAATAGTCAATCCCTTTAAGTTTCAGCTGGGCTCTCCCCTGACAAACAGTGGGTTGATACCATAATGGAAGTGGCAGCATTTGGTCCGTAGCACAAGATCCCTTTGCGTCACTACTGTTCAGAGCTGGCGCCGGTGGAAATACTTCAGTGCAGAATTAACGCTCACGTAGGCACGGTGTCACCAACAACAGGTGCTGTCTCAGGACTAACAAAGCAGTAGATGGCAGCTGGAACCCAGCTGGGCACAGGATGCCATCTGACACAATCGAGAGGGAGAGACTGGAGAGGATGCCAGCATCTCTCTCTCTTGCACTCTGGTGCAATGGGATGAGTCCTGGGCTCAGGGAGTTTGACAGAAAGGCTGCGCTCTGCTCATTCCTCATCTCAGTCTAGTTTTGCCAATAAAAAAAGCCCAAGAGACAGCAGTTTCAGCTGCTTGACAGAGTGCTTCCAGAGCACAGAGCAGAAGACCAGAGCCACTTGGTTTCTCTTGCATCGTAATCAACAAGGCAGGAGTAAATACATTTTGTACTCATCAACCTTCCCCCATTCATCCCCCGCCCCCAGATGAGCATCATACATTCCTCTTACACGAGAACTGGGGACCTTCTGTGCCACCACCCAACAGGCCACGTGAGCACAGGTGGAGGAAGAAGGCTAAGCACGTGCTTTCCTTTCCTTGGCATAACCTGGGCATTGCACTGGGGGCAACTGCACTGGCAGAGCACCACCAAGGAAGGACCACGCTGTGGTCAGCACATGTGGCATCACTGTACCTTGCCAACCATGCCCTGCAGTACATGGCAGCAGTCACAAGCTTCACAAAGTAAAGCAGCTGAGTGTCAAGAAGTTTTACGGGATGAATGGGAGCCAAGAAGGTAAAATTCTGCTGGAATCTGAGCACCCATGGCTTTGATTTTAGCTGATGCTGAGTCCAGCAGTCCTATCTGTATTAAGTAGGAAGATAAAACTGTATTTCTCCAGTGTACAAAATTATACCAGTTGCTTGTATGTGCTCATCTTCTAGTAGAGTTAGTCCCTTCCTGGAGAGGACCAGAACTACCACATTTCAATACCAAAAGACTCAGCTGAGAGACTCAGAAGTGACAGAGCAGTGAAGAATTTTTGGTTGTATCAACATGCCACCAGAATACGGTCAAAAATTCTGTTTGAGAACAGGGAGTTCTACGTCTGATAGTCACTTAGCAAAGTGCCAGGTGTAAACGCCCTTACCACTGCCAGCTCGCAATGTACCATATGACTGCACGAAGACCTGCACCTCCTCTGCCAGTGCAGCTCAACTGGTTACACCCCGAGGTGAAACACTGGTTACCAGGAGAGCTGGGAGAGGAAAGGTGAAGTTTTTCCCACCCTAGAAGTGTACAACAGCATTTCCTCACTCAGCCAGGCCCATTCACACATCACTCACCACTTCAGACACACAAAGCAATGCCAAATACAAACTAAGGAATGTTTTTTGTAAAGACACTCTCTGAGTATGAACAGGGGAAACATAGGGTTATTTATCAACTCAAGTACTGTTGCATCATTCTTGTAAGGTAGGGAAGCAGAGGAGCTGAGATGAGGAACTGAGAGGACAAACTGGAGTGGTCACAGAGGTCGAGTCTAGTCTTCCAGACTGCGAAATGCATTCTGCATATCCTCAAACAGCTGAGCATAGTCCGCCTTGATTTTTGTTTCACCATCTTTGACAGGGTCCTGAAAGAATACAGCACATAAACAAATCCATCAGGAAAAGCCTTGGGTACTTAAGTCAGCCCTGGTTTACAACTGCTGTAACCTCTTGACCTCGAGATTAACAATTGCTAACTGCAGAGCAGGCATTGTAGCTCTGTCTTTGCATCCTGTCTGTCTCACCAACAGCCACAGGGTTTAAATCTCATTATTCTCTTCCCACATTAGTGACCTAGGCAGAATGGGTACTGGACAGAGAATTTTTTTTTTCATGAGCAGTGGTTACTGCATTGAAAAGCAATTGATTTGGAAAGCAATCAACAATACTGAGGGTCTTGGTTAATGCTGTGTCATTCAAGAACTACAGTGATTAATACCAGCTCCTATCCCCACACCAAATGCAGTGCATCCCCAGTAAGTGGAAGAGTTACTCTGCCATTACTCAGAGGTTGTTTAGTTCAAATTAAAAATGTATTGTGTAATCATAAAAAGCTCAAAAATATCTTTGTACAGCTTCATTTTCTCAGAATACTTTTCATGAAAGACAGGCAAAAAATGTAACTATCAGCTTTGCTCTGAGGCTGCAAGGTTTTGTCTACAAGAAGCATTAACTGTCAGGCTGTGAAATCTGTTCAACGTCTTCACCATTCTCCTGAGTGCTAAGATCCTCTGGGTCAGTGCAACTCTTGGGAATCCCAGAGGCCTTACATGTGTGGATGCACTACTTCTTACATTGTCTCCGAAATACCCAGACCACAGGATGCAGGACATCTGAATCCTCAGACCTGTCAGACTGTTACCAGGGGAATATAATTTTCCTTTCACAACTGTTAGAGGTCCAGCTCCACATAACATATATTCAGTCTCTGGATCCCCCTTTTTAGCCATGCTGGCCACTGCTCTGCTGTACTGCAGGTGCCTGCTGGTGGGCCAGGGTTTGTAGGGAGTATTTTAATTACCCTATCTCTACATAACCAGCTCTCAAAGAAGCTCATGTCCCCAGGTGTCTCTTGGTTATGTTCTTCATGCTTTGAGAATATATACCTGGAACCCACCTACTGCAGAAACAAGCCAGTACCTTGCAGGAACAGAATACACTGGCATGGCAGAACATTTAATTCTAAACATATTTAATCCAATGGCACTTGTTCTCCAAAGATTTGCAGTATTGACTTATATGAGTTTTAACAGAGTAAGCATTATATTTCATAGAGGATACTAGTCAGTATCACAGGTTACTACTGTCCTACCAGTAACTGCTACACCAGCATGCTCTGGATGAGTTTTAGTAAAGCTGTACCCTAAAATGATGGCTACTGAAGTTACCCAGAGCAGGTGCTCCAATCCACTTGTTTTGTCTTAAGCCCATGTTAAAGTTACTCCTCCCTTCCCCTCCTCACTTCCAGCAGTCTCTTTTATAGGAGAGAGATATAAGCAGCCTGAAGTTTAAATCCAGGAAAAAGTGAATGACAGAAATGTTAAATCAAGCTATTTTAAACAGAAGTTAAGGAAAGAAATGCTCCTGCAATAATATGTGATGTGTCCCATGTCTGGCTTCAGGCTGCTTCTCTCTGATAATAGTCTCCTTAGAACATTTTACAATATTTTTACATAATTTAATCACAAAACCCCCAAAGCAAACAGCAAAAAGGTGCTTGTACTGTTACCATGACTATATGTAAAAGAGACTGCTGAAGATGGGGTTGCCAAGGCTGTGCACTCAGCATCACCTGACTAGATTTCTGCACTGACCACTCCTGTGCTCACAAACCAGTTCCTTACTGTATTCAAAATGATGGCAGAGTCTCTGTTCACAGACCTTTATCTAAAGCCTTTGGTCAACACCACTGAGCCAGTCTTTCAGAGACACTGGAAGCTCTCAGGAAGCAGGACAACCCACTTCCTTACAAACATACCTTGAACTTCATGGAGGTAAGTCTGTAGAGGATTTCGCTCATGTTCTCTCGGATGATGGACCACGTGATCTTATTGTCACTCTGAGCTGTGGTTTCTACAGCACGGCGTGCCATGTCATAAAATGCAATCATATTGGAAAGCATTCCCACTGTTTTATAGAAAGGGCAGAACCTGATGGAATAGAAGACAACCTGTCAGGCACCTTAGAACAGTTAAAAGGATTCTCCCCTCGCAGAAAGAGTGCCAGCCTGCTTTACTCCATGGATTTTCAATATATACTACCAAGGAAGAGGGGCTGCCTCCAATAGGTCCCACATTTTTAAACAGGCAAATCGTAGGCCAAGACAATCATCCTGAAGCTGACTGAAGCTGAGCTTTCTGAAGCAGTATTAAAACATTCAGGCAAAACAGGAGAGAACAGGAATCACTGCTCTACAAGTCTCACATTTCAATCTGTGCCAACGCTAACAAGTAAAGGAAAACAACAAGCAGCCAACAGAATTCCTCCTTCCTGTTCTGTCCATCAAGGGAGCAGGCTTCCTCCTAACAGCCTGGGATGACAGCTCTGCAAGTTCCTTTGCTCACAGGAAAGGGAGTTTCTCTATGACAAGAGCACTTCATACACAGTTCCATTTTTAATGGGTAGGTGAATGCCATAGAAGGTACCTCATTATTATTTATGTGCTACTTCCTGTGCTTCCTACAGCACACACACATACCTGCTCTAGTAACCTGATCAAAGGCACACACTGTTACAAAATGATGGATGTCTACATTTTTAGTGATCAAGTACTCAAGACTTGATCTACCTGGGCTGAGGAGTGAGATGAAGTACAAAAAGGCCCCTTGTCAGCCTGTTAAAACACAAGGATAGCATGGAAAGAAGAAAAGCAGAGTTCACTAGGGAGAAAGAGAGAGTGAGGGTTTTTTTGATGGATCAAACTTACTCAAGAATTATGCAACAGTAACTGAAAGCAGATTCTTGCAGTCCCCTGTGTATTGATGGAATAAACAGGAAGACTTTGGATGTCATCTGTGAAAATAAAGCAGTCCTGTCCTCCTCAGATATGCTACTGCAGAAATATTGGCTAACAGAACAATAGAGGAGGACCTGGGAACGTCAAGGGTTCTGCTTTCAGGAGGGGTCTGCACGCCTTGGGTAAGACAATGTGAATGCAGTGTTCAAAGGGCTACCTAAGCACAGTTCTTCCATTTCTTTATGGACATTAACTTCTGAACTGGTCAGCTTCCACGTAAAATAACTGTATCAATCCCGACTGCACAGGACTAAGAGGGCAGAGTGGCCAGTCAGATCTCACCTGTCATAAGGTGTGTAACCATTCTGCTGCAAGAAGTCATCTTTTATCAGCTTGGCAACCTCCAAGGTAATTTTATCTGTTTCTGCCAAAGAAGCCTAGAAAAGTAAGGTCAACAGTTAGTTGAGTGCTCAAGTCCATGAGTGTCGGGATAGATGAAATAGGAAAACCTTATAAATATGATTGCCTGGCAAAAGATGCTGAGAATATAGAAACTGTGAGATTGAAATGAAAGCCAGCTTTAAGATACCAGGCCTTAGTTACTGAACAACCGAAAAACAATAGCATGGGCGCTGAAACTAATCCCCCTATGATTGAACAGTGCCCTCGGCCTGCAGACAGGTCCAAGGGTCGAAGCAGACCCCTGCCAGCTTGGCAGAAGGGGTCTAAAGAGTAGTTTTTGGGTGTAAAGTGTAACACAGTATGGTAATACTATGGATCTCATAGGCTATATGTAAATGCTATAAGATTTGTATCTTGTATTAGATTGGTTAATGAAAATTAGAATATTCAGCACAGAAGATGATTTATAGCATTGTAATTGAGAACCTCGTTCTCTTGCTCTTACACTCACTCTCACACTCGCTCTTGTATTCTTACCTGCATGCACCCTCTCTCTCTCTAACTTGCACCCACTGCTTCTCCTGCCCTGCCTCGAGCTGCGCTAGCAGCTCCTAGCAGGGCCCCAGTACCCACGCCCTTTGAAATAAACCTCATGTTCCAAGACCATGCTCCAGAGATCTCTCGTCATTAGCAGTCCCGACCGTCCTGACCGGCCACAGGTCGCTACAGAACTTTCTACACATGAGGACACAGTACGTCCTGGCCAAGAACAGCTATCTTTCAGTACCTGTCTTCTTCCCACCCTCATAAGACAGCATCAAGCAGAACTCTGTCTTTTGGGTATTTCTCACTCCCTGCTATAGAAAAGCCAATTCAACTGATTGCCAGATTAAGATGGGCCAAACAGTCAGCAAGTCTGCTTTAGGTCTATCTGATGATAAACAGTGGGAAGGAAGTTCCCTTTAAGATCATGGAAAAGCCACCAAACACTGAAAATGCACATGGCTTTGCTGTGAGATACGTTGCAACATCACCTTCCTACATAAAGACAAATTAATTCGTACCTTCCTCAATCCTTATGGAAGAAAGACTAGATCTCAGCAAGCTAGATCAAGAAGCAAGCTCAAGGATTTGGTACTCACCCACACCGTTACCAATGGCCTTTTCCTGCCTGCCATTCAAGAAAAGAAAAGGAGTTGATGACAGTGCCTGTCATACTCCCCAGGACAGCCACAACCCTGCTGCACACTGCTGCTCTCGGCACCACAGGTCGCTCTTCTCCACTTTCATCATCCTTTTGCTAAAGGGGCCTGATTCAGCTTTAAATACCCCAACCTGCTTTCTACACAGGAAGTTTGGACCTTCTTTCATGAGGTGACTAACAGAATTCAGAGCTAGAAAGAAAAAAATACACTGACTGTACTTCCCACAGTTTGCCCTTTCTAAAGGTTTTTTGCCAAGCCCAAACAGAAAGAAACTGTCAAAGATAACGTCTCTGAGAAAAAAATCACCAGTTCCAGTAATTCTATCATGAAAATAACGCCTAGTCACAAGAACTGGCTCATCAATATCCCTTCCACATCAAGGAACCAATCCTACCCTGCTCTGTAAACCAGTCTTTTAGAACACGGTTTTGTAAATAGAGGACTGCAGGAGATCCTATGACCCCATTTCCTTTTCTTCAAAGAAATATCAAGAGAAGAGAGCTCTACTAGGCAAGATCTCATGAAAGGTCTCATCTTGGTTGGACTAGAACATCAGTGAAGAGACAGCACCAGGAGCAAACTTCCTTCAAATAACTGTACCTAATACATGTTACTACACACTACTACCACTCTGCAAATCATAATAGCTCATCTGAACATCATGGAATTAAATTACTGTCAAGTACAAGCCAGGAACCAGCCAATTATCATATTTACAGTGCTAAGCTGAAACACAGTTTTCACTGGGTCCTTTCTGAGAGCTTTCAATGGAAATTTTCCTGACTGAGTTTAGCTTTCTCTTCAAAACACTGAAGTGAAAAAAGGAAATTAAAGAATGCCTGCAAAGTGGAGCCATATGTCACAGGTTTCCAAAGAAAAAACAGATAATCACAAGTTTTTAAAAAAGCAGACTTCACCTTGCTTCTACAGGCCAACTTGTAAATACCAACACCTCTGTCCTGCAGCTGGCAACATGGTTTCTAATAAACTGTAACCCTTCAGATGGCTTCAACAGCAAAGATCAGCTTGCATAATTTCTCTACCAAGACTACTTTCAGTTGCAGCAAAGGGCATTTCAGCAATACTAGAACACCAAAGCAAGTGAAGTTTAAAGCAAGCAGTAGATGTCCTGCAAACTAATTCACGTGAGAAAAGTAGCATCAAGCCAAGGTTTAGCAAATCTGAAAAACTATTTGTCATTAGAAGTCAAACAATATGTAAGAAAATTGGAATAAAACATAGTTTGAGGTGAGAGAGTCTGACATCTCCCAGTGATCTTTCGCGTGCAATGCAGTATCTATCGGGTCTGCTCTAAGACATGATCAAAAGCCTGCACTAACCATAAGGAAATGGAGGATGGCTCAATGCCACCCCATCTAGTTACTCACCTTCCCCACAAGCTGCACAATCTCTGCAAGGTCCTCTTCCTCCTGTAGGATCTCTTTGGCCTTTGTCCTGAGAGGGACAAATTCTGTGAAATGCTTGTCGTAGTACTCGTCCAGGGCTCGCGTGTACTTGCTGTAGCTGATCAGCCAGTTCACAGATGGGAAGTGCTTGCGCTGTGCCAGCTTCTTATCCAGGCCCCAGAAAACCTGCCAGAAGCCAGAAAGGTCAATCAGCTCTCCAAATCAAAAGTGAACAAAAATAATTGAAGGCAATTTAAAAAAAATACAGAGATCAAGCTGAGCAAGTTGGGGCTAGTGCAGCATGGCAAAGGCTTCACAAATGGAAGCCTGGGAGCCTGATAACTATAGCAGTAACATTCAAATAACACTTCTCAAAAAATGATGCAACTTTTAAGCTGAGTTCAGATTTTTTCACCTTGAAACTGCTTATGAGGGAGCAGTCAGCCAGAGCAATGTCAATACTGGAGTCTAAGTAAAGTGGAGACCAAAGAGATGTAACTGCTTTTCCCAAAACTGCAAACAGTTGCAAGACACTCCCAGTCAGCTTCTCTGAGGAATTTTTTGTGGCTTCAATGCGCCTATATTAAGAGTAGTCTGCTTTCTGTCTCAGCTGAGAACTGATAGATTTGAAGTGCAGCTCAGTGGGCAGCACTTAGGAATCACACAGATATCCCTGAGCAGGCAGTGTTGGAAGGAATTGCTACCTTCACTCCCTCTTCCAAAGGAATCTCAAACACATCAGTTTGAGACCATCTCACAAGGTCGCCTTTTACACTGCTAGAACATTTTCCAAAACGCCCTACAAAGCTGCCTGTGTCAAATCAAAGCTCTTTCACCCCAGCCACTGGCACAAATGTGCTGAGGCACACCCACTTCAAGTCTAACAAAGTGGACAGAAGAGCTGCAGTGTTGTGGGACGTACCTGAACAATGCCCAGGGTAGCAGATGTGACAGGATCAGAGAAGTCACCACCTGGGGGAGAGACACTGAGCAGGAAGAGAGAGGGAAAGGTTATCAGAGTTGCTTTCACAGTTCAAACTGAAGTACCGAACATATGACTGCACAGCTCAGTGACCCGAGAAACCAGAAAAGTCAACATGATTTCAAGTAAATAACAGATTGCAGTATGTTTGCAGAAAGTGCTTGACGCATACCCACACAGGGGTAATATCAAGCATACCACGAAACAGTTACATCAGTTACTGACTGACAGTATTAAGGTGTAATTTCAGTCACGTTAGCTCCAGGTAGTTAACTCCAGCTTGGATCATCAAAGCTGTCTCAATTGGAACAGATTCAGCAAGTGTGCTGATAGAACATCATGAATACACAGTGCAGTGATTTTACAGGAGACAATATCCCAATTTGAAATTATTGTTGTTATTCATCCAATACAGTAGCTATTTCATTTGTGCTTGACACTCCAATACATGCTTTCCCAGAGATAAAAAAAAAAAAAAAATCTTAAAATCTCAATAGCAGAAAGCCTCTATGTACATATGTTTTGAACAGCAGAACTAAGCAGAGCAAAAAATGAACTCTGGGTGTTCTTGCACATGCCAAAGGCCCTCCTGAAAACATAGGGAATCCACTTTGCCTAGGGTATGATACACAAACCAGTATCACTAAGAGAATGCCTGTGGACAGCATGCTTTTCACAGCACATCACAGCCTGAGATACGCTGCTCCATGGAATTCTACTTTATTTGAGCATGAGACTCATGATTCATTATGCCCCCAAGTACACACCCTGCTGCTCTAGCTGCCCCTTCTTTCCTGCTCTGAGCATGGTTTGACATACTTTTCAGAGAGAGCTCTAATGACATTCTTCCCTGAGCCACTTGATCCGATTGCTGCAAGTGCCTGTGATTCCACACCTCTCAGAGCTACCTGTCCACATTCATTCCTTCTGCCTCCACGCACAATTTAGCAGCAGTTCTGGGTGAACAGAGACTAAGTATCTACCTACTCATTCCCATCTTTTTAAGTTGTGCAGCTGCACAGAGCAACAAGACCCTGTTGTCTGAAGAATAGGTACTGTGACATACAAAAGCAGAGAGGAAGAACTGCAGCCAGCGCAGAGGCAAAGCAACGCAACACTCACGCTCCAACAATGCTGACGCTGCCTTCCCTCTCAGGATTTCCCAGACACTTCACTCTCCCGGCTCGCTCATAGAAAGAGGCCAGACGGGCACCGAGGTAGGCTGGATAACCACTGTCTGCAAACACCAACACACAGAGATTCAGCCAAAGGCTCAGAGTTTGAAGGGCTGCATTTACAAGACTAGACTGAGGAAAGACTACTCACCAGCTGGCATTTCAGCCAGTCGCCCTGAGATTTCCCTGAGGGCCTCAGCCCATCGGGAAGTAGAGTCTGCCATCATACTGACATGGTAGCCCATATCCCGGAAATACTCGGACAGGGTGATTCCTGTAACAAAGACAACAACGTGCTGCAGGATACAGTTCAGAAAGGAATTCTATGCTTACAACGTTGTCAGAAAGATGCAAAGAAACCAAATTACTTGAGTTTACACTTTGATAGAAACAGACAATGGAAGTTACTCTTTCTTCCTGCTTTATGTCCCTGCTGTCTTTTTTTGCTGTTGCTGTTTATTTCTTCTCATTCTCCTCATTTTTGTTTATGAACCACTCTGACTCATCTTACATTCTCATGCATTTCTTTGAAGAGACACTGCAATGTCACTGATGCTACTCTTTCCCCCACTGAAACCATGAACAAAGACTCTTCTTACTGTAAAATGTCTCCTTCCCTTTCAAACCACCAGAACACAAGACTGAGACAAGGTCGTGTTTTATCTGAATTACCTGACAACTGTTCATAAAAAAGAACTTTAAAAAGGCCTTTAAGAGGCTGCAAAGGAAGGACTCGTCTGCCAACTCAGAGAACACTACTCCTGTCCATTAAGTGGCTGTACTTGTCAGCAAAAAGCTAGTCAAAAACAACATGCAGAAAACCTAGACAAGTCCTGACACAGTAAATTCACCTTATAAACAAAATTTACTCAGTATTTAGAAATGGCAATTATAATCAAGCAAGTCAGATTCAATTAAGATACTAAGACTTGGTGCAGGCAAGGTCTGAAAGGGTTTACTTCTGAAACTAACAGGCTTCTTGGTATGGCCATCTCAGGAACTGAAAATACTAGAGCATGATGGCTTGCTTTATACACACAGCTTCCTCTATCCTCTTGTAAATCTTACCAGTATAGATGGAGGCTTCTCTGGCAGCCACAGGCATGTTGGAAGTATTTGCTACCAGAGCTGTTCTCTTCATGATGCTTTCTACCTTGCCATCAACCTCCATTGTTAACTAAAATGCAAGAAAAGAAAAAAACCCCAAACTGTAACAGTAGCAAGGTGTTTTGTTAATTTTTTTGTTGCTTGGTTTTTTTTTTACTGTTTTACTTGCCTTGTATCAGGATACTCTCCTCACAGCTATTCTATCAAGAGCAGAGATGAGATTCAAAAGTTTAGGATATGTTGGTTTGTCTTTCAGACTGCACACAGCTTAACTCTTTAATGTATATGCTTCAGCCTCACCTCATCTTCTGCAACTGCCAAATCCCCGTTGATCCCATTCAAATAAGTAATGACAAATCCACTGCACAAGGAAGCACATTATCCTCTCAGATTTCCAGGCTGAAAGAGCTAAAAATTCTTAGCCTCCTGTCATAAGTCCATTAGGAATCTGAGAGCTTTTTTCGCCCCAGTCTACAACAAGCCAAGTTACTATTTGACAACTGGACACAAAACCACATTTATAACCCCAGTGAAGCCTTACAAGCACCTGAACAACAGAATGCACACCCTGACATTTGTGTAGAATTCTCCTTATGAATACCCTGGGATCTATCTTCTTCAAGGCCACCTCAGCTTGACTTTCCCACCTTGTCATTGATCAACACACCCAAGCTTTTTACCCCTTATTTCTGACAGTGAAATTTCCACCTGACAGTTCATCCTATCTGAACCCGGCACAACAACGTCACTAAAACATAGTAACAGGTACAAATACCGGTAAATCTGTTGCTTGGTTGTTATTTTTTAATTAACAAGGTATTTTCTACTTCATTCAAAAGGTATTCCAAAGCTTAACATGTCAAACTAATACCTGGTAACTGTATCACCATCCTGCAACTCGTAAATGGATGCTGCATTTTCTATGCACAGTCAAGTTAGAGACACGACCAGTGACAGGTAAGATGCTCACAACTGTGCTAAATTGCTCTCTGGCATTCGTTCTAGCTTTATTTTGAACCACTTAGAAGGTACACCCAAAAACTTGTCCAGATGTTTATTGAGGGGCCACTGAAGTAATTCTTGAACATGCCAAAAAGGATTTTTGCCAGAGCTTCAAGGCAGGCAAGATGATCTTTTGAAGTCACTCTACCAACATGATATTTTACTCAGTTACAATACCAGTACAATAGCAAGTCTTCCCAGGAAGGTTCACTCTCCATGAAATCTCCATACTAACCTCAGGGAAATCTCTCAGTACTTCAGACATTTCATTTCCTCGTTCTCCACAGCCTACATAAATGATGACATCACTGTTGGAGTACTTTGAAAGAGACTGTGAGATCACAGTCTTTCCACAACCAAATGCCCCAGGAATCGCTGTAGTACCCCCTTGTACACACCTGAGTAAAGAAAAAGGACTCTGATTTGCAAGGAACTAAAAAACATCTTTCCCATCTTAGAATGTATTTTCCACTAGAACTCCCTCATCAAAAGCAGAATGACAGGAGTCACATTCAGTGTTCTGGGTGAGAAGCACAGAGGTATTTCACTAAATCAAAAAATTGAGGGATTAAATCATCCTTTTCTACTCCTGTCCCTGAAGTACATGACTTATGCTGATACAACAGTGTGACTTTTGGGCTTGAAACATAGCAGTTTTCACAGCTGGAAGCAGCGATGGAATGCAAATGCTAAGAAAAGGACAACTGTACATAGCCGTGCATTATAAAATAAGCAGCACAGTGTTTTAAGACTAAAATAACTGAATTCAGTGTCTTAGAAGTCAGCTGCTTAAACAAGCAGTTTGTGTTACAGTTAAGTGCAACAGCTGTCCTAAGTGGCAACCTCAAAATCATTGGAAACTACACATCCTCAAGACCATGGAAAGACATCCTACTCATGCATTCAAATGAAGATAGCAAGCTTGAAAGTTCTAGCCTTTCTGCAGATGTGAGATGGTTATGTCAAGTTTATGCATGTCCAGTCTTTTCTGGATTAATGCACTAGAACAGTTTTGCTAAACTCCCCTTTCCCACCAGTGGGTTCACCAGCCAAATAAAGAAATATGAGAAATTCAGCTAAATATTTTTTGAGATTATGCTGTGACACACGGTGAAAGCTTACCCTTAAAAAACTCTAAGGCCTCCTGGCTCTGCTTCCCCATAAGAGAGAGGTTTCTTACACAGCAGAAAATAAAAGGAAATACTTACGGGAAAAGGGCATCCAGGACTCGCTGGCCAGTTAATAAAGGATGATTGGCTGGTAACTTCTCGGTAACAGGACGGACTTGACGTACAGGCCAGACCTGCACCATAGTGAACTTCTCCTTCACACCTTCAAATTCTAGCTCTAACACAACATCCTAACAGAGAGCACCAGACACGTGAAGTAAGCAAACAGTTGCACATTGGACCAGCACACAAATTCTCATTTTAACTACTCTGCGCAGGCCTTTGATAACACCACAGAGCTCTTAGAATCACCTCCCCAGGGAAGGCTCTTTCCCATATTTACAATGCCACTGGGGGAAAACAGTGCAAGACACAGCATACATTAAAAATACGCTTTTGAAGAGCAGCTGAATCTTACATATTCATAAGATACTGTAGATCCCCACAGAGGTCAGCAAACATAGCATAGTGAAGTGCCATTGGGAAGCCATATACATAGAAAGTAGCTGCACAAGACAATAATGCAATCCCTGCAGGCAGGGTAGCAGAAGTGATCATTAACTCAGACACCTTGTTGCATGAAACACTTTAGTTGGCCTCACGCAGAACACAAAGAGTACATCAACTTTATAAAAGAGACATGGAATATACCAGGAACTGCTGTTTGGGAGACTTACTGAAGTGTCATAGTTTCCTGGAGGAGCAATGTATGTAACTGTACCCCTGTTCCGTGGGGGCAGCATGATTTTGTGTTTGATCAGGGAGTTTTCATTCACCACACCATAAATATCTCCACCAGTGATGTGGCTGCCAACCTAAAATCAGAACAGGTCTATTAGTCATAAGTTTTAAAAAAGAATCTTGAAAAACTGTAAAGAATACTACAGCTATTAAGTCTAGCACTGTGATAATGCCTTTTATAAATGCCTTGTTACAGCACAGTAGCCCATTTACATAACTCATTACCCCAACAGCATTGCTAGCAACACTGCCTGTGCTCAAGTGCCTTTCAAGGCTCAGACAGGAGCAATTATTGACAGACACAAGGAATTTTCCTCGGTTTTTTTCCACCTCTCAACCTAATGTGCTAACAAGAGAAAGGATAGCATATGCTAACCTGCAGGGTTGGAAAAAAGATGCCGCAAAGGGCTAAAGCCATGACATTTTCCAGCTCTAAGGCTATCTTCACCATTTGCAAAATGTGTGCTGCAGTCATTCTTTTTGCTCAGGTAACACACCTGCTCCTGCTAATGCCTACTGCAATTCCACAAGTTTCTTTACAGTTTGGTAAATACATTGAAACTCTGTAAATTTCTCACATGCAGCATGTATGAGAAAGCAAGTCACATCAAGTAAGTTTTGGTGATCCCCATCCAGTCTCATACATCACTACCACCTCCTAGCACTCCTTTTTTTGCAAACTTCAATAAATGTAGCATTAACCACAGGTCCCAGCAGTCACAGCCTTAGCACACTGCTCCAGCCCTAAGCTCTGGGGGTAGAGCAGCAAGAGGGGAAGACAGGCTTGTCAGAACCTACCCGCAGATTTTTGGAAGGTGTGAAGTCCCATTTGACATCTCGGCTCAAAGCTGATACATTGACACCTCTAGGGATATAGATACTTTTAGTCAGAGTGCTGATGTCCGAGAGAGGTCTCTGGATACCATCAAAAATAGCTCCCATAATGCCAGGCCCCAGTTCCACTGATAGGGGCTTCCCAGTACGTAGCACAGGATCTCCTACAGAGACACCAGCTGAAGACTTGCTGAGGAAAAGTTCATCCAGAACAAGGAAAAGAAATCGGGCAGAAGTCATCAAGTTCACAACATCGTATTCTCAAACCCCTTTTCTGACTTTAAGGTAACACTATTACTATGTTACACATCACCATTTGAGAAGCATGTAGGCTTTAGACTAAATTCTGAATTTGCTCAAGCAGCAAAGTTCACCATCCTCCAGAGAGGCAAAGTAGTGACAAATATTCTTCTTTACAGTCATTTGTTCAAGTCAACTATTGTTGGCAGCTAATGGCAACTAACATGGATGAGTTCACTGGAGTGCCAGGCAGTGGGATGACAAAACATCACACGTTTCTTACATTTTCAAACCTAGAAAACAGATTAGGCTGTTGAAGTCAGATTATGTTATGAAATATGGAAATTTTCACTTCAAAATTTGTTTAGAGAGCACAACTGTTTTGATCTTAAGCCTTGCACAGCTTTTTTCAACAGCAGCCTGATTTTAAAAGGAGTTTGTCTAAGATCAGCACCATTGCCCTGCCCTCTTGTATCAAGTTGTCAGGTTTATGCACTACCTAAGCTCCAGAGATGCACAATGGACTTTTCTCTGCAAAGGGCCAGCACCTTGGCAAAAGGGCCTGCTAGAGTACAAAAGAAACCACCAAAACTTATACAAAACTCAAGAGATTAAACACAAGTTGACTTCAGAGAGGCCTATGACTGAGTTTCCTCTCAACAGGAAATTAAAAGTAAACTGTACTCAAACTTGTTCCATGTACTGATGGAAAGCTACTCGATACTGTAACAATGATGCCATCTAAAATGATAAATTATTAGGCAGAGACAGGACCTAGCCAGCAGTTTACCAGCAAGCTCCTCAGAACCAAGTTTTGGGAGCCAGCACAGCCTTTTTCCTAGGCTCTACAGATACACACAGCCCCCTTGGGAGGGGGAAGGAGGCCTGGCTTCAAGTTTTATGACTTCTTTTCTGACTTTCTCTCATATATATGTAATACAAAATATATTTTAAGTTGCCTAGATTTTAGAATACATGCTGCACCATAGCTGGACCAAGATGCTGTAAGCCCACTGCAGAAGAAAAAGTGTAATCTGTTATGCTTGACAAAATTCTCTGCCCAGAAGAAGGCATCCTGCCCACTTCACATTTCTTATTTAAGCGTTATACAAGCACAGCTATCAAAAGCCAAGAAAAAGATGCAACAAATATTGCTTAGTTTTTCCATTTATGGTTGACATTTGTCAACTGCCTTAACAAAGGCGCATTAAAATGCACTCAAATTCTAAGGTACACATTTGATTTCCCATTAAAAAAAAGTCTCCTCGCTACATAGCCACACAAGGTAAGATTCACCTCAAAACCATCAAAATTTACAAAACACATGCAGAACAGATGTGCTGCTGGATCCCAAAGTATCAAGGGCTTATTTCCATCATCTTCACCCTAATCACCAGTGCACTCTTTACTGTGTGGTCTGGCAGGCCCGGAGGGAGCAGTGAAAAGGATACATGTTTCTTCATACACCTGGACGGTTGCCAGATCGCCTTCCAGCCGGATTATCTCTCCCACCAGCTCACTGTGTCCTACTCGTACCAGCTCGTACATGGCAGCACCTGCCATGTTGCAGGCCGTGACCACTGCAAAAGATTGGCACACAGGTGAGTATTTCTCCTGCACCTCAGGAAATTTGCTCATCACAAGTTAGTAAGAACTGCACAGCATAAACCTGGTATTCACCCATATAAGACACACTCTTGACTTCACAAAAGGATGCCACAGCTCCTGGTATTTCTACTTTCAAAGTCAAATGAGTAAGTTTTCCTACAGTTTTCACTCTGTCCTTTAGGCAGAATAAGAGAACGCTATGAGAACGTAGTAGTTCACAGGACAATTCATGCCATAATTCCTCTTATCTATCTTGACAGATTGCAAGTGTTGAGGGTGTGAGATGCTGTGAACTTTGACAAACAAGTTATATAGGCACTTCTCCCTTGCAGTGAGCTGGGCCACATTCCCATCTGACTAAATTAAAACACACAAGAAAATGGCAAAACTTGCCCAATGCCTGGTAGTTACATAAACCTGTGGTTGGGGGCCAGCATTTTCAAGACACTCAAACTTCTGTTTACCTTGGTAGCATCTGGATGCTGACATAAACATGGATAGATCAAGCCAAGGCACCCGCTAAAGGCAGTACATACCCTTGCATGTAAAGTGACTCTCAGAAAGCTTTTAAGAAAACATTATTTTTTGCTTTAGTTTGTAGAAAATTGGTGTCTATCTTAGAGCAGTTAAATTAACTTTCAACAGATGAAGACTGTTGTACAGCATGTTTTGGGCCTGAAACTTCCTGCTGCTTCGAGTTAGATTTCTGCAGGTCCTATATGGAGTCCTGGCTGCTTTAGAACAAAATTTATTATGTCTTGTATATTATGATATCAGTAATGCAAACAGGATTCACATGTTTACACAAAAATACATTTTCCACTTCTTGGAAAAGAAAGCTGTGTCAGTTTAAAATTGTTTCTAAGTACTACTCCTGCAGTTCAGGAATTTGCAGTTAAAAAACCTGTGTCTATTTAGGTAGGCACAACCCAAGGGAATTTCTTATTCATCAAATATGTTGCATTAACAAAAATACTCGTTAATCTTCTGTTCTCACATTCCCATCTTTTCCTTCAGCTCTTGAAGAGAATGCAGGAGGGAGCATAAAAGCCAGTAGAGTCAGCATGTATTCAAAAGCTGTTCCTATCAGAGTCTAAACTATTTCAGCTGATAAAGATGAAGGAAGAGTCCTCCTTCTCCCAGCTGCACTACCATCACATTCAGTCACCTTCCCTGATTCTTGTGGCTCCTTGCTGAGCTCCCCTAGCCCATGGTGCAGTAACACAGATCATCTTGACACTGACAGGGACTGACTATTTCAGAAATCACAGGGGCAAACTTCCACTGAGAATAGACTACATTTTTCATGTGCTTCTGGAGAAACTTAGTACACTGGGCCAGCAGATTTCCAACCAAGGGCCTTTACCTCATACAGAAGGCTTACCTTTTGTTTTATTATTATTTAAGTGCCTGCTTCTTCTCATTACATTTTTAAAAAAGATTAATTAATAGTAACTTCTTGTTAGCAGTTTTTAAAATAGTTTATCAAACTGTAAGTCAGTGATCCTTCTTAAAGTCCCGCCCCCCAAAAAGATAAAAAGCACCACCCAGAGCTCTTTTATACTTCTCTGCTTCCAGTGAAGACGAATAATGAGATCCTAGATAAAACAAAGTTTATGACTTCCTTTACAAAATAATACCTACCAGGTCCTGAGACTCCATAAACATAGCCAACAAAAGCCTCTCTGTCCTCATCACGGATTTTGGGGAGTTTGGAGAAGTCCATTTTGCCTGTTCAACTGTACAAAAGAAAAACATTAGGAGTCAGTCCTGAAGAACATACACATGTAGTAAGTTCCTCTTCTTCCTCCCCTCTGCTCTTTTCTTGTTTCCATTTAAATACGATTCTGAACTCATAGCCTGAAGCACCTTAACCACACTGATTCAAAAGCTGTAAAAAAGTTTAAAAGTAACTGATTTAAACAGACAAAAGAGCTGAGATTCCTTATTGCAGAAACACAGGGCTAGAACATCACTCCATAATATGCTCCACAGAATGCTACTGAATGAAAAAGATGCAGTGAAACAATGCCCTAACACTGCTGCACTGTTATTAAGCTTAGTAACAGGATATTTAAACAACAGAAAAATCTCATTTGTATTCCACATCTCATTACCCTCCTTCAAAATATGGAGTTTTCCATGATTCTGAGTGAGCAAGAGAATATTCTGGGTCTGCTTTACTGTCACCAGTCTCTAAAATGCAATACTACAAATATTAATTGAGCAAATGCAATTTTTTGCCATCTTAAGCTGCTGAATATCGCAGTGTTTAGAGGAAGAAGCATACATTTTCAGAAGCACTAGCACACAAATACTGGAGTCCTTCCTGTGCTCTCACAGGTACATATTACGCAGTTTCTGCTCTCAGTGAAACCCATGGAGCATTACAGAAGAATTGTGCCGAATAATGGCCAAAACCCCCAACTTGCAACAGTTAAACAACAGGCTGTCATCTCCTGCCAGTAACTGTTCAGTGAATCTAAACAACTGGCACTAGAAAAGCTGTTTTATGAACAGACTTCCTCCATCCGTGTCTGTCCTGTGGCCGACAGCTGGGCTGTCCTGCTTCCGGCGCAGATCAGAGGATTTAGTGGTTTTGCTTTGTGAGCCCTTATCATGCTGGGTGTTACCTTGGAAACTGATGGGTGTTAGAGAGCTGTAAGGCCACTCTCTACCCATTTCTCCTGTACTGACACACTTAGGACACAGCAGTGGTGAAGGTGCACTACGGCAGCCCCAGCACAGAACCCTCCTGCGCTAATCAACAGCACAGTCCCTGGTTTGGTGACGTGAACCGGGAGGCATCTGCTGACACTCACACCCAGTCTTTGAAAGAAGCCTAATCTAAGCCAGCATCTTCCACAAGGCAGCAAATACAAAGGCACACTCAGGCTTAAAAACCTGCCCCATGTACAATAAGCAAGGCAAGAACTACATTGCCACCTTTTCCAGCACAACTGAAGGACACGTTTTTGCCTGATCTTTGGGAACAGTAGCTGACACCTGCTATTCTTGAAATCCTGCAACTGTGTTCCAGCTTTTTAATACAACAATACAAGTCCTCTGCCCCTCAGCCTCTTTACTGATCTATAAATTTTAAATTGGTGGCACTGCTCTGTAAGAAAGATCTCCCACGATTCCAAACCCCTATTCATCCTGAAGGAATAGCTTCTTCCAGGCTCCATATCTCTCTGGAGTGTACTGTTTATCATGGCTGCCACTGATTTATTCCACAGCAGCCACCACAACAGTTGATCATGGCTCAGTCACCAGCAGCCTGGAGCAGAACTGCTAACTGGTCTTGAGACCAAAGGCTAAGCCAGATATCCATTAGACCCCTCTACCCTCCACAGCCATAGGTTATCTTTCACACTGTTGTTTAGACCCACAAGACAATTTTCATTTCACTGTTTTTTTCTCAAATGCCTCCTCTGACAAATGGCAGAGGGGAGGTCCTCGCAAAGCAATCTGCAGTTCCTGAGCAGCTGGTATGAGCTGGTTCTGATCTGACTAACACAACTATCTCATGGTTTTTGCTTTTAACAACTAAAACATTGCAAAACTCAAGCACAATTACTGTTCATACCGAAAGAAGCAGCTGTTCTTATGAATCCAAATTAAACATTTTCTTCAACATACCATACAGAACAACGTCCAGTGTCTTACTACCAAAATCTTCTATAAACACACAGTAGAGAGTTAAACCACATTCTCATAATTGAGTTAGTGACACAGCCTGGCAATTAGACAACGTCCCATATGAAAGAGTCAAATTACAAAGGCAAGGAAAAGCAGGAACACTGGGCCAGTTTTAATTTAAATTAACTTTTCTTCATAATCAAAACCTGCTTGAAGCCACTGTTTATCTTTTAGGGAGGCAAGTAAAAACCTCAGAACAGCCATTCTGCAGCTAAACGACAACATCCTGACAGCCAGCACCTGCCCCTCTCGGTTCCCTTGGCTGCTCTGCTCCCTCTCTCTTCCTACAGCCACCTTTCCAAATTCCTGACCAAGCCAAGTAAAAGAGCAGGGCATTCCTCCACTATACCACCTAGCAACACACTAATAAACCCTGTCTTTACCATGATCTCTAGTGTCTGCACCAACAGCTTTTAAACACATACCTATTAACTATTTCATAGTTAAGATGTGAATTCTTCCTCACCTTTGTTTCACCTCCACTATACCTCCAAACTACAGTCTACACAAAGCCAGTGCCCACTCAGCCAGGTTGACCTCCTTTTTAAGGGGCTACACATCTTTTAACACTGAATACAAATCAGCAAGAAAAAAAAGCTGTTATTTTTCTCTGCATCATTTCCTTGTGGTTGTGCACTAGCACTACAGATTTTCAATTTATATGGAAAAGTCCTTGAGGGCCAAAATGCTGCCTTACCTTCCTACCCTGTTTAGATGTTTTCATTGTCACTACTCAGAGAAAATGAAATTCCCTAAAGCATGTATGTACCCCAGAAGCCATGGTAGCTGACCATTTTAGAAACCTACGGAGCCCTTAAGGCCTTTGAAAGGCCTCTTGCCAACACAGGATATTAGGCACTATATGCAATTCCCTCCCTATGGAAGTCCACTAGCATGCCTACATAGGATATTAGCTTAATTTTAATTCCCTTATGAGTAAAGATGCATCTTGTACCCTTTAAAATTTATTTCTTCCTTATCTAAAACAGTTCACCAATTGATTTCAAACGTGCTCTTAAGCTCTGGCAGTCATATTCTTATTAATAGTGCCGGAAATCAAAATATTACTTGCAGCAGAACCTTCTCTGACTAAAAGGTAATTCATTACACTATTTTTAAAGTCCCAATCAAACAAGAAAGAGCTGATAACCTGAGCTTTCTATCTTGGTTTCTCCCCAGCACAGTAATCTGGTTACACAGTAGCCCAAAAAATGTAACTGCCCTGCTCTCGATGTTGGAGAAACCCATTTTCTACCACAGTTCCTGGGTTTTGCATCAACCATTTGATCAGACCCAGTATTTACACAATGAACTGCCTTAACACAAAGATCTTTCCAAAATTCACACTCAGGTAAGATTTTTAGAAGGAGCCTTCTTGCAGCAAGGAAGAAAATCCACGACAATTTTATCACATAAACACAGATCCTTACCTTATTTTGCAGAAGCAGGGAGTACCAAAAATCCCCGGGCCCAATTCAAAAGCTAGAATTCAGCAGTGAAGCATCACTACTTGCGAAATAATTGTCCTTCTAGTGCCCCTACACAGAGGGATGAGAAAGCCTGCTGCAGAGGGGAAAGAAATTTCTGACACACAGCAGAGGCATAACCACCTGACTTGATGAGTCATCAGTCTCTCCCTCTCTCTCCCACCAGCACCGAGGAATGCCGCAATAGCAATTCCAGCCACCTCGAGCCCAGCTCAGCTCCCATCTGCGCCCTCCCTCCTGCACAGGACCAAGCAGAGGAAATTAAAAGGCTTCAGCGGTTGCATTAAGGGCCTCCTACAAAGCTGGTCATTCCAATGTCCCGAGTGGTGCATATGACTACACAAAAATCCTTAAAGAGATGCATGTTTTCTGCTGGAATCTGTTCACCTGCCAGCCCTCCAGTGTACTACAGCCATGTCAGAGTGCGCTCTGCTCTGGAAGAGCTTAACAGAACAACTGTTTAACAACAGACTGCACAGGGAGGCGCTGCAGACACTGCAATACTAATTGCTTGAGTATGTAGAACAGTATTGATTGCCTCCAAGGGTCTTGTGGGGCTTCCTTATGCTCAGAAGCCCTTCCCCTGGCCAGCAGAAGCAGTAATGCAATTGCACAACATCCAGCATCTCAACAAAGCAGAATGCTGTGCCACTCTGAGTGACAGCTGCTGGAATCTGTTTTTGGAGATCCACAGGCTCTGTATGCTGTACACAACAAAAGCAGCAATGTGATCCCTCCCTAAGAACCTGCATGAAGCTGAAGGGGTCCCTGCAGTCTTCACAACTTATCAAGTCTATCTTTGCAAGTTCTAGGATTAGCAACACTTCAAATTGGCACAAAAGCTTAGACACGAACCAAAACTGTAGTGAACACCACAGTATCAGTAATTCAGAAGCAGCAGAGTTACATTAACAAGTCTCCAGTGCTAGGATTCATTCTGCTGGAATAACTTTGAACTAAGGTCATAGATTTTAGTATATCTGGAACAGACTAATGTGTTTTGATTTCCAAGGGTAGAAAAATGGAGTCAGAATATAAGCCCTTACATTTGATATCCAGGAAAGCTTAATAGGCATGAACAGTAAAATGTAGCCAACGAAAGTTTTCCAAAGAAAATCATACCTCCTCCTCTTCTTAGTAAAAAATCTAGACATTACAGGATAGTAAAGATCACCACCCACACTGGATAATCAGCTTAGTGTCACATTGGAGTGATGTTTCAGATTCAAGACTGCTGACATGTACTGTGTTCACCTGAGCAGACTCTGGCACAGTGTAAAAATCCCAGTGTCCAGCCACTCGAAGATCTGTTGCAGGGGCCTCATAAATAATAGGATAATCACTGCCACAGATTTCCTGTAACTAGGACAGTTTATACTTCCCCTTCTAACAGATGATATCTTTAAGAGGAAGTATTAAAACTGTGCCTGAATTACTAGACAAACGCAGAAGTTTGGCAGCAGTTTCATATCTAGACTTTAGGATATTGTCTTAGAAAAAACAACATGCCCAGAACTCTAACACAGGTCATTGGGAAAGGAAGCTCAATAGTATTCTCAGGAAACCTGCTCCTTCACAGTATGCAGAGTTACAATTTTACCATGACACGGCAGGGAAAATTAGTCCAGATTTCTCAGTCACTAAACAACCAAATTGCTGAGGTTGGAAGGCACCTCTGGCAATCATCTACTTCCAGTGCCCTGCTCCAAGCAAGCTGACGTAGGCTGCTCAGGGCCACATCCAGATATGCTTTGATTACCTCCAGGATGAAGACACCTCAACTCTCTGGGCAACCTGTTCCAGTGTTCAGACACCCTTGAAGTAAAAAGTGTTTTCTTACATTTAAAGGGAGTTCCCTGTATTTCAGTTTGTGCCCATTGTGTCACATTACTTCTGCAGGTACCACTGAGAAGACTCCGGCTCCATCCTCTTTGCTCCCTCCCATCAGGTGTTTATATACTTTACAATAAGATTCTCAGAGCCTTCTTTTCCTGAGGCTACATAATTCCAGCTCTCTCATCCTCTTTCCCTATCTCCAAATGCTTAACAGTCTTTGTTGCCCTTTTCTGGATGCACACCTTTAAGCTGTGTCTTTCTTCTACTAGAGAACCCAGAACCAGACACAGCACTCTAGATGTGGTTTCCATCAAGCCTAACCAAGGTGAAAAACCACCTCCCTGAACCTTTTGATGGGATTCCTGCAAACACAGCCCAGGATAGTGCTGGCTGCCTTTGCCACAGGGGTACATTGCCAGCTGATGTTCAGCTTGGGGATCCCCAGTTCTTTTCAGCACTCAGTCAGTCCTCAGCCTGTAGCAGGGTATGTGGTTATTCTGCCTCAGGTGCAGGACTTGCACTTCCCTTTGTCAAACTCCATGGGATTCCTGTCAGCCTATTTTTCCAGTCTGTCCAGGCCCCTCTGCATGGCAGCACAGCCCTCTGCTATATCAAACACCTTCCAACTGTGCCATCTGCACTCCAGTGAAACAAGGCAGGAGTCACGTCCTGTGCTCAACACGACCACGTGGCTCAGTCTTCTCACGACACAGACATTGTGAAGCGAACGGCACCAACCTTCCTGCCACAAGATGAGCTAGAAAGATTATTTCTTAAACTCAACGATATGGACATTCTTCCATTTAGTTATCCATACAACTTCAATTGTCACAGAGCACTTTGAGGCCACCGCTACTCTGGATAAACCCAGAACCTGCTTAAGTGATGCTCAGCTAGGTACTGTGGACCCACCTGCAACCCTACAAGACAATTTATCTTTCACAGAACTTGTTCCTTGGGTTCCTATAAGCCCCTTCCTCTCACATGAGGCTTGCTTTGCTCAGCACGTGTACACGTAAATCCAGATGTATCCAAGGAAAGAGACAGGAAAGAGAATTACGCTGCCTCTGTCATTGCAGCAGACGATGGCTACAAAGCGAGACCATGCGACACCGAATTCATTAAGTCTATCACAAGCTCCTGCTGTCCTCTTCCTAAAAACAGATGGGGACTTACCTGTGGGCATGCCAACACATACAAGTCTGATACTTCAAACACACATCATGCCTTGCATACAAGCTAAAGATGTAACAATATATTTATATTTGATACATATATACACCATAAAGTACATATTCCTGAAGCAAGGGTGTGAAGTCTGCTCATGCAAGATGTACCACCATCACAAGTTGTTACTCAAGCACCCAAGCTTTTAATCAGCATCTTGGGAAATTCCTTCAGTTAGCCCAGAACAGTACTAGAACAAAGCTGTTTGAGCATGACCAAGAAGTTAGCAGCAGCAATAAAACTAGATAGAAAGGCTGGCAAGGTGTTCCTTGCATAACTGCTTTGACCCACTGAAGATCTGATCAGCTCAGTGGATAAGCAGCCTTCAAACATTATCAATTCTAGATATAGCATGATAGCTGTTTTTAAGGATCCTAGTTAAACCCATTAAAATACTTCTGTTACTAGAGAAAACCACATTGTTCATGTGAAAAAAACATTCATCAACTGACTCATATGCCACAGTTTTCCATACCAATTCTTTCCTCTCAGCTGAGGCTTCTCCAGAGGAGCTCCAGGGGTGGAAATCGATGAGCCTCTCCTTAGCTCTTACTTGCTACACTGCTTTACAATTTTACTGCTGTGAAAAATTTGACATTCCTTTCAGCCTGCTATGCAATCTGCCCTTCCTTTGGCTTGATAGACTTTCACACAAAAGAAAGATCTAATGCAACAGAAATCCAAGCCATAACACAGAACTCTAATACAAAATTCATTTCTGTGTTCTACAGAGACCTTCTTTTCTTATCTTGATCCTGTCATCTAGCTGCTAGGGTTGAAAAGTTCTGCAGCCATCTGCTCAGTGCAATGCTCAGTCATTTCCCTCTAGATGAACAGTTTTCATTAACCTCACTAACACTACTGCCAAACTAAAATCCACCCTAGCTTTTATTAAGTAAAAGTCACTCGATTTTCAGGTGTATTTAGCACCTGAAATACTTCCTGTTGCTCTAACCTTTAAGATGACAAACACTAAAATGAAATGAATACATAGCTTTAAGCAACTATAACAGCAAACTTTACTACAGCTCAGCAGAGTCACTTCTGAAGAGCTGAAGGTCTTACCTCAAGAGACAAAAGGTGTGCAATTTGACAAAGCAACTGCTGCTAGATTTTTAAGTCAGGCTCACTTTCACATGCAGAATCACATGAGTTGTTTGGGCTTATTAAAACACATCATCTCTTCTTGAAGTCTCACTACTGCCTAACCCCTTGTTCCCAGGGGTAGTGGCTAAAATACTGAGCATGAGTTTGGAATATGCATTTCATCATTACACTTAAGTTTCAGATCATCTTTCAAGTCAGGATATTATGGAATCTTCAGTTTATTATGCGAGGTATTTGACAGCTAGTTTGAAGAGCTGAAACAGGAGTGAGTCTGCACGAAAGTCTTTGAGAAAGATCCAACATCCCTAGCAGACAAAGTACCCTTTCATAGCACCTTTGGTATAATGAAACACCTGGCTGGAATCACAGCACACCTATTGGCACTGGATTCCAGTAAAAGGAAATTAAGTTGAGGTTGGACTTTTCCTGTAATGGAAAACTGCATCTTCATGTTTTAAAGCAAGTTAAGCTACATTTGGAAATTTTATGTTCAGTTACCTGAAGTATTTACAGCGTCTTTAGAACAGCCAGGGGCCTTCCAGCATATTAAATTTTAACACTGTTTAAACTACATATTGTGGTGGCTGTCTGAATATCTACCACGTGATGCAAATTTATCTCCTGATAACAAAACCCTCAAAATTTTGAGGATCTATAGGGAATTCACATAATAGAACTGACTGTTTATAGAGATCTTTACCTATGTAGTCTGCATTTAGTCAGAAATACCATTTTAGGTTTTTTTCTGAAGAGCTGCTTTTTAAGATCTTACTTTCAGAGTGGGAAATAAAGTAAAGATACAGTGTAACAAAGACAAGGACAAAACGTTTGTCCCACTAACCGAAGTTCTTGGAAAATGCAGTTTCTTTGCTCGGATATTAAAAAACTGTCAAGCCATTCTTGAGGCTCTTACACAAAACGTGCATACCTGAAAGCTTTTGCCCAGCTGTAAGAAGTTATTCCCATAAAGGCACAGCTGTCTCTCTATAAAGTTGATGGCTTTTCCTGTATCCTTTCTATACCTCCTCACACCTGACCAATCCCAACCACAACAAGACTGCTCTTCATGCTTAGGGCACAGAACACAGACCAGCATCACAGACATCCAAACCACCTCTCTTTTACATGAACCACCACAAGCCACTTCAGTAAGCAAGCACAGCTTACAGCAGCCTAAAGATGGGACACAGCATCTTCACAGCACACATTCTGGTATTTTTCTTGGGATGCTGTCTGGCAGAGACACAGTTGGGCAGACTGGTCAGCTGAAACTCACCAGAGCACCAACATTTCTACTTGGCCATGAGAATACTTACAACAAAAGAACTCTTCAATTCATTAGGAAGGACAAAGATAACGCTTTCATATGACAGAGACCCTCTAGAACACCACTTCTCTCAAGCATTTGCACCTGCAATGGGTCTATTTTCAGCAGGCTTTTTAGTTCATTCACCTGTTCAGCACAACGAGTCTCAGTTAACTGGGGCAGCTTCCCATACTAGTTTTGGTCCTTGCTGGTTACTTTTGATTTGAACATTTGAATATAACAGACTCCCCAACATGGTGTGAACCATGATAAAATTAAAAGAACTGTAAAGAGGGGCCACTGTCAGACAAATTATTTCTGAACAGAATGAACCCTGACACTGAATTTTGCCATTACACAAGCTCAGAGGAGTAGCCAAGCTGACGAAGTGAGAAAATAAATTCAGCAGCTAAAACTGGTCTTTATCTGCAATTTGGTTAAGTGGTAGTAACAAGGTCTGTTAGACGACTTTCAGGATTTATCCGTATACATCTTGCTGGTTTTCAGAGTAAGTGTATCATTTCAGTAAAGCCAGACCTTCAAAGACAAAGTCTGTTAGAATAGTCATAAAATGTATGGAAGTCTAAAAAGCCGGCAGCAAATGGTCAATGTTTCTATGATATGGGGATGTTGAACTTGAGAGCTTGACAAACACAGGAGAAGTAAATGCTTGGATGAAATAAAGTAACTAAACAAAAAATACTTATGAGTGTGTAGAACTTAATGCCATGAGAAATGACCAAACCCAAGGATTTGGTATAAGCTTAGCTGTCCACTCTCAAAAGCAAGAATGGAGTGAGCACATTAGAGACAAGAAAAAGTCTTTTTATACCACAGAAGAAGGTACAACAATGACAAACAGAAGATCCAGTCTAAGCCGGTTTTGCATGTTGGACATTTAGGTGATTGCTGGTTTATTCTGTACAGGAAAAAAATGCTGAAAAATTTAAATTCATTCTGCTTCTTCTGCTAGACTAGGACCCAGTTTCTCTCTGCCCAGCTGGAAGACTAAAGAAGTCACACGTTTTAAGACGTTGAGTAAAAATGAATGAGCACGATATTCCAGTTGACTACATGGTCTGTTTTCCCTGGTACAATTCCAGCCCAAAAAAAAAAAAAATCACGTGGATACCATTGTTCAACAATACCTCAATATTTCCAAGTCTAAAATCCCCCATTTTTTAACCAATGAAACAAGCATGGAAAAGAGAATATATTTCACACAATGTACCATTGGGTTGTTGCATGGTTTGTGTTTTGTAGGGTTTTCTTAAAAAAGAAAAGAGGAAAAAACAGAGGGATTACTACTTGGTCAGCAATCACATTCAACATTTTATGGTCAACAGCAAAGTAACCAAAGACCCCAACTAGGTTATCTTGTAGTCCTTTTACTCTTTCTAAAAGAGTAATCAGGAACACAGCCATAGCTCACAAACATGCAATTTAAAAGCAGGAGGGAAACCCATCAGTAGGAACTTTCAGGGCTTGAGAACCCAAGGACACACCATTATGGCAGCAAAACACAAGGGGGCTTGAGAACCCAAAGACACAGTGTCATGGCATGAAAACACAAGGGGGAATGTACAGGGCCTCTAAAAGTATCTGCAGGGGAATCACCTGCTGGTCTACAGCAGCTTTGGATGACAACGTGTCACACCAGCACTCGTGCAAGTCTGGAAGATAAATGCATGAAGTCACACTGGGAAAAAAATTTACATAACAGAAGGACACTTAAGGCCCACAGACTTTGTAAATCAGGGTCAATGAGGCATAAAACTGTTAATATATACTTAGACCAAAATAAAAGCTAAATTTAAGTTAATGCTCTATAAAAAGTAAGTAACTCTAATCACTCACCAACTCTATTAGCACTATCTGTAGAAAATAGATCTTGATTTGGAAAATGACAAGGCAGCATTTACAGGAAACAGAGATCTTGTGTTACTATTGCAACACAAGACTACAACCCCCCTTTGAACAGTCAGCTGATGCCAGCAGCCATTTTCCACTCTTGCCTTAATTTCTCCTTCCCTGTTCTCTCTCAAGCTGATGTCCATGATGATTTAATATTTCTGAATGTCACGCTTGGCCACCTGATCACAAAATTAGGACTAATTTGTTCCCCACATAAAAGAATAAAGCTTTCCTAGAGGGCTTCGCATAACAAACTGACAGGCACAGCAAAATAATCTGCAGTATTTTTGCTGATTCAAAGACCTGTAGATTCTGATCTCCCTTCACATACTCTTACATAGAAAATAATAAAATGTAGATATTATTAAGTTTTTTTTTTTGCTGGTCATTGAAAGGCCTTTGAAAGTACCGCACAGAGGAGCCAAACGTTCAGCTGCTGCAGATCTGCACAGTGCAAAAGTCAGCCCAAATACAGCACAACTTACAACATACTGAAGATCTGCCTCAGTTACTCAAACTTCCACTTGCAAATGCCAGTTTGTATTTGGCATGTTCTTGCTAATAAATCACTTCTAGCAGTCTGGCAGCAGGTTTTCCTACTTTTCCACCCCCTCTCCACTTCATCAAGCAGAATTAGCATTTGAAATACCATGCTAGATCAAATAGCCAGTGTACTTTGCTGAAGTATTGCATTACAATGAATAAAACTATCACCAAATTGCTTTTATGCCCAGCAGGAGTGCAAATTCTCTGAGGGAAGACAATAAAATCTTAAGATGAAAGACTTTACTGTCTTCCTAAGAAGGTAAATCACTTTGAGCAACTGCATTGAATGGATGGATCTTGACACACATGTTCACATACTCCAATGTCACAGCTACCTGTAACATGAACAACATCCAGAATCCAGTCATGCAAGATTTCTTTCTTGCCTTAAAGCGAATACCAAGTGTGATGTTTGGAAAACCTCCTCTAAACCAGCATTTTGTCACTGGCTACAGGAACAGGAAGCACATTTGATGTGCCACCAGTTCATTCAACTGCTAAACAACAGGGGGGCTCTTCTGCCACGGCTGAGCTGCAGTGAGAAGCCCGCAGCAACATTCCTCTTCCATAACCTTGCTGCTCGCTCTCTGCTGGGCTGCGGTCAAGGCACAGAGAGCTTCAGATCCACCCACCCAAGATGGTGGGATGACCTGGCACTGGAACCCAGCCGCGATCACCCCGTTCCTCTTCTGTAAGGAATTCTGGCATAACCCTAGAGCATCTCGTTGGGCGTCTTCGAGAGCGTTCAGCAGGTTTTTCATTCAGGGGCTGCTTCGCTTTCCAGGTCCCTTCTCCCTGAGAAGCGGGGCGGGGAAGCGCACGGCCGCCTCCAGCGGGCTGCCCTGCAGGGACACGGCTCCGTGAAGGCCGGCTGCTCAGGGTCCCGGCGACACCCGCTCCGCAAAGCCAGGGGCCGCGCTCCCTCTGGGAGCGACCCCACGGGGAGACCGCGTCCTTCCCGGGCAGGGTCCGAGCGGGGCGGGGAGCGGGGCGGGGAGCGGCGGGAGCCAACCCCCCCCTCCTTCACCGCAGAGGATGGCAACCCCCGAGCACAGCTCGGGAAAGGCGGAGGGAGCAGGGCAGGGCAGGGGGAGAGGGGGCCGAGCGTCTCACCTGAGCCGGCCCGGCGCGCCCGAATCCGCCCGACTCCCTCCGGCGGCGGCAAAGGAGGCGCTGGATCAGCTGACGCCGGGCCCCGCGCGCATGCGCCGCGCCGCACACCGGAAGCGCCCGCCTCGAGCAGTGCCCAACTCCGGGCGGAGCTTCGCCTGCCCAGCCTGGGCCGCTTCCGGGCAGGAGTGCGGCGGGCGCAGCGGGGCGAGCTGATTGGTCGTACCTGCATCACGTGATCGCACACCCTCCCGCCCCCGAGACACGCGGGGCCTCTCCAT